>OX402589.1:13007804-13610449 GCA_948098905.1 Tiliacea aurago | reverse complement strand
GGAACTTGTTTCGGTTTAGAAACTTTAAACTTGGCGCAAATACCTTTACAGTTCAATCATAGATAGATAAAATCGTTGCTATTAATTTTGCAAAAATACCCGTAGAGAGGGAAGGTGAGTATTACAGCCTTCACAGGATAATACAAAATCGTATACATTCGTTAATCGATTTAATCTTTCAGGGTCGAAGGTGAACCAAAGCCAACAATAACATGGCAATTTATGGACAACTCCAGCTCAAAGTTTTTACCCATTCCCGGATCAGACAAAGTGCTTAACTTTCCAAGGGTGGAGATCAAACACGCGGGACGCTACAAGTGTGTAGCAAAGAATGAAGCCGGAAGTAATGAACACATCACAACACTTAAAGTTCAAGGTAGGGAGATGTGCATAGATGTGGTTCTTCGTGATCGCCATTCTAGTAGAGGCAAATAAACATAATTATTATGACATGTATTTTAAACAATTAAGTATATTTTAATCAATATATTTACAGATAAGCCAAAAATAGTTCCCAGTGTTTCTACCTTTTATCAAGGCACCGAGGGAGACGCTTTGCTGAAGATTCCTTGTGTCGCAAGCGGTCTACCCAAGCCAAGGATCACTTGGAAGTTGAACGGCCATGTCATCAATCCAAGTAAGACGCTTACACTAATAACGAAGTGACTTCTCATCCTACTCAACCGAGTTTTCGAGTGAAATAAAAAACTGCCACAACAGTGGCACTCGTGTTTGTGTACAGCTGCTGCAAAATACACTCTGCAGCTGTAATCTGATTAATAAAAAGCTGGGCGTAAACGAGCCACCGGTAGCCCAGCGACAAGCAGTCCTTACCTATGATTTTTCATAAAGTTTGTATGGATTCGTCGCACACGTGTTGCCGGTGGCGGCCAAACGCTACAACAGTACTCAACACCGCAACAAGAGGCGACAGCCACCGGTGGTTGTGGCCGGTGACTCGTTTACGCCTAGCTTTACATTCACTGACAGACAACGCACCACCAAAACCGCTCGGTCTAGAAGCATGAAAGTTTGCACAAGAGTCCCATACAAAACGAAAGTGTGTATTGAGGGAGGATTTTTAAAAATTCATCCCATAAAAGGGTTAAATAGGAGATGAAAGTTTGTTTAAAAAAACACTCGAAGTTTTCGCTGATTGAAAAACCCATCGGGCACACGGCTTGTGTTGGAATTACTACAGATTCAGATGCATAATGCCACCAAACGCGGTTTTACGTTCCCGTGGATGAGTTTCCAACATTCACGCGGGCGGAGCTGCGGGAAAAGGTTTACAATAGAATAAAATTATTTTCTCATTCACACGCTCTCTTATGTTTCAGGCGTGAAGTATTCCATTGAGGACGGAACGCTCATAATACGAGATCCGAAGGTGAGCGACACTAACTCGTACACGTGCGAGGCGAAGAACGAGGTCGGCGCAGTCAGTGCGATTTTCAGAACGTACATCCGTCGTGAGTACCTACAATAATTTAATAATGTGCCAAATAACTGCACCGGTTAATGTTGACGTAATCACGCCAACACCGGCCGTCCCGAAAACCAGCGCTGTGGCTCTGTCTCGCATAGTGTTACAGAATTTTGTTATTTTTTGTGTTCAATTTCTTTCTTTGCGTAATGATTACCGCATCAAATGTGTTTTGTTTCTATCTTTTCTTTTTTATAGATATATAATAAATGGACCATGAGGTTTTGAGTTTTGAACTGCTTAGTATAGCCTAAGCAGTTCGAAACTCAGAGCCATTTTAGCTTACGGTATACTAAAAATTTCGTTAATTTTCAGAGCTTCCAAAACTATCAGGAGTTGCTTCTAAGAACGTAAAACTGGGTACCCCTGCAAGTATAGAGTGCATGTGAGTGTTATAATAGTTTTATTTTATTACATCTTATCAAAGGAAGTGTTAGACAAAGTTACATTCGGATCACCTGAGGAACTAGCATTCTAAGCGTTTTCTGTGTCTACAACTACTTAACAATATTTACATAAGCGTTCCGGTCTATGTCTATCCAATATATTTTTGACATTTCCGTCATCGAACTCATCGCAAACTCAGATTTTCCAGTAAAAGTATGAATTTGAGCAGTAAATATTTTTGGTCACTTTTTGAGATGAGTTTTCATGGTACTTAAATATTATTATTATGAATCAAATTTAGATGGAACTGGATGAATGAGAAAAAGACAATATTATTCCGAATTATCTAAATAAATCTATGTATACTAAACATTTTACGTAAACTTTTGGAAATTTTCAGGATCGTCAAAGGCGAACCAAAACCAAAAATTTCCTGGCAATATAAAGATATATCGGCTTCAAAATATGTACCTATCGCTGGTTCAGAGAATACACTGCGCATATCAAGCGCGAAGAAAACACACGCGGGGGGCTACAAGTGTGTAGCACAGAACAACCTCGGAAGCGATGAACTCGTCACAACGCTCATTATTGAATGTAAGTAACAGTAGAATTATTCAGACAGAGAGTTAGTCAGAGAGAGGTACAGTCGTAGTCGCAGAAGGTGTAAGTACACCTTCTGCGACTACGTCTGTACCTCTGTATATCATTATAATATAAGATCCTACACGCGCGGCCGTCGTTCCCGAGTACTACACAAGTTCTACAGTAGGCCGCGCGACAGTAGTCACAATACCAGTATATGATGGCCTTTTACTCTATTGGAACTCCGTTCTGCGCTAGGCCAACTCAAGGTGAAAGTGTTGCCACTGACGTGCGGCCTATTGTACAGGCTTGACCTTTTAGCACAGGACTTTTCTGGTTAGGTAAGGACTGTTTAAAGTTTCCCTGAAACGATCTATTGCAAATGTCAATTGTTACGTGATTGATACACCTATGTGTATCAATCACGTAGGTAACTGATCTTCTACCAAATGGAGCTGAAGAGATTGACAATATTACTAAAATTACAATTGATTGCAATTTTTCAATTGCAATAAATTTATCGTTTCGATCGGCGACCCTAAAAATTACTCTCCTTCTTTTTTGTCAATGGTTCGTAATTTGTGGTGTGCCCATCATGGTTGTCGCCTACCACTCTACCACGCTCCCACTGAGATCCACCTTTAAATCCCTTTTGTTTGTATATTCTTACAACATACCTAACTATCCGAAACTATCTCTCGTAAAGAATAGCACCATCCTCTTCCCGTGGGTGTCGTAAAAGGCGACTAAGGGACTTACTAGAGAATGGGTAGCGTTCCATATGCATTTTAACACCATACTGCGATCGCCGCCTGCCAAGCGTGGCGAATATGGCCCCCCCCCAAATGTTGGGGGAGGCCTATGTCCAGCAGTGGACATCTTATGGCTGAACTGATGAATGACCCAACTATCTTCCAAATTTTTGTCATTACCACAATTGGGTTACAAAAATCATATTTTTTCTTCTTGTAATACTAACTGATCTAATCTTATTTTTACAGTTGCACCAGAAGTTATTAAGAATTCCACTACAGTAGAAGGAATCGACGGAGATCTAGCTTTGAGGATCCCTTGTGATGTCGTCGGTATTCCAAAACCAGTTATTACATGGAAATTAAAAGGAGCCACTATTTCACCCGGTATGTAATTTATGAATAAACAACAAATCAATTAATTAATATATTCAGTATTCATTTTGATGGATAGAGAGGAAGAGGAAGGCCAAAGAAAAGATGGATAGCGAAGATTGATAATTGAGAATGAAAGGGGAGTGAATGACAGTGTGACAGTTGACAGGGGACAATAAAAGTAGAAAACGTGTTGCACCGACCCCAAGCAACTTGGGACAAAGGCATGGAGATGATGATAATCAGAATATTTTACAGTAGTACCCAATTGATATGGCTTACCGATGTACCTGCGAAGAAGGTGAATTTTAAAAGTGCGGGAAATGCTATTGACCAATCGGCACGCTCCACGCACCGCGGTTCTTTTTCCTGTACCGCTATTGGTTGGCAGCTGCCGCCATGTTAGCGCGCGCCGCGTGGCATGTTTGTCAGCCGCCATACTTCTGATCGAGTGCACGCTAGCAGCTCCAGTGTATTATGAACCTTATAATAGTGACCTAAGGTTGATTGTAAGTTTTAAGCATACTTTCGTTAATCTTCGGGGCCATACTTTCTTTTCTGTGAGAACGAAGATTCACGACGCGCCTTATCAATTGGGTACCACTGTACACATAATTTCATTCAAAATTCCGTTCAAAGTTGAAGCAACAACGTTCGCTGGCACGCACACAAGCAAACTGTAATGTTGCAAGAAAATGTCATTTTCCCGAAAAAGTGTGGAAAATGGAACTGTTCCCAACCTTGCCGATAGACACTGGCATATAATTTTTATTTGGGTTAAGGGTGCGTTCTGAAAACTTACAGTGAATATTATTGTGTAAATAATATTCACTGTAAATAACATATACAAAAAAAATGGTAAAAACACCATAACTTCATCAAAACAAAATAAAATCAACACATTTTTTTTCATGACACGTGCGTGGGAACCTTAATAATAATTGGCAAATCAAAATAAAAAAAAATACTTTTATGTAAATAGGTATTATAGGCAGTACATAATTATAATACCAAAAAATGGTGTAAAATATTTTCCTTTGCCTAGCAACATTTTCAATGTAATGAAAAACGGCATCTGTCAAATTTACGATTTATTAATCTGTTTTGATAAATGTTTTATACAAAAATATAGGATGCTAGGCAGTACTTACCCGTGAAATAGAATCTTTAAATTTTTCTCGTGATTATGTGATGAGTTGTGACACCCTTTCACTACACAGTAGGTACGTCATTTTTTTGTAAAATTGCGTGAGCTCTTTATTGTAATACTTGGTGTTGATTACCTACTGACGTGCCGAAAGTCCTAGGTAGCTATAATGTTGTGTGATTTACTGGGTTTACTATACATTAAACAAACAGTTTATTAGCAAAATCACTTGCATGTTTATTTCAATAACGAGTACTCTGTACGTACTCTCCAGTCGCCATACCTTGACATGATTGGTGTTGCCCTACCTACCATAGTGTTGCCATAACACATTACAATATATTACATCTCCTTTCTTTTTAAAAAACAAGTTAAACATAATCATCTAAATATTTAGGTTTATTTATGTGCCTTCCCGACCTACTCACATTCTTATTATTCTTCATAGTATGATTTTTCATGGTACAACTATTATCCATCTCAATAATATCTTTTTCATTAAAACTTGTATGATCATTATTAATATTTATCTCCTTACCATTTTTATTCATATCATAATTAAAATCTGCATTTGCATCCGTTTCTTTTACAATCATTTTTTTATCATTCTTAATTTCACTTAAATATTTTCTATTTCTGTCAATAATATTACCATTTTCAGTTAATACTTGGTATGCATTAGGTCTTTCACATTTTTTTAGAACTTCTGCATAATACATTGGTTTCTTATCATCCATTACTATAACTTTTTGACCCTCATCTAATTCTTTAAGCTTTTTAACATTTCTATCATAATATTGTTTTTGTCTATTAGCATTTTTATACAACTTACTTTGTACATTTTCATCTTTAGCTTCATTACTTAAATAAGGTAACAATCCTTGAATTTTTCTACCCATTAAAAATTCGGCAGGAGTCTTAAATTCTAAATTTGATATTGGTGTGACTCTATATTCTAGTAATGCCAAATACTTATCCTTTCCTTCATAATCAGCTTTTTTAAAAATATTTTTAACAGTTTGAATGTACCTTTCAGCAAGGCCATTAGACTGCGCATGCAATAGACTACTGGTCATGTGAATGAAATTCCATTCCTTGGAAAAGTTTTTGAATTTATAGCTAGAATAATTTGTCCCATTATCTGAACATAATTTATCAGGTATTCCATGCCTACTGAACACCGATTTTAATGCTTCAATAGTACCATCAGCTGTCAAATCATTTAATTTTAGTACTTCAAAATATTTACTGAAATAATCAACCACAATCAAGTAATTTTTATCATTGTAATGAAATACATCAGAACCCAGGATTGACCAAGGTTTATCTGGCATTTCTTTTATTGTCATTGGTTCTTTGCAATTTTTATTCTTAAACCTGTCACATGTACTGCATGAGAAAACTTTGTTTTCTACATCTTTCGTCATATTAGGCCAATAAAGACATTGTCTTGCTCTATTTTTACATTTTTCTACTCCAACATGATTATAGTGAATTCTATACAACATATCTTGTCTCAAGTTTTTTGGTACCACTATACATCCGTTTTTAGGGTTCCGTAGTAAACAAGGAACCCTTATAGTTTCGCCATGTCCGTCTGTCTGTCTGTCTGTCCGTCCGTCCGTCTGTCCCCAGCTTAGCTCAGAGACGCTTAGTCCTAGAAAGCTGTAATTTGGCATGGGTATACATATTAGTCATGCCGAAAAAATCGTAAAATAAAATTATGAAAAACATTTTTTTTTAGGGTACCTGCCTTACACGTGAAATGGGGATGATATTTTTTTTTCTCGTCTATTCCATGGTGTGGGGTATCGTTGGATAGGCCGTTCAAAGATATTGTGGGTTTGCCAAAACCATTTTTCAATTAAGGGATCCGTTTGCGTAATATTAAACTTTAAAGTGCTATTTTTTGTTAGAGTCAAGTGTCCCCCCCCCCTGCCAGCTAAATGGTTGGTTTTGGATATGTGAAAAAATTCATGGCAATAGTATATATAACGAAATTAAAAGGAAAACTATCACAGCTAAGTAGGCTTCACAAGTTAACGAGTAATAGTCGACCAACTTAAATTTGCAGTTGGAGAATTGACCGTAACGTATATCGATGTATGGGAGAGCATGTTTTTCAACTACGATGTTAAGTTTGTTTTTGGGATAAATTCATCCCAAGTACGGAACCCTTCATTGTGCGTGGTCCGACATGCACTTGGCCGGTTTTTAAATATCAGTCCGTCAAACAAATACAATTCTTCTCTAGATGTATAATAAGGTTTTAAATATTCTGGTATGTTGTATATATTTTCTGGCCATCCGTTATTTATATATTCTTTTAATTTTTGCATTTCTTCATCTTTACTTAATTCTTCTTTAAATACCCTGTATTTGTGATCAGAAATCGAAAAATTGCACTTTACTAAACAGACTTGAGATTTATATAGTTCTTCTACAATACAATCTTCATTATTTTTATTTTTTACATCTCTTGACAATGAATCTGCTAACAATAAATCTTTACCGGGTTTGTATCTAACATTAATGTCATATTTTTGTAATTGTAATCTCATTCTTTGAAGTCTAAGAGGTATTTCGCACAAAGGTTTTTTAAATATCACTTCTAATGGTTTGTGATCACTTTCTACTTCAACAGTCATTCCATATATGTATTGATGAAAACGTAAACACCCAAATACAATAGCTAACATTTCTTTTTCAATTTGTGCATATGCTTTTTGAGTACTAGTCATAGCCTTTGATGCATATGCTACTGGTAAATTATTTTGCAACAACACAGCTCCTAAAGCATCTTTTGATGCATCTACTGAAATTTTACATTTTTTATTGGGGTCATAAAATTGCAAAACTGGTTGCGACAATAAAATATTCTTTATCTCGTTAAATGCACTTTCATGTTCTTTTAGCCACTTCCATTCTGTACCTTTCTTAACTAGTTGTCTCAGTGGGTTACAAACTTGTGACATAGCTGGTATGAATTTTGATACATATGTTATCATCCCTAACAATCTTTGAACCTGTTTTACATTTGTGGGTTTTTCTAAATTGAATATAGACTACTTCTTTGGATCAGGTTTTATGCCTTCAGTAGTAAGTATGTGTCCCAAATAAGTAATCTCCCTCACTCCAAACTGACATTTACTCAAATTAAATTGTATACCATTTTCCTTAGCTGTCTCTAAGACTTGTCTTAATATTTTATCATGCTCCGTCTTATTCTGAGCGTACAAAATCAAGTCATCGACAAATACTTCACATCCTTCTATGTTTTGGAATATTTCACTGTACTGTCTGTGAAAAATTTCAGGTGCCGATGACAAACCATATGGTAACCTTTTAAAACAGAATCTTCCAAAAGGTGTTGAAAACGTACATAGCTTTGCACTTTCTCTAGATAATTTTATGTGATAAAATGCAGTAGAGGCATCTAATTTAGAGAATATTTTTGAGTCTGCCATTTTAGCTGAGACTTCTTCAAATGTTGGTAATTTAAAATGCTCTCTTTTTATACATTGATTTAAATTACTTGGATCCAAACATACTCTTATGCTGCCATTAGGTTTCCTTACTATTACAATATTGCTCACAAAATCAGTAGGTTCAGTAATTTTTTCAATAATGTTATCTCGCTCCATTCTTTCAAGTTCTAACTTTAATGGTTGATGCAATTTTATAGGTATACTGCGTGGTTGAGCCACTGTCCCTGTACTATTTTCCTTTAATTTTATGTCGTACTCACAACCTTTTAGCAGACCTAACTTTTGGTCATTGAATATATTATTTTTGTAGTTATATATTATTTTGTCATATTCACTTTCTTCACATATTTTATTTAAGTATTTTCTTTCTATTAATCCTAACTTTTTTACTGTGTTGTCTCCTAGCACTGGGCACACCCCTTTTTTGTCAATTACTTGAAACTCAATCATTACATTTTTGCCATTTATCAACAGTATAATTACAGTTTAATTTAAATTTTTCAGTGCATTTCAATGGAGTTCCATCATATTACCGTTACCGTTATCATTATACAAATTACACTTTGAACTGTCAATTTTATTCTTTAACTTAAGTCTATCTACAATACTTAGCACATTACAGTCACTTCCAGTATCAATTTTAAATTCTACTAACCTGTTATTTATTTCTATGCACTCATATTGTGATCTGTCTTTTATTTCGTTTATTTTAATCATTCCTAATACATATTCACTTTCCATGTCCTCTTCTTGTTGTATAACCTTCACGGACTGACACATCTTCGCATAATGTCCATACTTCTTACACTTTGCACATCGTTGACCAAATGCTGGACACTTAAAACCATGTTCATAACCACATCTCGTACACTTCTTTTTCTTATAATTTTTACTTTGTTCATCATCCCAGCTGCTACTCTGAGCTATCTGTTCATTTGATTTATCCCACTTGTTTGAATCTTTTGTTTTCTGTTGTGTTTGTTGTACTCTGCTCACTGTACTGCTCTCTGTTAAACTTTTAAGATTTTTCGAAGCCATTTCCGATGCTTTGGATAGACTAACACATTTTTGCAAATCCAAATCAGTTTCCTTCAGTAATCTTTCCTTCAGACTGACGCTTTGAATTCCTCTTATTAATTGATCTCTAATGAGGCCGTCCTTCAAATTTTCAAATCCACAGGCACCCGACAGTGTTTTTAATGCCGTGAGATACTCATCAAACGTTTCGGTATCGCTTTGCTCACGCCTAAAAAATATGTGTCGTGACATAGTTTCTTTTTTTAGAGGAATGCAATAATTTTCAAACTTCACCAATACTTGTTCCATAGTCACCTTGTTATCTACAAACTCGAACGTATTATATAGTTCTATGGCTTCTTCGCCCATTATATGTAATAGCAACGATACTTTTTCTTCCTCAGTTAGCTCTTTTCGACTGGCTCCTGAAGCTCTATAGTAAAATAGGAACTGTTTAAATTTCTTGAAATTTTCGCAAAGGTATCCCGACGCCAATAACAATGGCGGAGGTTGGCGGAGATTATCCATTTTTCTTTTATTGTTCAATTCCGCCTACCTTAATATCCGGCTGCGCCATATAATGTTGTGTGATTTACTGGGTTTACTATACATTAAACAAACAGTCAAAATCACTTGCATGTTTATTTCAATAACGAGTACTCTGTACGTACTCTCCAGTCGCCATACCTTGACATGATTGGTGTTGCCCTACCTACCATAGTGTTGCCATAACACATTACAATATATTACAGTAGCCTTTAAAGGCTAACATGAAATGGCTTCACTTTGCATACTAGTACTACGGTTCTAAGCCTATTACTTCTGTTTTACACTATTTATGTTAGACCATAAAATACTGTTCAGTACCTACCTACGTACCTACCTATAGTGAAAATCTGAAAGTAGCTTGATCAGCGGGGTAGTTGTTTAACACTATCAGTAGCAATGGGTTTTATTTTAATAATAATAATAAACATTTTATTTCAGAAACAACCATAATTTGTTAGTAAACATTAATCTTAACAACTATGTTAGTAAACATGCAGGTTGGACAAATAACGGACGCGCAAGCGGGCAATCAAATTTTCCGCAATGACACTCAGGAGACTGTTCGGGCTGCCCCGAACCCTCTGCAGCAGCGACGCGGCACGCTTACGTCTGATCGCTGCGAAGCCATCAGTGTGCGCATCAGCAAACATTCCCGACGCACTGCAGAAGCGTGGCAGCCCCAGCAGCATCCTGACAGTTCAACAATATTCATTGCGTTATTTATGTTGCTGAGCAGACAATTTTTTCTAACTTAAGAAGCAATGGATTAGCAATATACTTCAAAATCATTCAGATTGTTATTAATAGTGTATTACGCAAGTAAGGTGCTGACCGATAACAAAACTGATTTCGATGGTCTAGCTTTGAGTTTTTCATTGTTAAAATAATATTATTTTAGGGGTTTGCTTTGGCTTTTCTGTATTACTAAAAATAACGTTGTCTGTTATTATTATATCGCTAATTTCAGATTCAAAATACATAATTGAGGATGGAGCTCTGCTCATTATGAGACCGACAGAGAAAGACTCTTCAATGTACACGTGTGAAGCTAAGAACTACATTAAGAGTGTCAGCACCACGTTCCAAGCAACAGTTGAAAGTAAGTTATTTTCTTGTAACATCATGACGTCACGCCTGTAGTCCCCGAAGGATTAGGTGGAGGTGTACCTATGATAACAACAACATTTCGCCAGTTATGCTAAAGTTCCATGTAATAGGGAGCGAGCCTATTGCCATCTTTTATCTTTCAATTATTAAAGTATTCATCACACTAACACTCATCACATGCATACATACACTCATCACATTCACACTCATCACTTACATACTTACACTCATCACATACACACATATATTTGGTCACCTTTAAGTCCTAAGTTTCATTAATTATACTGAAACCGGTGCATTTGCTAACCTATCTTTTGTAATTCATGTAATTTGTCGAAAGAGACTGGATCCTGCGACACAGGGTATCCTAGTGCGGGATCCAGTGTCATACCCAAATTGTAACACTTGTTTATGAATCAATAAAACTTTTTATTATTATTATTATTATCTATCGGGCACAAATCCAGACTCCGGGCTGCTATTGCAAAAATCCTTATGGAAAAACCAAATAAAGAAAGAAAATACTCTTATTTGCGGTAAACATGACGCAAATCAAGAATACAGAAAGAAAAAATAACAAGTTGGGGGAAAATATGCGTCCCATCCTTGCAAAACAGCCATCGCTCAGCACAAGAAATATGAAGAAAATTCGTATTTAGTATTTTGAATGTTTTCGATATATTCTGTTATTCGGGACGGAGACACATCCAACAAATCAAAGATCATTAAAATCGGTTCTGCCGTTCTTGATTTATAAATGGTGTATCCCGACTTTGTTTTATAGATATAGATGTATTAAATGAATACAAGCAAAATTACCTCTGCATGGAAATGGTGAATGGTTATGAAATGGGTGTTACCTTGACGAGGAAATCCAATGAAACCACAGCACGGATATTATCTTAACCTCTTTGATTTTGTTTTCCGTATTCTCAACTGCAACGTTTAATGAGAGCAATGAATTCAAAATTGGCAATTAGGGATACCTACACTTACTGCCTTTAGCAATTAAGTATATAACACGACTGACTGTTTTCTTGGAATATTTTCAAAATGAATGTATTATTCCTCTGCAGAGCTCCCCACGAACTTCGGCACAAAGCATTTCGTGTACTTATTAGAGGGGGAAACGAAGAAACTAAAATGTAACGCGTATAGTTCTGCATCCCAGTCAGTTAAATGGTTTATCGTAAGTATATTCTCACTCCTACAATATTTATTACTAATTAAAGAAGTTATCATGTCAATTAAACAATTAAACAGTACCTACATAAGTACTAATACGTAGTTTACCCTTTCATTGTTCTTGTTTAATCTATTCTGTTTTAAATTATACTTAGTTACTAGTTAAGTAAATAATTGTTATTAATGATAATAATCAAGAATTCAAAAAAAGTGACGGGCCACTGCGAGTTAGCTTCGGCCCCTCCTATACCTTCCAAAAATGTTAATATGAGATATTTATAATGTTAAAGACAAAAAAAGTACGAGCCCTGGACTCGTCGCGAAGCTCCACTCCATCGCCGCTGAAACTCCGATCATCAGGGACTACATTCGCGTCGAGCAAGAATTATTCCTCGACGCCGTCGCCAATAATTGTAAGTCATTAGGGGAGGGTAGGGCTGAACGGCAAGAGGCCAGAGGTTTAGTGGTAAACCAGTTGCGAGTCGGGTCCCCACTGCCGGTGGTTGAGATAAATCTAAACATAGTATAAATTACTTAGCGAAGCAGGGCAGCGTAAAAAGAACCCGATCTTTTGTCAAGTCTTAACAACCGTGCGAAGCAGGTGCGGGTTACTAGTAGTCAATATACCGCGCATATTACGAGTCACTGAACATGGAAATCACTCCCACAGAGAGCGAGAGAAAAACTGTTACACATCAAAAATACAAATAAGATGTTACACATCAAAAATACAATTAGATGTTACACATCAAAAATACAAATAAGTACATATGTTTTTATTGCTAGTTGGGCCTGCTTTTGGCATCTCGCCTGATGGAAATCGATGGGTGAGGACGAGCGTGCCTACATCTTGAATTGACACATGAGGTTATTGCCTTTTGACATATGGAATCAGCTAATAGCCGATTGTCACAATGACCATTGGCTTGGTGGTTAAATGTCTTAACCGCGTTTGCATCAAGAGTGAAATGCAGAAAGTCAGAAAAGCCAGATTTACATTACGAAATTAGTTGCGCATAATCACTTCAGCCTATAATGTTCCCACTACTGGGACATAGCTAGGCTTCCTCTCAGTGAGAGGGAGTGAGCCGTAATCTACCACACGCACTTAGTTTTTTCCTATTTAACACTAAATTATTAGCAGTGAACCAATTTTGGACCTGCAATAGAGCGTTATTTAGTCGTCAAAATTTGATGCACGTTAAAAATTGAGGAAGTATCATCAGCAAATAACACCATTTGTGGTTGATTTTTTAACAAATGAGGTAGATCATTAATATATACTAAAAAAAGAGGAAAAGACCCAATATCGAACCTTGTGGTACACCTATTTTTACTTTTAAGCCGAGTGAATTGACTCCATTTATTTGAACTTGCTGATGTTTATCATTTAAATAAGATTTTACTAAACTAAGCGCAAGTTTTCCAAGTCCGTAATCCTCAAGTTTCAAGAGTAATGTTTCGTGTTCGACGCAATCAAATGCCTTGGTGAGGTCACAAAATATTACTATGGCTCTTCCTACGCCGTAAATATTTGTTTCAATAAGGTGACACCGGCGTCAGTCGTACAACGTCCCTTGGTGAAACTATACTGTTGATCGTGTAAGATTTTCTTGGTGTTAAAATGATTGAGCATTTGATTAATTATTACCTTTCCAAACACCTTGCTGAAAACAGGCAACACGGATACAACACACAATTTAAACATTACGGCTAAGTATGGCGCTATAGTCTCAATAATGGAGGTACAAACTTTCATGGACATTCCCCATAAATCTTCTGTTAATTTGATCAATACAAAATAAAGCGCCTGTCTTGGTTCGAACCTACGACCTACAACTCGTATGTCACCGCCGTTACCACTAGGTTACTACCGTTACTACTATTTGCGCAAACTTATTATCTATTGACTCGTGAAATAATCAATGAATGACTAAGTTTCCGCAACTCGTTTTGTAATGTAAATCCGGCTTAATTCTTGATACGGTACGCATTGTGAGGTGCTTTTCTGTGAAACTCTAAACACAGGTAGGTTGGACCGAATACCTCATACCGGTGGACCCATATTTATTTATAAAAAGTGTAACATTTTGACCGTCACGAGACACTTCTGTTACGTAACAAAAGTGTCGTGACGACACTTTTTGAAGTAAAACTTCTTTAGGCACGCTAGACTTGGGGAGTAAGCTCGTGAATGCATGACGAGAGCGTTACGGAAGTGACAAGGTAACGCCCTTGAAGGACCCCGGAAGTATAATTAGTATTACTATTTGTAGTTAATATGGATTCAGTACATGATTCTAAACCCGCTAGTGTTAAAATTATTCATCGGTTTTAAAATAACCTGTTTCCTACAAAACTGATGTATGTAGTACCTACACGATCAAAATGTATGAAGCAGCTGATTCTGTAATCATGTACTGAATACATGGTAAAAGTTTTCGTTACGATGGGAAAACATCACAAGGGATCCCATCCATCGTGTACCTATTTATAAATGTTTGTTTCTTTTGAAGAATGATTTAAAATTAACATGTGTTTGTAGGTAATAATGTTGAATGAGTGAATTATAATTTAAGTACCTATGATATGATTTTTAACGACTTGGTGTCCAATAAGGTGAATTAAAATATGGTTATGCATCCACAGACGAAAGACGCAGGCATCAAAGAACCATACATGCAAATAGCAAATGTTTCATATACCGACCATGACGGCAACTATACGTGTCGTGTGAGTGACAAGTATGGAAACACACATACACACACATACGTGGTGGACGTCGGTAGTGCGCCGGAGTTTCTTTCCGAGACATATTCTCTTAACAACTGGCGAGGAGATATATCATATATCGAACAAAACTGTGACATTCGAGGGAACGCGAAACCGAAGCCCGTCGTAAGTTTGCACTGCACATGATTATTAAAACGCTATAAATCAAAAAGATAAGCGTAGTTATGCACAAATAATTATAGGGTTCAACTTTCAGTTTTTTATAATTTATTAGACTTACATGGACTCTCAAAATGCTGAGCTAATACAATAATGTTTAGACCACGTAAAAACACTATGGGAACACTCAATGTATAACAACACACTTTGCTCTGTAACTTTCAGGTTGAATGGAGGCTTAATGGCAAAGTGTTAACCGACCTAAACTTGGCAGGCCTAGGTCACTATACCTGCAACATAAGCAACGCGCACAAATCAATACAGAAGAGATTTGACGTCAAGTCTTCAGGCAAGTATCAATATTTGTGTTTACTAGCGCATCGCAAGAAATGATCTTAGACCCGTGCGGGGCCACCTGCAGTGGGCGCCGTTTCATTGACGACCCAGTTAAAATGTTATAACGCACTGCTCTGTGTGACATTCGAAGATCACCTGACCACGCATCGCCAGCAAGCGGTGCAGAGCCGCACTGTGTGCCACGCGTAATAACTTACGCTGCGGAATACAGGTGGCTACAGTTAATCAATAAAATTAAGGACATAAAGTATCTACCCACATTAGCTCTATGCATTTAAAAATATATATTTTCTTACAGCATGTTTGATAACTAGGAACTTGGGAAATGCCCACATACAATATATGCCACTCGTACTAGATGACAAAGGATTTTGGCACAAATTGGAAAACACGAAACATTATACAATAGTGGAACAAGAACACAAAATCACATTGTCTTGTCCAAGCCAAAAAGAAACGTCAAATACATTCAAATATTTCCCTAAAAAGAGCACATTAGAGGCATTTTGTGTTAAAGAGAGAGACTCTTTCTTAGTAGAAGACAAAATTTACAAGCTTTCGGACCTACAGTGCACTAACAGCATTCAGCCCTCCGTTATCAGAAAGAAAGTGAAATGCTCAACGGAAACCTCCGAATTAATGAGAGTGGGCTACAACGTCCCTGGCTTCTTAGAGGCTTATGAAGTCTGTTTCGACACTGAAAAAAAAATGCCCATATACACACGTATCATAATGTCTGAAACAAACAACAATGGCCCCACCGCCAGCTACAACTGGTACACATACCCAGGAATAGACAACAAAAAAACTGAGAGAGGATTTACTTGTAAGGACACGATGTCGTCGTGTTGTTATAGTAAGTCCCAGCTGGTGAATGCGATAGACTTTAATGATGGCCCTGCTAAGAAGAGCACGTTCATCGATCCTCTGAATGTAATCCCGGTCTGGCTCCCTTGCGATACTTCAAAGGTAAGCGCTATTTTATACCTTTGAAATAATTAAAAAATACCTTGATGTTCACGATTTAAATATGGATCTAAAGCGGATATTAGAGACTTCATTATGTGTTTCTATACAGAAAATATAATTTTATTTTTCTATTCCAAAAAATACTTGCAAATATCTAAGTTAACTCATATTATTTTTATTTTATACCTAAATCTAGCCGATTTCATGAATTTACAATCAGCAATTTTGATTTAGGCCCGCTTTTAAGCATGTCTCAAAGCAATTCTATGATTTCAGCCGTCATGGGAAACTATTAATAAGATGGTGAGATCCCAGCTGCCGCTCTACGAAGACATCGTTACCTGGTCTGGCACGCACACTTTGCAAGAGAAAAATGGAGCTATTATACCACGATATTTATGGAAGGTATATACACCTGATTCTTATTACACAGCAACCCTAATTCCTACAATTTTACAAGAATTCTGCCTTGTACATGACCTTATGTCAATCAAGTGTGGTCAAGACAATCGGAAGCATACCGTTATAATTATGCCGCCGCCGCCGCTCAAAGCACTTCACTTGCTTGTTGGTAGCCAGTAATGGTATACCTATTTAAGTAGTAAATTATATGACTTGTATGCTGACTGCCGCGTTGGTCCAGTGGCCCCAAGCGCTACTGCTGAGCATGAGGTCCTGGGTTCGATTCCTAGATCGCCCAAAAATGTTATTGGGTTTTTCCATAAGAAATTTTCTCAGTAGCAGCCCGGAGTCTAGATTTGCGCCCGGTTGATGACAATAGGCTGGTGGGTATTACATGGGACTTAATCATAACTGGCGAAATAAGGATGTACTACCAGTAAACCTATGCCTAACTCTTCAGGGATTACAGGCGACATGATGATGTTTATTAATTATAAGTTTCTGTCATAAATTCCTCACACTTTGGCTGGTTTATTAATCAAATGAATTTAATTGCAGGTGGTAAGGCTGGACGAAGATGAAGCAGTGGCCATAGTCCACGTTAACGATCCTGAACCAGCAGAAAAGGACATCAAATGCAAGACACAACACATTTGTGACAAATATGAGGATTCGTTTATTAGCAGCGACAAGTATACTTACTGCTGCTCACTGCCAGACTTTTTTGAATCGTTTGATATTCACGCTACTGACATTGGAGGCAAGTTATTCATTTTGATTGTGTACACATTACATATTGAAAACCGTTTTCTATCTCTGTTCATGTTCAATTAAGAACATAACTGGAATACGGTTTCTTGAAGTGAAAACTTCTTTATGTGCGTTAAGGGATTTTTGGTAGGGGAAAAACTTATGGGTTCGCTGAGTAAAACGAAAAACGTATAAGCGCGTTGAGCTTAGCGAAATGTTTACTTCTGTCGGCAGTTCCCATTACTGCCAATTTTTTTTTTCTTTATTAGTTTACAATTTTAGAATGTTCTAAAGAACATTATTCTTATTATAAACATGGTCAATTATCATCTTAGATCTTCTGTAGAGAAAAAATGTTTTTAAATGTTTGTGCTGCAGAAAATAATACCAAATTTCTCTTTTTAGAATCCATGGACGCAGTACTTGATAAAATAGAAAAAAGGACCTAGACAGTTTCTAACTATCCAGATACTATACCATATAGAAGGAGTAATATATAATATAAACCTCACTAGGATTACACATAAATTCAGGAAGATACCACAGAACATCATAACCTACATTACAGATTAGCTTAGATTTAGAAATATTCAAGTAACTTCATCATGTATTACTTTGTACACCTTCAAATATGTGAATGGTATTTAAGTATTCAATAAAAAAAAATCAAATAAACATGTTTGTTTCATTTTAACAGGAATTTGAAATAATGGTAGGTACCCTAATTATCTCATAAAAAAGATGGTGCTTAGCTTATACGAGACCACTAGCTCCTCACGAATTAACAACAAACATCTATAGTTTCTTCTTCTCTGCCTCATTCATGCTAGCTAACATCGTAATTTGGAAGCTCAGTTAATAGAAATATTTTAAAAAATTGTCGTTAATGATCCTGGTAAAGCCACGTGATGCTATGTTATTTTTACAAAACATAAATACATACATAAACTTACGCCTTCTTCCCACGAGGGTAGGCAGAAACTATAGAACGCCAGCTGCTACGCTACTTACATACCCCTTTTATTTCGTTTACGTTCATACATCTGGTCATATACGCTCGCCAGTTCTGAGTACTATGCACCTCACTTTTCTGAAGCACATCACCAATTAGGTCACTATATGTCCTCATAGGGCGTTCGCGGCGTTTCCACTCACATCTGCCTTGTAAATACCTTTTGTTAGTCGCCTTTCATTCATCCTTTCAACATGACCAAACCATGTCAAGTCACTACATCTTCTTTTAAACCGCACCGCTGCCTTATCACATAATTTTTCAGCCTATCATTTATAGTCACGCCACACATGCTTCGCAAGGAAAACATTTCCACAGCATTGAGTCTACTTTCATGCTTCTTTTGCTACACCCAACATTCACTTCCTTAAGCGTGAGTACCAGCACACCATTTTGATCAGCCAGTCGAGCCTTTTTGGGCATCGACTGGTTGGTCAAAAACGCATGTATAACACAATTTATTTTATTTCCCGCATTTACTCTTTATAAAACTTTCCTGTATAAGTACTACGTTCATAATTATGTTCTCAGCAGCCAAAATATACAGCGACTCAGGACTGGTGACGCGTGAGTAAGCGACGTACAGTTGTCCGTGTTAGAAGCAGTTATTCCTGAGGTCGACTCCGCAGTCTTCAGTAGCAATTTCCCATTGCTTGCGAAGTTTTTCGTTTTAGTGTGGTTTTTGTTAAAACATAACATAACATCACGCCTGTAATCCCCGAAGGGTTAGGCAGAGGTGTACATAGAGTACCACCCACATTTCGCTAGTTATGTTTTTTAAGTCCCTTGTAATAGGGGCGAGCCTATTGCCATCAACCGGGCACAAATCCAGAGTCCGGACTGCTACTGAGAAATTCCTAATGGAAAATTCCAATAACACATGAAATTCTAAAAACTAAGTGGGCACTCGGACTCCATGGCCCTAGTGTTTCAACCCCAAACGGCTCAACCATATAAGTTCCAATAAGATTGAAGTATTTGCGCCGTTTAAGGTTTTCTGCACCTGCAGCAGCCGCCCCAGCACAGCTCGCCGTGCTAGGAAGATAGGATGGCGCAAGGGTGTCGACAATCGTTGCATCCCACACCAAAGAACTACCCACCTTCCAAGGTAGTATAGTCATTCTTTCTGGTCTTTTCCCATCGTCGCGTGCCAATGCCAAGCCATTGGGTTCTAAAACAGCGTGCACCCCGGCGGTGACAAGAGCACGCCGGATAATGTCATTGATGCTGGCATGCCGTGCTAACTGGCCTGCGCTTTTAATGCAGCATAGGCCATGGTGTCCGAGGCAGTCGACACCTTCACCGCAATGCCAACGATGCTGAGCCACGCAACGAGCAACCAGACGCGAACAAGTAGCGGAATTGAAATATATTATTTATTTTGATAATTCCTTAGACTATCTACAATTTTAACCAAATATAACCAATTAAAAAAAAACCCAAAAAATTACGGAAATGAAGAAAGAAATTGCGTAATTAGGTACGTAACCTCTACGTAACTGACAATTCCATAATTTTGGAAGCCCCCAGCCTCCCCCAGCCCCCTAGTCATGAGAGTTACGACCATAGATATAAGAAAGAAGGTTAAGACCATCAACACTATTGACTTATACCAGACTTGCCACACCTACAAAATTAACGTGACTACCTACAAAAATCGAGCACATAAAATAGCCGCCTTTCGTAGGGTTGTTACTGCGAGTGCGAGAGAGAAAGCAAGCAACCGTTTGACAGCACATCGTCGAGTTTTGTACCACAAAACTTGGCATTAACATGGCCACCGGTCACGCATAAACAGATTTTGACGTCACACAAAAGTCTTGCCAAACATTTTAAATGTCTTTTTTTTCATAGCTCTCGATTAGATATAGGTATGAAACAAAACGCATGACTGTGTCGTTATGATAGATATTTGTATAGCTATTCTTCTAATTCTGAATATTATGCCATTCTTTCTTTCTTTTTTTAAAAAACGTTGCCCCACACTAGGAAATTCTCCTGTATTGTGGGTGCGCTTACAAACATTTAAACTCACATAAACAAACAGTTAGACTCGGAACAACTACTTACACAAATACAAATATAACGAATATAACATACGAAAAATACAAATACAAAAATTACACAAATACAAATATATTATAAGGTGTATGGTGTAAAAAAATCAGCTGTTCCCTACATTTATGTTCGCATAACTCGTCAAAATGTAGGGAACAGCTGATATTTTTTTCGAGATTTCAACTTTGGTCCCTTATTGAAAGTTGTTTATAATGATGAGTACCAATGACCCCTTAAGAGATTTCGTGTATGAATAGATACACCTTCTATACAAATACAAATATTTGTTCCGTACGGGAATCGAACCCGCGACACGCACCGCAGCAGTCAATCTCTTAACCACTGCGCCAACCGTGCCGAGTTCTGCAATTCTGCATAGCTATTCACAAAGGTACGATACGGTTTCGTGCCGTATCGAACGTCAGTGTTATCGACGAAGTCCTCCAAACGCTATTCACAAATCCGAAACCGTACAATTTTGACAGTACAAATACGGTATTTGCTGTCGGAAGTGCTAACGAACAATAAATATTGTTTAAAAAAACTAATTTAGGCACTATCTGAAGTAAGTGCGTCTACATATTGTAGGTTCATAAAGTTTTCTGACAGGAGCCCCGCGCGCGCGCGTCCCCCGTCCCTCGTGAGTCGTGACCATGAACTATTTTTATCGCTTTTTATGGCTCGTCGGCCGGCGACCCACATAAAAACGTTTCGTAAACAAAAAAATTCTATGAAGCGTTGTAAGGTGACGATTGTTTCGTTGAGTGCATAGATAAGGCTATACAATTCAAGTTGTTTCGTAACTTAAATGACTGAAGTGTTTTTTTAATGTTTGTTTAATGGGAACTACAGATCCCAGCAACATTTTACTTGTAGCTTCTATTGTAAAACTCGGAATTCCATGTATTATATCGACACCTCCATGCAATAACATCGTAACTCACTTTTTTCCAAAAATTGAGTTACAACGGCATTGTTATGTAAAAAAAATGCATTTTTTCTGTACTATCATTGTAATTCTATTCCCTTTCGTTTCTAAAATAAACCAACGTCAAAGTATTGTAACTAATCCAAAAAATATTGCAACTTGATTTACAATTTATAGAAAATATTACGAGTAGCTTGTTTATCAAGTACATAAAAATTGTAACATTAGATACAATCTATGTACTATCGAGGAATTTCATATCTATACACCTTAAGGACTATTTGTGCTTGCAGCGCTCGGCCGCTATAGAAATCTCATCAACCAATAGCATCGCACCATCAGATTTTTGATGAGACCCTTGTTTTTGTAAATGAAAAAAAAAGACAGTAAAAAACCAGCTGAGGTGGTGCATATTTTTTCAATGGAAACAATTTCAATGGGAACCCTCGTTCGGTCGTAGTTCGAGATCGTTTGGGACAAGTTTATGGGTTTTTTTTTATGAGTGGGTTTGCTATGCTCTTAGAAAAGTATAATATAAAATTAGAATTGAGTAGTTTCACAATTAGCAGTTTTTGGGTGAGGCGGAAAATTTCCATAATACTTTAAAAGCGCAAAACGCGGTATCGTTTCGGTATAGTATGCTCGGTATACCGAAACGATACCTCATTGCTTTAATTTATCAATTTATGCAGTACCGTTTAATTCGTTGTAATTTATGCGCGCGCCTATATTTCAATCGAGTATACCAAGCATGCTGTAAACCATGTGACGTGAGTGAACAAAATGTAAAGTATAAAAACATTAAAATTAAAAACTTTCTCAGTTTTGTTTCTTTTGCTCTGTTCCTAGTGGTCGAGAAAGGGTCACCATATCCGTAATCAGACATCTGTGATCATTGTAACAGAGCCTACAAAAAACGCATGAACAGCAAAAAATCAGAAACGACAAAATATTACTATGTATTTTTGTTTCATTGGTCGATGCAAAAAGGAGCGTAAAACAGATGTGGTCATCAAAGAGTAGAGTAACTATATACGGAAAGAGTAACAACTCTGTGGTAAAATTTGCATGTACGGAAAGTGGTGCCACCTTGAGTTTGGTGGGTGAACTAAGGCTCTAATATACATATAGGTATGTATACTAATAAGTATGTATACCTATAGGTAGGTGTATACAAATGAGGATTTATTATTCTTATTCAATTTACAGACATCTTACTCAACTTTTTGTCCTAGTATTTTTCTCTTATTTACAAATTACTTTTGTCTTCAATAGTGAACGAAGTCAAAAGTACCAGAAACTGAGAAATTAGGACAATCTGTAGAGCGAGTCTGTTTAGGGTCAGCTGGGGGTGGGTTCACCTAATTAAAAAAAACACATAAGATGTTCAGATTAGTGTCATTTTATTAACATCAAACGACTTAATATTTTTTCGTTTTGTATTTGTTGTAATACAGCTGAGCTGCGTTTTTTGTCACATCTCCACCTTCGTAGGTGATTTTTCCTTCTAATATTCTATTTATAGACCTGCACCAACTATAAATAATTATATGTATGGAAGTGTCAACAAAACATTGTTTTACTTTTTCATGATGTATTTCACAGTCTATAAAACTAAAATCGGTGAATAATTCAATGAAACTTTTTATTCTTTCTTTGATGTTCTTTTCGTGGCAATCGTTATTCAAAAATGCAACAGTTGTTTCTTGTATTTCTTGAAAACAAGCTACTAGGCAGTCGGAGGGATAGCAAAGCCATTTCTTATTTTGGCAATATTCTTTGGCACGTATATATTTCATTGTTCGAATTGCCCAGTAGTTTGCTTTTACAATCTTTACAACCTTTGACGACTTTTTGTAGACACTTCGTCAAGGCCCACCCACAGACATAAGTTCTTTGATCAGCCCCTGAATCAGAAATATTTCTTGTATTTTGCATAACATTTAGGGGCTGATCAATTACAATACTTTGGGATTGCAAGGGAGCATTACCTTTTTCCTTATTTTTAAGGAAAAAGGAGAGAGATTGTAGACAGTCATTAGAATCCTCTTCGCAATTGGAGCCTACTGAATGATTCGTGCTGAAATTATTTAATAATAATGTTTTAAATGCTCCCTCAAATCCCACACAGTTGGGTGTAACATTTCGCGCACCCAAACTTCGAACACATCCAAAGAAATTTTCGAGTGGGTCTTGGTTAAAATTGCGTGTCAGCATCGCGTCAAAGGAATATTTTTTTGATAATAATTGCCAAATCGATTTAAAACCTTCTATTGTTCTAATAAAATTATTTAAAGTTGGGACAGACTTTTCAATTTTCTCATCACCTTTTTTCACCATAAATTTGGCAGTTTTTAACATTATCAACGCATCTTGCCATAACATATGATGAAGAGAATCTCGCTTTACAGCAGCTCTGTATATTTTTCCATTTGGCGGCGTAAAAGATGACGCGTTAAATGTGTCAAACAATTTGTCTATTAGCAGTATAAACGGTATTAGATCCCGACATTCTGAGGGACAATCTCCTCTTGCAATTACATTATCAGTAGCAACTGCCATACTACAACTTAATACTTGAGCCGCATTTTTCACCCTCATTTTTTTTATTTTGCCAGGATCTATGTGTTCATTGGTCAAATTGGGTAGCATACGCAACTCTCCATGCGACCTGTCGGCTTCAAAAACCCGCTGAAAGTATTCCCACTTTACTATTTTTAATACATTTTCGTGCATATAATGCATTTCTTTATTTAATAAATTATTTCTAATTCCTTTTAATAAGTGGGGAACAACAAACAGCGGGATTATATCATATTTGTTAACACGTCCTTTCGCCATTCTTTTCCTGCTTGGAAATATGCAGTTTTGGCTTCGGAGATTAAGCTATTTATAGTGCTTACATTTGCCGAGCTTTGGTGAAATGAAATGAAATGAAATGAAATGAAATGAAATCGTTTATTCTGTAAATAGGATATTAAAATCACTTTTACACGTCATATAAAAAATAAAAAAAAAATCTAGATGTAGCCGACATTTCCTATCTGACTACCCCTGAGAAGAAATGGCGAAACAAACTCAGGGGTCAAAGTCTCTTTTAAAGTCCAGACATAATCTTGGTCAGATCATGTGAGGACCATGTAGATCCGTGTCTGAAATGGTCTTTTGAGGAAAGAACCACGCAAATTTGAGCGGACCTGACCAATCAGTGTAAGCATTTGTCAGTAATCGTGCAGCTCAACTCAAAACTTAAGGAGCTCAACGACTCGACGAACAGTACCAAAAAAAGGACATTTGGGTAGGCCGCATAAAGCGCTCAAAATGTCAGACCATCATTAAAACTTAACTGAGAAAAGAAAGGAAAACATTTAAAGAAAAAAAAAAAAATGACCCACATAGTGCTCACATTCACAATAAATTAAAGTAGTAAATATAATACTTTTCAAAGTAAACATTCATGTAAAATTGTATACAATATTCTGCAATGTCAATATGTATATAAAATCATGCATAATAATTAAAATGTCAAGTTTTATCACAAGGCTAGCAGAGCGAGCAGCTCAATCCCAAGCTTTTTTGTCCTCTAAATAATCAGAAATCTTATAGTACCCTTTTTTACAAAGTTTAGTTTTAATACAGATTTTAAATCGTTTAATGGGTAAGTTCCGAATGTCAGTAGGAAGTTGGTTGTAAAAGCGTATACATTGACCCATGAAAGAGTTGCCTACTCTGTGGAGGCGAGTGCGATGTACAGCAAGATTGTGTTTATTCCTGGTATTTAAACTATGAATATCGGACATTTTCTTAAAATTTGATTTATTTTTGTGTACATATAATAGATTTTCAAGTATATATTGAGAGGCTACAGTCAGAATATCTATTTCTTTGAATATTTCACGAAGTGAATCTCTTGGACCTAGATTGTAAATGGCTCGAACAGCCCTTTTCTGTAAAATAAAGATATTATTAATGTCCGCACATGTTCCCCAGAGAAGGATCCCATACGACATAAGACTATGAAAATAACTAAAATAAACAATTCTGGCAGTATCTACATCAGTAATCTGTCTAATTTTTTTAACAGCATAGGCGGCCGAACTAAGCCTTCCTGACAATTTTTCTACGTGTGGGCCCCATTGTAATTTACCGTCAATAGTTATTCCAAGAAAAACTGTCGACTCAACAGGGTCCAACTCTATTCCATTAAGTTGAACATTAGTAGTTAGCTGCCTGACATTTGGCATTGAAAATTTTATGAGTTTAGTCTTTTTCTCGTTCAGGAGAAGATTATTTACATTAAACCAATGGACAATGGTCGCATACAGTTGCGATTATCTTTAGACCAGTAGCTTGTACGTTGGCTATAACGTCTACTAACATTTCTTTAAGTTTTGATGTCTTTAATGTTTGGGTAAAGTAGTAAGCTACTGGTTGTTTGTAATTTTTCCTCACCCCTTTGACCATGAACACCAAAACATGATTGGCAAAATTTGGCATCTTACATTTCCCATCGTTCTCAAAACCAACAAGATCGTCTGTGTATACATTGTAATGGATATGGGGAGATATGGACATTTCATCAAATACTAACGTACACAGACGATCTTGTTGCAACATTTTCGACACTGTGGACTTTAACTCTTTAAAAACGATTTAATTTATGCCTGGAGTCAATTTTACTTGAGCAAGCAATGACTTCAGGACTTTCTTAGATGGTAATGTAAAATGTTTACACATTAACTTGTAGGCTTTAGGACTTTTCTTAAAAATTGAAAGCGATAAAATCTTTTCTTCCAGGGTAAATCTATGCCCCTTCTTTTTCTTCCGTCCTTCTATGCATTGCATTCGAGTAAACAATTTAGCCGACTCGGACATGTTACGAGTTAATTTCTCAAAATCTCTGTTCGCACTATTCTTTTGGATTTGTTTAATGCGCAACTTGAAAGTTTTAAGTTTTTGGCGCAATCTCCTGACTTCATTTTGCGTTTGTCTTGCTTTTCTAGCACACTGCGTTTCAGCCTTTTTCTGCAGAAACTCGACAGTTTTACCTGAAATATTAAATTTAAAATTTTAAAACATACATATTTAGGATGTTCAGGTATATTAGATAAAATTGTTTACGTAAGAGACTAAAGATTTGCTAAATTCTATGAATTATGTATAATGGATGGAAATAAAAAGTTGTTCGTTTTTTGTAGCCTATGGTATGTCCCAGTGCTGAGCAAAGGCCTCCCTTTTTGCCTTTCAAACTTCACTATCTTGTGCAGTTTCCCACTGCTGCTCTTGCCTGCCCACCACCATATTTATTATTATACATATTTAAAATGTGAGACTTATAATAAACCTCAAGGTCAGTGTTGCACTATCCTTATCTACCAAAAGTTTAGATAAACTCGAGCTCGAGGGACTCGTGGTTAGGAAACAGCCGCACAGGTCAATCAATCAAAGGTTAAGCTACGCTTGCCGTGGTCGGTCCGTAGATGGGTGACCATCCATTTCATACCGAGACCCCTATGTGCCTCGGAAAGCACGTTAAGCCTTCTGTCTCGGCTATCATTTGTAGATTTTTGACATCTATTATGGATAATCAGAAGCCCAAAAGTCTGACAACCACTCTTACCCAAGGGGTATAGTGTTGAGCCAGTAACATTGCAGAGGTCAGATAGGCAGTTGTTCTATGTAATATATGCATATGGTTAGACTGGTAGTCAACCCTAACATAATTCGGAAAAGGCTGGGCAGATTAATTGAGTTTGGATAAACTTAACAATACACACATCATGTTAAATGGATAAACAGCCTAAAACATCCCACCATTTGGAAAAGAAATTATGTATGCAAATGATAAATTAAACCAGTTAGGTAGTGCTATGTGAATATATAACAAACAAGCAGACAGACCAGTTCACATTTATAATAATAATTATAAAAAAAACAAAGTACCTGCATCAAATTTTGTCAATGGTATGGGAGCATGGCACTTTTCAATTGACATTAAACAGGTAGATCCAGATGGCCCTGAGAATTCTGTAGAACCAACAGCGGATGAAGGTCCAGATCTGGATGGACCAGGTAGGTGTTTAGTTTGAACCGATGACCCAGCCACGTTGATGATATCAATCATAGGTCCGCCATGACCAGATTGTCTTCTAGGTTGACAGTAGCTATGGTCTGTCTCCACAGAAGTACTGATTGTTTGCTGAACACCTGTAACATAACATTGCAATATTATAATCAGTTGAATTACTTTTTTTCTGATATTTCTGTGTTTTGATGCAACTTCAGTCTGTGTGAAGTAACTAAGATGTTCCATTTTTACTACGTAAAATAGTTGTTTATAATTCAGTAACATAAATATTAAAACTATATCTATGTTGCCTTTTTGTACCTTTGATACTTTGAGAAATAAGTCTTTTAATTCTTTTTTATTAGAGAATTTAAGTAAAGGAACAAAAAGTGCCTTTATTTTGATCCCAATGAAAACCCACCATTGAGTAAATAAAATAATAATTTAATTGGTTTCTGTATTAATAGAGCAAAACAGGGATCCCTTACATTCATTATAATAACCTTCAGATTAACTTTTTTATTATTAAACAAAAAAAACGCAATCAAAGTTTTGCCATGACACCTGACAGGTTAAGTTGACAAATCTCTTGTACAGCAGCAGCTCACTAGTCTTACAGGGATTTGGTTCAAATGCAAAAATAATAGATCCCAAATCCCTGTTTATTCCACAATTTTATTTTCAGAGTACTTTTATGTTACTCTGACGAGTACAACAAATCAATAAAATTGATAATCTGAATCAATTTGGTATTGTTATAAATGTTATTTTCTCACAAATATTGAGCTAATTTAATTCTACTTACGATTCAAATTAACTGATGGTATGGCTGAACAAATAAGATGACCTCCAGTTGTCTTGAATGTAGGATCAAAATGGTGATCACATATTCTTTTGTTCTTGTATATCTTCGTACGGTCCCTTTCTGTAACCTTGCTGCCAACAGCCGCTATCCAAGCAGCGAACAAATCAGGTCGGTTTTCAGGGTTTGGAAACCGGTGAAGGGGTACACCGTATGCAACTGAAAATGGAACGAAATTTATGAATATCAGAGTATGACTAAATAAAATGAAATTATGGAATAACATAAAACTGTTTTCTTGCTTCTAGTAAATACGGTACGGTATGGTAATAAACACTCACCTAAAGCATCACAGCCAAAAATACAATATCTTCTTCGGAGTTCACTCATATTAACAAAACAACAAAAAACAAAGTGATAACAATAATATGAAATAAAAACAAAACAAATAACAGTAACAAGACTAACAAGTAACAATTATTAGAAATAGCTGAGTTAGTGAGTTTAACTCGGGAAGCGCATCAACGCCGGTAAAACCTTGGTAAAACCGGAGCTGACAATGGCCGAATGGCGACAATGACATTTGTCTGACAATTTACAAACAAGACAAGATGGCTGCCAAGTTTTGTTAACCCACCAAACTCCAGATGTCGCTGTCGCCCATGGAAATTGATGACAGTGCTAAGTGTGCCCCCCCCTGGTGGTCATCGTGTTCACGGGATTTTGTTTTGAAACTGGTTAGATATGAAATTCCTCGATAGTACATGATAAAATTACGATTTATGATCATAAAATGTACTGTTACTGCATTGTAAGTTGAGTTACAATGATGTTGCACGGATCCTTACGTTAGTTTTTAGTGCATTACGACAAGTTAAGACGAGTTGCGATGTTCTATTTAGTAGTTTACTCCCGCTCATAGAATTTCGGTGTTGTTACGTTGCTTGGTAAATAGAAGTGAGAAGGTGTACAAAGTGAATATTGCGGTGTTTATAGTGTAAAACCATAATAAAATGAAGCATAACCAAAATATCTTAAATTTGGCATTATCATTAAGTGGAATTTCAACTGGTAAGTTGTGATATAGGAAAGGCCAAAGGATACTCGTACGTCTGGAATGAGACAATTGGCAAGAAAGGATCCTCAGAAATTAGTAGCGCTGTGTTTCTTTTTATTAAAAAGAAATACGAAGAAGGATTCCGTATATTTAATTTCTTTTCCGATTGCTGTGGCGGACAAAACCGCAATCGAATAATAATAGCTATGTACTCGCATGCATGTAAACTATTTGGAATAACAATTACACATAACTATTTTGAAGTAGGACACTCACAATCTGAAGGGGATGCTATGCACGCGTTGATAGAGCGCCGGAAGAAAAATCAGATCATTTTTGTACCAGAACAATGGATCACCCTGATCAGATGTGCTAAAACTACGGGGACTCCTTATGATGTTACTGAATTAGATCAAAACCTGATTCTTGATTATAAATGTCTTATAAAGAAAAAACTAAACTGGGACTGGAATAGTTCTGGAAAAAAGAGGACATGGACTAAAATACAACACATTAAAATAGAAAAGGAAAACCTGATTTAATTTATTTTCAATACGATTTTCTCAGTGATCAGCACTTATCTATTAACCTTGCTATGAAACCTACTTCACGAATCACACGAATGAAAAGAGCACAAAGGACTGTTCAGTGTGAACAGTTAAACAAAGGACAAAGTATTCCTTTATTGTACAATAAAGTGCTCCCAATATCAACAGCAAAGTATAAGGACCTTGTAAGCTTGTGTCAATGTAAGGCAATACCAGATATTTATCATAGTTTTTATTTAAATCTTCCACATTCCACTCAGCTAGCTACAGACAATGACAGTGATGAAGAAAATTAATATTTTTAATAAGTTTTTTTTGTTTTTTTAATATGTTTAAAAAATTGTTACTTACGTTTAAAAGATACTTACTTAGTGTCTTAATTTTATGTTGAATAATATAAGAAGGTATTCAGTTATGTTCTGCTATTTTGTAATTTCTGATTCTGATTTTGTGATCTCATTAAATAATATTTAAGTACTACAAAATGTTTCTTTTATCTTTCAAATTATTAAGACAACATAATAACAAACACAAAAATAGGCATAATAATAATACATTATCGCATTATGAGATGTGTATTTACAGATTTGTTTTGGATTGCATGAATTAACTTAATTTTTACTATATAAAAACATTTTATGTAACTTAACACCTTGGAGTTACAATTATTATCTCACCACAAAAATAAATTAAACTACAAAAAAACTAAATTGTAACTCAGACATAAGTACAATGTTTGTCCTCGTAACTTATATGTCATTTCACTGTTTTGTTTTTCACGTAAGTCATGAAAACCCATGAAAACAATTTTTCTTTTACAACTTAACCATACCTATTTATAGTCCGCCTAAACTATATTAAATAGAGCCAGCTTCAAAAATTGTACGGGATGTTTTGAGTTTGCTATAATTTTTCAAACTTTAAAATCGCTCTCCTGTAAAATCACAAAAAGTGACTTACGATGTTATTGCATGGAGGTGTCGATATATCAATCGAAAGGGCGTAAAATCTCCCACAAAATGGTATACTCGTATAATCTTCACCATTATTAATTGTCACAAAACACTTGCACGGAAATGTTTGTGTTAGTTCAACAAGCTAACTTTGTCATTTTCAAGTTTTCAACCACAGATTTAATATTTCCACAGCCTGATAAAACACAGATAATTTTATTTTTTGAATAGCTTGATACAAGGGCTTTTCGCCACCATTTGCCGGACACACGCAGCTGCGTTAAAAAAAATCAAATAATTCAAAAAAGAGAACGCTGTTTTCAAGTTCCAATTTCGGCAATGTTCAATCGAGAGTTTTCGTTCCGGTCCCAATTTCGGCATTGTTCACGGGAGTGGCTACAGTTTTCTTATTGTTTTGACCGCTGAATAGATCCAAGCTATGTATAATGTGTAAAGATGTATTTGTAACACTTTAGATTTTTAATGATAAAAACATTTTGATTCATAATTACTTGATTTATTTTAAATCATGCTTCTACTCATATTTGATTTATAATAATTATATTTCAAAGATAATACAATTTTAGGTGGTTACATTCGTCGGTAACATGGGGGATGCGCTAAGGTAGCCCGCAAAATTCAAACTTTATTACGTTTTTTGCAATTTGCAGGTCAGTAACAGGTTGTATGTTGATCTAAACATGATTGGCGGCCATAAAAAATATGGATTTACAGAATTATAATCATTAGAATCAGCATTACAACTCTCCCCCCTTATTACAAAACAAGGTTTATCTTCAGACCCAGGTTTAAAACATGGAGCCATTATTGAATTTCGAACTTTATTCCGACTATGGTAAAGTTCTTAAACACAAAACTGATTACTTAATACTTAGTTCGGTACTAAGTTTTCAGTTTTGTGTTTAGGAACTTTACCATAGTCGGAATAAAGTTCGTAATTCAATAATGGCTCCATGTTTTAAACCTGGGTCTGAAGATAAACCTTGTTTTGTAATAAGGGGGAGAGAGTTGAAATGAAAATTTCGCGGGCTAACTTAGCGCATCCCCCTTAAAATGCCCTTGCATGAATGTAATGAGCACCTACCGCTGCTCTCCTGACAATCTTGTCTGCAAATATGACAATTTTCTATTTACTACCATTTTCTACCGTTCCCCATAAACACATCTTTTTTTTTTGGGTGGGAAATTATCAAATAACTTCTCCCGCTCTGGGCGGAGCGGGAGGGCGTGTCAGACTTTTACTGACTAAAACCCACCCGTGTTCCTTCCGTTGCCTGTGTGCCTGAGCCACGATATCCCTTGCGGACAAACTCGCAACCCTGGCAGGCATTGGTCCTAACGGACCCCGTCAGTTGGTGCTGACATCTCTTTGAGGCGCGCGTGGAACACAATGCTCCGTCGACCCGGGCCTGGCCCTTATCGGACGGCGAGCTACCCATCGCCAGTCCTTCGGTCCAGAAATCAGGTTATCGAACAAGTGTCGTTGTCGATTCGCTACCGCTATGTCCGCTATCTTTAGCACGGATTTGGCACAGAAACGTATCGAATGGTTGTGAATAGCTATGTTGATAAACATTCCCATTTGTCATTGTTTGATAAGTTGCAACACTAAAAATTTAAAAATACGCTTTGACAATTTGACATTTTGACTTTGACATTTGTTTGTGTCGGTAACTGTGTCTGGTCACAGTCTGGCTGGTCTCCGTATTTTGCTTCAAACGGAAGAAAGGCGATTAAAAAAACATTCACTAAATCTACGAAATTAAAAGATGGTCTTATAAACATGTCTCGATCAAATTTGCCACCATACCTACTACAAGAGCTTCCAGATATTACAGAAAGTATAAATTACCCAATACAAAATGTCCAACGCATAAAGGTTAGTTCAAATATTTCCTACCTATCTTTGGCCTTTGTTCAAAATAATTTGGCTAATTGTCTAAAATTGCCTGTACGATCTTTATTTAGTAAACATGCCAGGTTGTAATAATATAAAACTCTAAAAACCTCAACTAAGTGAAAATGTCCTATCAGATGTTTTGTTTATATAGACACTTTTTATGTAGTTCATTATGTTAATCTTATGAAACATTTAACTTGGTGGTTTATTGTGATTTTATATTAAATCGTATATTTTTTAGGTTTTCCATTGAAAGCACACAAATATTATGATGATAGTAACAAATATTCGAAATTGGGTCCAATAGGATATCTAGGAAATCATGCAAATAGTCATAATCTACAGTTTTGAAAACTAATACTATCATTTTTAAATATCCAATCAAAAAAGCATCTTCACCTAATGTAATGAATCAGTTTGTCTAATTATATTGTCCCCATCTAAGTAGTTTTAAAGTTCCTATACAGGTTCATCTGTTTATGAATGTATCATGTTAAATGAGTTGGGCCCATTATGTTGATCCGTTGAAACTATTAGAGGTAGAATTTGCTGGTTTTTTTGCATGCAAAGTTTTTCATCACAAGGGCTTGTTGAAGTTGGTACAAGACAATCGTATGATATCTGATGATTTATGGGGACATTATAAACCAGCAATTTTTTTATTTATTAATATAAATAATAATTATTATGTTTGTTGCTCAGATAGCAGTCACTCCATGTAAAATAGTTTTGTCTGGATTTTATCTGGTTAGACTGGAACACAGCCTTTCTCACTCTATCATCACTGCACCTTGCCAGGTGTCCTGCCCAACTCCATTTGAGTTACATAATACGTTTTCCAATATCAAAGACCTTTGTACAGCTTTGGATCTTGATGTTTATAACAAGGCCTATTAGCCTTATACCAAGCATGGAATACTCCATGGCTATCTGTACAACTCTTAGCCTGTACACAGCCTCCTGTGTGAGTGTCCACGTCTCAGCACTGTATGTCATGGTGGGCAGATTTCACTGGTTTTAGAGGGGGGACTTCAGACATTGAAAATTTGGCTGATACCAGAATGTTGCCTGGTTTTCTAAATGCGGCCCACCCTAGCTGAATTCTTCTCGATTGTTTCTGTTTTTTGATGCTTTAATGCAAAAGAAAGAATGCGGCCAATATAGACATATCAGTCAACCAACTCCAATATATAATTTCCGACTTTAACATATGGATTTAAATTGCTGAAGATGTTTGCCATAATATTCGCTTTGGCCATATTCAACCTATGTCTTACCTTAAATGAGGCATCATAAAGATTTTGAAGGATTTTCTGGAGATCAACAAATTTTTCAGCAAAAAGCACTAGGTCATCTGCAAATCTTAAGTGGGATAGATAGGCTAAACTTTTCACAATGTATTTTAGGATTGCTGTGAAAAGTTTTGGTGAAATGGTGTCACCCTGCTTAAACGGGAAGTGACAAAGGACATTGATAGATAAACAGATAGATTACTCTTCATTATGTGTACAATAAACTACTGATACCAAATGTGTTGAAACAACAAAATGTATTGATTGTGTTTAAATGTGTTGATTGAATGTATTGTTTGGTTGACCAAATGTATTGGGAAAAGGCAGATGATGATGATGACAATGATTTCTTGTATAATTTCAGTACACCTGTTTTGACATATCAAAATCGTTGATAGCATTTGGTGCTACCAGTGGAGGCATTTATGTTTTCAACCGAACGCCATGTGAATTTGTACAACTTATACCCAACAAGGTATGTGAACTTACATTATTTGACTTGTAAAAGTTTAGGCTGGCTGGGCTGGTTGTGGATGTACCTACTACAGGTATGGTCAAGGAGCAAAAAATTTAAGCAATTTTCAAACAGATTCCTTTCCCACATAGCGGGAGCATGTCACCTTTTCAAACTGACATTTTTATTTAAAATCTTGGTAATATGTGCGAAAAATAATGAGTAATATTTATTCCTTGATGGTACACCTCTGCCTAACCCTTCGGGGAAACCAGCCATGATATATTGTGTTATTAGTTATTCTATTCTGTTTATCTGAATGTCCTTTAAAGCAGCGCTTAAATTACCAGGATGGCGCCATCACCCGAGTGGCTATATCCACAGATGAGAAACACATTGGTTTTGCCAACGGTCGAGGCTTGGCTACAGTTGCAGGATGTAATCAATCCCTTAGTAGTAGTCACTCTACCGTTGTATCTAAAGAACACCAAGGGAACGAGATTACCGCCATGATCTGGAGCACCAATCATATGCTTTTCATGGGAGATGATGTGGGGAAAATATCCGTGCTACAGCCGCAGAACTTTATTGTAAGTAATTTTTTGTGTTTTGCTTACTAAGCATCATCATGGAGCAGGAGGAGTAGTCTGTGGTGGCCCAATGGTAACGGCCCCGACTTACGAGTCATAGGTCGTGGGTTCGAACCCAGGCAGGCTCTTTACTTTGTGTAAATAATTTCATCACCACTGCTCTCAAAACGGTGAAGGAAAACATCGTGATGAAACCGGCATGTCCTAGAACCAACAATTCGAAGACATGTGACATCTACCAACCCGCACTGGGCCCGCGTGGTAGATTACAGCCCAGTCCCTCTCGACGAGAGGAGGCCTGTGTCCGAGTCCCAGCAGTGGGAACATTATAGGCTGATTATGCTATGCTATGCTTATGCATCATCATTTGCCTAGCCTTTTCCCATGTTGGGATCGGCTTCCTGTCTAACCGGATGCAGCTGAATACCAGTATTTTACATGGAGCTACTGCCTATCTGACTCCACCACTCAGTTACTGGGTAACACAATACCCCTTGACAAGACTGGTTGTCGGACATACTTAGCCCCCTCTCATATCTATACTGCTGGTATGTGGTGTATACAGTATACATGGGAATATAAGTGATATATTATAAATAAGTAGTTCATTTTTTGCTATGAACATAATAAAATTTAACAGACCAACAGATTAGTTTTGGGATAAACCGAATGACTACAGTGACAAGCAGGATGTCGATTTTATATAAAAACAATAGGTTTGGAGGAAAAAGTTAATTTACATAATAATGATGCCCCACTTGTTCAGACATGAAAACAATAAGATAATATTCCGGTTTGACGTTTAGTTAATATAATTATATTTGTTTTGTTTTTTGTGTATTCAAATGTTTCCAAGGACAATTTCACTTTAACATGGAATTATTGTGGCAAAATAAGTAATGTAAAAATACCTAAGTAAGTAAGTGTTTCTTCTGAAGACCAATTTTTTTTTTTTTTTTTTGGGTGGGAAATTATCAAATCAGACTTTTACCGACTAAAACCCACCCGTGTTCCTTCCGTTGCCTGTGTGCCAAGGCCACGATATCCCTTTCTGATTATTTAGAAGACAAAAAGCTTGGGATTGAGCTGCTCGCTCTGCTAGCCTTGTGATAAAACCAGAAAACTTGACATTTTAATTATTATGCATGATTTTATATACATATTGACATTGCAGAATATTATATACAATATTACATGAATGTTTACTTTGAAAAGTATTATATTTACTGCTTTAATTTATTGTGAATGTGAGCACTGTGTGGGTAATTTTTTTCTTTTGCTTTGAATATTTTTCTTTTAATTCTTTTCTCAGTTAGTTTTAATGATGGTCTGGCATTTTGAGCGCTTTATGCGGCCTACCCAAATGTCCTTTCTTTGGTATTGTTCGTCGAGTCGTTGAGCTGCACGATTAATGACAAATGCTTGCACTGATTGGACAAGTCCACTCAAATTTGTGTGGTTCTTTCCTCAAAAGACCATTTCAGACACAGATCTACATGGTCCTCACATGATCTGACCAAGATTATGTCTGGACTTTAAAAGAGACTTTGACCCCTGAGTTTGTTTCGCCATTTCTTCTCAGGGGTAGTCAGATAGGAAATGTCGGCTACATCTAGTATTTTTTTTTTTTTATTTGACGTGTAAAAATGATTCTAATATCCTATTTACTGAATAATCGATTTCATTTCATTTCACATGAATATGAAATAAACTAGGTATACGGTATATACTACCTATTCAAATATAAATTATGAACAAAATAATAATCACCTAATCCAGGACAGCTAGCGATTTAACTATTCAATTGTTTAGCAATTTCACTGTAATGTTTTTTAAGTGCTAGCGATTTTACTGTTCCAATTAATATTTTTAATTTTTAGGTATTACAAAAAGAAAAATATACATAACTAGCTGCGCCCCGCGGTTTCACCCGCATAAGTCTCGATCCCGTGGGAATATCGAGATAAAAAGTATTCTATGTCCTAACCCAGGTCATGGTCTACCCATGTGCCAAATTTCATCCAAATCCGTTCAACCGTTTTAGCGTGAAAGCGTAACAAACAAATAAACTCACTTTTTTTTTCTTTTTTTTTTAAAACGTTGCCCCACACTAGGAATTTCTCCTGTATTGTGGGTGCGTTTACAAACATTTAAATTCACATACACAAACAGCCAGACTCGGAACAACTACTTGTAGGTCATACAAATATTTGTTCCGTGCGGGAATCGAACCCGCGACACGCAGCGCAGCAGTCAATCGCTTAACTAACTGCGCCAACCGTGCCGTCAATATAATTTTAGTTAGGATTAGGATTGTGAATATCATCATAATTCTATTCACAATTATTTTTTAAATCTTGGCGCCTTTGTTGCTTCTGATGCAAACTATGCAAAGCCAAAGCCAATGCCTAGCCCACTTCCAATGTAATCTTGGATGTAATATATAATGTACAATTAAAAAATCCCAAAATCAAAATTGTTAAAATAATTATGTATGTACTTAAGTACAAAATACTGAAGAAATGTTATAGGTTATTAGGCGCTGATATCCGAAATACATGCTCTGCCTAGTGCGGCTACAGATGACATACCACCTTTATTGACCCAAATTAGCCTGTTAAAATATTTTGTAATTTATGTCTAAGTTTTCTTTAAATAAACAAACATTATCTTGTCTTATCTTAATTGTTTGTTTTCCCTAACAAAATAAATAAATAAAGCAGTATCAATTTACAAATTGCAGAAACCAAAAAACCTTCTCACAGACAGTACATATGCACCCAGATCTTGAACATTATGGGTAGATTATTTATTGTATCTGCTCGAGCTTTTGGTTAGCTTCTCCTGCCTAACCCAAATAATACAGAAGCTATCCATTTTTCAGGCCAAAACAATGTTCCAGAGCTCATCATTAACAATAATGAGTTTGGATTCTCGAATTTGTCAACTGGATATGAAGTCATGCATGCTCCTTGTGTCCACCCTTACAAGGTGTTATGTCTGTGATACGTCTCGAGAACAGTACCGACAGATAGGCCAGAAGCTCCGGGACGGAGAATATGGCGCCTGTTTCGTCAACAAAGAAACTAACGACGAGGAACATGCAACCAACCTAACACAAGACTTTACAGAAGTCAGAAAATATAACATAGTCAGTGATGAGTCCGGTTTCGCTGTAGGCAAAGACCTAGAGAATACATTGATATTCTGTGCCAGACCATCTTCTAGAGTTTGGGAAGCCAAGATAGATGGAACTGTTATACGAACTCATCAGTTCAAACAAGTACTTGCAAAGAAACCAATGTCACTTGTGTCAAATGAATCTTACCAGAATGAGAAAGTCTCCATAGGTGAAGTCTTAACCGATGCTGAAGGACAATCGGTGAATTTCCCCAAAATTGTTGCAACAAATGGTGCCATATTTTCGTTTAGAAAGAATGCTTTGTATTTCTTAAATATTTATGATGTTGATCATACAATTTGGTTTGACAATTATAAAGATATTGTTGATTGTAAAGTGTATCATGACATGCTGTATGTATGGCTGTCTAACGGCTCTCTAGTAAACTTGAAGTACATGAAAGTAGACAAGATATTAGTCAAGTGTTATGTTGAGGAGAAATATGTGTTGTGTGCAGAACTGTGTGCCTTGTTTAGTGAATATTTGTTAGCGAACAATTTGTCACCGAAATTGCATATTTTAGTGAGCTTGAAAGATAAATTAGACAATGGACAGTTACTGAACAGCATTAAAGATGTTCTAGATAAGTTTGACGGTTTAAAGGCTAATGATGCTACTCAAATGAAATCAGGAATATACATAGTTGACAACACCTATAACGCGCAGTCATCGTTACTAGAGAGCGACACAAAACTGAACGAAGACTTCAAATTCAGCTCTCTACCGCCAGAAGCCATGCAGACGTTAAAAGATCTGAGTGTGAGTGTGTCTGATAAATTGAATAATAGCAAAAAAAAGTTAAAGGAAAAATGGGAAGACTTTGAAGGAAAAATGAAACACCTTAGCGTTGATAAGCACCAGGAAGTAAAAGACACACCAATCATAAAAAGAAAAGAGACACAACAACTCTTAAAACAAATTGCAGCAGATGAAACACTTGAACAAACACCACTTGTAATTGATAACGAAATCATTTACAAAGAATCTAGTCAAAAGGCCATAGAAGTAGACAATAATAGTTTAGAAAGAGACAAAGTGAACAAAAGTTTGTATCAATATTATAAATTAAGCATAGTTGGTAAGGAAACAGATCGATCGAATTTAGTTGCTACTATCGATAATTATGCCTGTGATATTAGACAGATCTACACTCTTATGTTACAATTACAAAGTTATTGTATTAATATAGGAGCTTTCAATGAATCTAAATTTGTGCCTAATAATATTTTTCTCAGTTACCTTAATGAATCACAGAAAAAAGAGGATTTACTCGATTCTATTATCAAAGACGAAACATTGTACAAATACTTTGTAGATTCATGTATATCTGTGAATATGAGAAGTCAGAAACTGTCAAACATTGGTTGCGTATGTGGATTCCCTCTTCCGTACTCTAGAACTCATCAAGCACCAATATTTTCTGAGCTTATAGACGAATTTATAGAGAAGCAATGGTCAAGTCAAACAAGGAACCAATGTTACGATATTTGTAAACGAATGCCTTACTTATGGAGGAAGATTCTATATTTGAGGAGAAACGAAGACTTGCTGAATATATTGAGGATATTACTGCAAATGTTGGATGAAGGTGTACTACATTCTTTTCTGCCCCAGTTTACTTTGGATATTTGGGAGCGCACCGTACAGTTGTATGCTACACTACACGCGAATATGTGTTTAAATTGTTCGAAGAAATTCGATCATATCTCTGTGAGGGAAACTTTGAGTTGGGACGATGTCGGGGCACTTATGATCAAGTCTGTTGGTGGTAAAAATGCTATAAAAGTGATGGAGAAATACGCCAGCCTCATAGATGAAGGAGCAATCACTGTGAAGTTCTACCACACATGTCTGATAGTGACTATGTATGAGAAATATGACGTCACTATTACTGGACAGTTGACGGACACCCTATATAGTTGTTATAACTTTGAAGACTCCAGAATAGAGGTAAGGACATAATTTTATGACTATTTGTTTTTGTGCTTACATTTAGCATATTGCATTATCATAGTGCTTTCTTGTTGGCAAGCCAGTATTTTTATTTTAAAATCTAGGTTTCCGATGCCGATAGACTAGTCTAATCTACCTACCTTTTTATGCTGCATACAAAATATGGCTCAAATCTTTGATTATCTAAAGGTTACAGAGGATACAGTGTCTGTGTGGTGTCGGACGTAAAGAATAGCACTCCCCTATTTCTTCCCGTGGGTGTAGTAAAAGGCGACTAAGGGACTTACTAGAGAATGGGCAACAGCTTTCTCTATGCATTTTAACACCATATTGCGATCGCCAGCCCGCCTGCCAAGCGTGGCGATTATGGCAAACACCCCCTTTGAGGGAGGCCTATGTCCAGCAGTGGACGTCTTTCGGCTGAAATGATGAATGATAATGATGGAGTGTCGCGCTGCAAAATAACTAAAACAAACAGACAAACTTTTGTAGGCTGGTGTGCGTGACAGCTACGTCTAAGGCCCGTATTTTTAAGACTAGATTCAAGCCATTGGATTGGTTTAAACTAGTCATAAGTAATGCTTGAGTACTGAGTAACGCTCTATAAATACGGGCCTTACACTCGCGCCAAGTAATTGTGCTGTCATTGTGTTATTCTAGGTTGCTGCTAACAGTTGGGCCACATTTTTTTCGACGAGTTCACAGCTTTGAATGTTTATCCAGACATATTTATATCTTTGGCTCTAATATTATTTTATTTTATTCCGATTCAATCATTAACTTTATTCTATTATAGTTGTACACCTGGTTCTCCACATACGGTCCGCCCCAGCAGCCTTTAGCCTCTTTTTCGGGACCATATTAATTTATATCTTACTAAGAAGATACTGAGTCATGTAAATGTCCTAATTTTCAGATATGCAGACTTCTGCGCAGCACCTTAAATGGTAAACCCAAGAATACTGCGCTACCAATAATTGCGGCAGCGAAGTCCAAACACTGGGGCCTGAGACCACTTACTGCAACGAAATCTACCGGAGACAACGAATCTACTGAAGAGTACATAACAGATGTATCTATCAGCAATATATTAGACAATTTATCCTTTATCAATAATAGCGTCACAGATTGTGTATTATGTGGGTTGCCACTACAAAATACCGTTCTAATCAAAGATGGCGGACTCTGGGTTTTTAAGTGTGGCCATACTTTTCACGGCGCGTGTTTAGATTTGAACAAAGTGAAACTATGTCCTTCGTGTTCGCCTGTTAAATGAAGTTTATGATATAGGGACAGGCTTAGATAATGAGCACAATTAATTTATTTTTTATTTGATTCGTTTTAAGGCTTGTTATGATATTTTTAGTATAACATAAGCCAGTGTTATTTGATTTCTTTTTGCCTTTTTGAAGTGTTTTTTGGAGTAGGTATGTTTTGTTTGCAGCTTATGATAATATAATAATACTATTATGAAATGATGGAGTACTGTATTGCGATCTCGAACGACTCTGCTGCCAATTGATGTTTAAAAGGAATGTGGATCGTTTATATTTATAGCCTTTTACCGGTATTTTATATTACAACAACAGTCATACTCAGAAAGTACATATTTTAAAGAATATTTTTTTACTGAAGTATTTTCCTGCATTGTTTTTTTTATTGATATTTGTTATAGATAACTTTTTAGTAAAAAAAACCCTACACGCACGATGCACTGTGACTGTCGTTCGAACATCACAAATTGTTCTGCTAGAAAAGTATATCAAGATCATATTTTACGAAAAAGTAGGTACTTACTAAATTATTTATATTTATTGCTTGTTCCTATTAAAATGTTTTAATGAAAATACATTTATGTATAAAAAGAGAATATTATGAAAATCCAGTAGGTAGTAGCAAAAAACTTCATATTTTTTAACAGTCTGACAAAAAAAATAACTGCTTGGATCAGCTGATACAAGGTATAATTTAAATGTGTGGGTGTGTGTTTGTGTTGATAAACAGATTATTTATGTTTAAGAGCGTTTACGACGTACGGTAGTAGTAGTAATAACATTTTCGAAAAATTGTATTACAGCCTAATTAGACCGATTTCAAATTTTCCATAGAAACAGAGATTTCCCTTTATCTGTTTTTAAATAAGACATTTGGAAAATGTTCTTAACTAACTTTTTAGACCTTTGTATCCTGTTTATGCGTATGAAGTTTCATTAAAATCGGTTCAGTCATTTCGAAAAACAAGGGCTTGAAAGTTTGTATGAAATGCCGTACATCTATAAACGCTCTTAATTATGAAAACGAAGAAAAAATCAGCTGCTCCATACATTTATGTTCGTGTAACTCGACAAAATATAGGGAACCCCCTGATTTTCACGATTTCTGGGATGGTCAGATTACCTATTTAATATTGCATTATTTTTTATAGTCAGAAGCCTTTTAGAAAATATGAAGGTTTTTGCTACCACTGCAGCTACTTTTTTCGTAAATCAGAACTAAAATCAAACACGGTATATTGCGCCGACGAGGAAGCGACTAGCTATCAACGCGTTTTCTCGCTCAAGAAACGTACAAAAGATTTTAAAGCCCGTGTAAGTAAAAGAGATACATATATTAATATTTGATCGCTGTTTGTTCATACAGCTGACGAATACTTGTTTGTCACAGCGACTAGAGGGCTTAGACAAATGTCATTCGTTTCGGAGCGATTCTATTTCTACAATTGCTATCGTTATTTCACTTTTTGACAAGTGCTTTTGACAAGTTTTCAATTCGAATTCCTTCATACGAATCGAAAACTAGCGATAATGCTCGTCAAGTGTCGAACGATAACTTCCATTAAGATGCGTACACACGGCTACACATCAAGCTATACAAATCCAGTTTACGCTTATCTCGCAATGTACGGAAATCATATACAATGCGAGACCAGCTTATACTGGAAATTGATAGCTTGATGTGTAGCCGTCTGTACATCTCAATGGAAGTTATCGTTCGAAACCGTAGATTCGATTCATGGAATCGAATGATGATAACATTGTCTACCTATTTTCGTTGACCTATGATCACGTGACATTTCGATGGCTTATGTCAATCCCATACATTTTGTTACTTTTCTACTAGCGTTATCGCTAATCGAATGTTATTTTGTCTAGGCCCTAAGAGCTATCAAATAGAGTACTTGCTCAGCGACGCTCGCTTGGCGGGCAGAACACTCGCTGAGAGACTCACGCTTGGTACACACGCATACCAGCTAGTAATCGCTCGTCGCCGCCTCGCACTCGTTTTTAACTGCTAGCTCTACTCGCTTCTCGTTAATCGCCAGCGGTGAAGTGCCTAAGGCCCGACGACCATAGGCGGCACGGCATGGCAAGGTATTTTTAGGCGACGAATAAAAATATAACTTAATAGGATGGAAATAAAGTTGAAATTTCAATGTTAACGGTCGTAAGTACAAAAAAAATACCGCGGTATGCTTAACATTGAAATTTGAACTTTATTTCCATAGTGTTAAGTTATATTTTTATTCGTCGCCTAAAAATACCTTGCCATGCCAATCCGTCAATGGGCCCACGGGGCCTAAGTGTAGTAGTGTGGTGGTCGCAAGCGCTACTGCTGAACATGCTGTGTTCGATTCCCAGGTCGGGTATAGCGATATTGGATTTTTTTCTGTAAGTAAATTCTTATCAGCAGCCCGGAGTTATGTGTGCCCGGTTAATAGCCCCTATTATATGTAGGAGCATTCACCTGTAATATAATAATCCAGGATTTTGAGCATTACGTCACAAATTACCAGATGAATCACTCCATACAACATTTTCAATACCTACTGCTATAATAGCCTACACCTTCGAGTCGCTGCGAACGAAAACTTACCTAACCTTAAAAGCGTAAAGTGAGTTTTGCTTTGAAGCTGCTCGCCGCCGCGTGGTTATTCGACTGAAATATACAACATTATTTTTAGTATATGCGAAACCTGAATATAGTTTGTTCAGAATAAGGATCTGAATCGATTTAAAACACGAAAAAATGGTGCAGCGGGCCCGGCTTTACAGTTGCGCACTGTTATGTACGGTTCCCCTCACTCACTGATGTAATAATGCTCGAATCTGAACTGTTACATTACAGGCGAATGCTCCCAGTGAGGGAGCGTCTTAAGGCTAACGCAGGCAGGCGCAACGCGACTTTAGTAGAACAATTTCATGGAGATTGTTCTACCAGAATCGTGTCGCACCGTCGCGTCGCGTCTGCGGGAGCCTTTAATGTTTGTCAACAAAGCTGTTTAATTTATTTTGTAGGTACTATGTTTTGTTTTATGATATTAGGTACGGTACCTACCTAAAGATATTATATTAAACGACATCGAATATGTGTAAAAAAATATTTTATTTTGGGCTTGTTCTTATAGTCTCGACCGCGACCATGTTGAATATGTAAATTATGCTGAATCACTCGAAATATTGATATTTAAATAATCTCACATAAGTTAATAAGGTACCCATAAATTATAGTAATACCAAAAATAACTAGTATCCTATTATAACTATGTACTTAAACAATTTTGTATTAGATCATCTAACCGGCCTTTATATTATGCTAAATTCAGTGCTTTTATTTTCAATAGTTCGAGTACAGTACACGGAAAGGTAAATACGCTGCTTAGTATGGAGCTATTATAGCTCCATATTAAGCTATAAAACCTATAATAGCTCCATGCTAAGCTATAATAACTCCATACTAAGCTATAACAGCTCCATACTAAGCTATAATAGCTCCATACTAAACTATAACAGCTCCATACTTAGCTATAACAGCTTCATACTAAGCTATAATAACTCCATACTAAGCTATAATAGCTCCATACAAAGCTATAACAGCTCCATACGAAGATATAACAGCTCCATACTTAGCTATAACAACTCCATACACAGCTATAATAGCTCCATACGAAGCTATAATAGCTCCATACTAAGCTATAATAGCTCCATACGAAGCTATAATAGCTCCATACGAAGCTATAATAGCTCCATACAAAGCTATAATAGCTATAATAACTCCATACTAAACAGCGTATTTACCTTTCCGTGTTCAATTCCAGACATCAATTGCGTAAAATCACCACGCCTTTGAAACACGTTATGTGTCGACCAAAACCGTGCAATACCTTTAAAAATTTCACGCTTTGGTGGCGTTCTGTAGTTTTGGCCTAGCCTCGCTGGAAAAGGGTGCGGGTTTATGTATGTAGGTGTGTGTTATCTTTGCCTCAATGTTGAGCCTAATATACAACATTAGTTTCTGTTCATACTAAATCCGAAAAGGGGTCATTGTACTCATCATTTTGAACAATTTTTTCCATGGAACCAACCTTGAAATCGCGAAATAAAAATCAGCTGTTCCATACATTTTGTCGATGTAAGTGAACACAAATGTAGGGAACAGCTCACTTTTTTTTTGGGATTTCAAAGTTGGTCACAGAAAAAAAAGTTCAAAATGATGAGTACAATGACCCCTATTCAGGTTTAGTATAAACAAAAATTAATGTTGTATACACTGCATCTAGCAAATGTAAAGTCCTTTTTATGACGTACCTATGTAGTGAAAACATGCTGTACATGATTATAAAGAATATTTTTGTATAAGCGAGGAAGTGTATCCATATCATGTAATAATTATTTTATTCTGATACTTGATGTATTTTGAAATCTATGAATGTATGAACAATATTGTAAGTAACTATATTCTTAATAAAATTTATTTTCCGGTCAAATTATGTGTTATTACTATATTTAAATTAAATGTTCTCGAATTTACGATATTTACAGCCAAGGAATGAAAATTTTGAGCACTTAATACTGATAAAAATAATAATAATAACGGTTAATTATTACTTGCACTGTATTATTTTTTCGTCAACTTTTTGAACGAAAGTGACAGTTCAAAATGTGACATGCAACCAATGCATGCAACGGCTATTTTACCTCCTTGACCGTACCTACCTACGTACGTACTGTAGTGAAATAAGAAAGAATTCACCACACGTACCTATCACGTAGGTATATTAATGTAATCATATAAAAAAATCGAACAAGAAAATATAAAAACTTTAGTAAAACATAACCCTTTTCTGAGGCAGACAGGTAAAATGAATAAAACAGTTACTGAAACGGAAATTTGGCCTAATTGAAGAGGGATTATGAGAACTTTAGGTTGGTACTTACATCATATTATGGCAAATCTTTGTCACGCATTTGCTACGAATGAATCGATCTTGCAATCGGTTTTAGGTTCGCGACCCCTAATAGTAAGTACCCGAAAAAAAATACAGCCCGAAAGCGACCCTTTTCGACTGGTATTACACTAAAATCGAAGAAAAAGACACATATTTTGTACCTTCGTTTTCAGAACTCAACAATAAACAGTAGGTAATATGAACTATTACATTGTTCTGCAGAAAACACGACACCGAAACTGATTAGGGACACAGTTTTACTTTTTTTTTAATTATAACTTTAGAATGAACTGGTCAAAATAATAAAAATTACTTGATTCAATATATCATTTGCACCAATGGAAATGTTTATAGACAATTGACAGCTTTGTTTAGAAACATATTAAATATTAATATAAAAAAAAAAATATGAATAGAAACTTGACCTTGACTTGCAACAGCAGAGGTAACGCTGCAGTACAGTGGTATCCAATTGATAAGGCGCGTCGTGAATCTTCGTTCGCACAGAAAAGAAAGTATGGCCCCGAAGATTAACGAAAGAATGCTTAAAACTTACAATCAACCTTAGGTCACTATTATAAGGTTCATAATACACTGGAGCTGCTAGCGTGCACTCGATCAGAAGTATGGCGGCTGACAAACATGCCACGCGGCGCGCGCTAACATGGCGGCAGCTGCCGACCAATAGCGGAACAGGAAAAAGAACCGCGGTGCGTGGAGCGTGCCGATTGGTCAATAGCATTTCCCGCACTTTTAAAATTCACCTTCTGCGCAGGTACATCGGTAAGCCATATCAATTGGGTACTACTTGTACCTACGTATCTGAATACATTCAAGCTTTTCGGATTTAGAAATTGTCATCTTCTTCCACAAGGCTTTGCAGTCCCGCATTTAGGGCGTAGAAAATAAAACAAATAAATATTTTTTATTATTTATTTTTTAATATACTTTTGGGTTTTGGCACAATTTTAAACAATGTGTCCTGGTTTACACTAGGTAATAAAACCTAAACTCTATCTACTTACACATTTGAAACATTTTCGAATGCTAAGTAAAATGGCATGCTAAAATGGAAATCTCAACAAATTATTGTGAAAATAGTTCAAAAAAACTATTAAAAATAACAACGTTTGTTTTTAAGTACGTAAAATATCAGTTGTGAATCAACATTGTGATGTTTAGAATTAAAGTAGGTAGGTACTCTATATGGCAAGATGCGTGGATACTACCAAACAAATTGTTATGTTACATCTGTTTCAATAAATAAAAATTAAACTCGTTCGAGATCCTAACTCATACAATGGAGACACCAACATTAAGTATCGTTCATTAAATAACCACAATTACTAACGTTTACATCAAAATATACGCGTATTTACATGAGTTCAACATAAAAAATAAATAATTTAACGGCACTGTTCTAAACCCTTACACATTTACTATGGATACACACTACTTATAAACATTAAGTTTCACATACACAGTAAGTTTTATTTACTCATACTAATGCTACTTCACGTCAATTACTGGCATACAGCTTTAATTAAAGAAAAAAAGAGGAAAGAAAACAAAAACAAGTTTTATATAATTAGAAAAATAAATAACAAAATTCAAAAATGGCAATTAACGTCATCGAACAATTTTTTTTAAGTTTTTCTCGAAATAGGTATCTATACAAGTTTGTTTACTAGGAGCTATATAAAAATGTAGATAATATTATGCGTTACTACAGCTTAGTTACTATTATCTACTAATATAAATTGCACGATTCGATAAAGCGAATATTTGTTTATATTAATAATAGTTTAAGGGCGTTACATCACTTGATTTGAGAATGTACTTATTAACATTTAAGATTTGACTAATAAAATGTCCCATAAGTTCTGTTCAAAAAGTAATGTTCAGGGCCCCTAAAATGGACGCTTTGGCAGAATCATAATATGATATGCGTACAATTCGTAACCCGCAATTTATCTGTTTGACAGTTTTGTATTGAGTTTCGTAAAATGGTCCACAAAATTGCAATTTCTTTAATGAAGTCTAATGACCACAGTCTACTCTAACAGATGAATTGCGGGATGAATGAATTGTACGCAGATCATATTATGATTCTGCCAAAGCGTCCATTTTAAGCCCCCAGGAAGGGTGTATACTGTACAGAGATGATTTCCTTAGGTGTACCCTCAATATTAAAAAATCAGTTATATTTTCAGCCAAGGAAAATTCAAAAAGCTGCAGATACATTACAATAATCATGTTCATAAGTTAGTAGACCAATTTACTACATTTAATATTATATTTTAATATTTCATACCCAATTAAGTACTTGAAAGATTAGTTTAGTAAGGTGATGTAAGCCCTAAATTATCCCACATTATGTCGGTGGGGTTCAACAAATCAATAAAAAGGAAATGCCTTTATGTATTAACAAATTGACAATTTCACAATTGACCAAATTATTTTTGTTAAAAAAATACTGTCAGGAATAAAGATTTGATCTGTATCGGCACCAAAATGTTGACAGTATAAAAACAATATTCCTTTATTTTACAAACTGGTGTACAATTTTCCTTATATAGTTTCGTTTATGATTTATAAATACAATTTGCATGTCATTGGCTATGTCGATTATTCTTTAACATTAGGCATGTTCGTGTTAAAACTGCTTATTATAAAAGGGTCTAATACCAATCTCAACTAGTTAAGTCTATGAGTATTTAATCATAACCATTATGCATATAGATCTCACTGAATTTAAATAAAAACAGTTCCCGTGTTCAGAACACTTAAATTTTCAAGCAATCCGCTTCAAATTTTTGGTTTGATACATTTAAATTTCTTAATTGTCTAAAGCAGCTACAATACAAATAGATCCTCGCACTAAGTTTATACATGGCCACGCGATAGTCAAGATTCAAAGTAAGACTAACAACTACGAACTAATCTCTGAATCTTAAACTAAGACCTTTAGCCAAACATTCGAATAAAACTTAATATAATCTATCTACAGAGGGAATTTCACTTATTTACAAAGAATCCACTTGAACCCGGTTATATCAGGCTAGAATCTACTTTATTATATTGATTCAAAATGATTTACTTATGTACGTAGATACGTAGATATTTACATTTTTTTTTCTAATTATCTATGTGTTGGTTTAATACAACATTTGGCACAATTAAAAAAAAAGGGATTATCTATTTGTGCCAAAAATCTACAACTCTAGTCGAAACATGGTTAGATTATAGGTCGAACCTAAAAAGGGCGCTATTTACATAACAGAACTATACACCCGCATAAAACTTATGAATTATAGAGTATAATAGGTAATTAAGAGATTTTTACTAATTATACTTTCCAATTTCCTGGTACAGTAAAGTGATACACAATTGAACCGTATAAATTAGGTACTGTACTAAGATTTCTTACATAAGGTTTTCATTAATTTTCGCTGAACAAATTTTTCACTGGGAAAATCACTGCGTAAGCACACATTAAATAGGTATACGGGCGAAAGTGTCCAAAGTTAGAAGTTTCTTAATTCACTAATGGAATAATCTCATTATTAATAATCAGTATTTTGTAAACGAGAGATCCAATTTGAGACACTGGCAAAAACTCACAAAATAACATAGCTACCGTCTATACGTGTGCCTCCCTCTTTGTACAGTCAGGACACGAGGGGGCGCGTTGAGGGCAACACTAGAGATTCCTGCTCCAAGTCTTTATGAATGTAATCCAGAGTGTTCTAGTTTTATAGAACCGTCCGCGTTATTACCAGGGGTGGTGAGAGGGGGGTAAGGAGAGGGGCGCGGCGTGCGGGTAGGGCCAGCCGCGCGCCGTACCTCAATCGTCCTCACGTGGTGACAGCGGCGGGGAGAACCCGGGGTTCATGTAGTTGCCTCCGTTAGGGGGCGGCGAGGAGTTGGAAGGTCCGGGGGAAGCAAGTGCGGGCGGCAAGAAACCCAGCTCGCTACCGCCGTCGCGACACCACAGCTGCCGCATCTCCTGCCTGCGCGTACGCATCAGGTTTTTGTACTCGGATATCCGCATCTTCTTGCCGTCGACTATGCATGTCCTTTTTGGTCTTGGTCGGTACCTGGAAGTGACACGGATAATTTGTTAGTTTAATTCTGGATACAATACGAAATAATAATTTTATAGAAATATAAAAGACCTAGGCTGGGGAAGTGTTCTTCGATTGTGGTCTCTAAAAATTTTTCGAGAGAAATTCGATGGTACTAACGACATTAGTAGATAGGTAGGTGCTGTCAATAAGTGTAGGGAACATTATAGGTACAGGAATGTAATACAGAACTAAGTAATGTACCTATAATCAGGGTGCTTCTCCATATGCTGTTTGGACAGTCTCGACTGCTCTTCATAGTAGGGTTGCTTCTCAGCATTGGACATCGCCTTCCACCTGGCTCCAAGGATCTTGGATATGTTGGAGTTGTGCATGTCTGGACACGCTTTCAGGATCTTCCTGCGCTCATCCTTGGCCCACACCATGAACGCGTTCATTGGTCGTTTGATGTGCGGCTTGCCGGTCTCGTCGCGACGTGGTTGGCGGACCAGCTTCGCTTTCTCCGCATCCTCGGATGGTGATTGGCTCCATGATGATGCTGGAATGTTTAGATTGGTTGTTAGTAGATGCTCTTTACTTTTGTAGAAGTTTCAACGCAGCATAGCGATGAACTTTGATTCAGCGTTGACAGTATATGGGGCAGACTCAACTGCTTTTCTTGAGAATATTGTACTCTGCGGATTGAAGAACGGAATAAATGGGGGAGCCAACAGGACAAAGATGTTGACCATTTTCTTGATGTAAGTACTGTAGAGGTTCTATGATAATGTCATCATCATAATCGCTAGTTGGCACTGGCAGCTTAATAAAAATACATATTTAAAATCAGAATGTAGATTTGAAATGACGGGTTGTCAGAGAGACACACTAGTATGAGCATACAAAGAAAGTGGGACGTGCTATACTAATCAAATAATAATCCTTTTGAATAGTAACTAATTTAATATATCTTCTTTCTTAAAAAAAACATGTATTCATTTAAAAAAAGATATATTAAATTAGTTACTATCCAAAAGGATTATTATTTGATTAGTGTAGCACCTCCCGCACACTACATTTGTTTCAAAACAAAATCAGTGTAGAGGTTCTATGATAATGCCATCATCTTCCGCTAGTTGGCACTGGCAGCTTAATAAAAATAAATATTTAAAATCAGAATGTAGGTAGATTTGAAATGATGGGTTATCAGAGAGACAGACTAGTATGAGCATACAAAGAAACATGTATTCATTTAAAAAAATATATATTAAATTAGTTACTATCCAAAAGGATTATTATTTGATTAGTGTAGCACGTCCCGCACACTACAGTACCTACCTACCTACTCAATCTCTACTCTTTATCTCCATCTACCTACTTCTTAACCTGCAGAGGTTGTCTATTCTTTGGCAGCTCTAAAATAATTCAACACCTCAATTTACAACCCAAGCGATATCAATGCGTCCAATCTGTCAATGAAATATAATCTGCTTTAGTGATACCCTACCCTACATGCTATAAGATTGTGTAATACTCGTAAAATTATGGAAATAGAAATATAAATAAGATATGAAAACTTGTAAGTCTGTCGCACAGTTGCTTGAACACAATCGGAAGCCGCGCTTAGCTCGGCTATAAATTATCGCGAACGATGGATGTCGGCCGTAAAACAATCGTTAAACTGGGATTGTGTGACTATTTCAAACGTTTCCGTTTATATCGAGAGAGTTAAAATTCTATTTGGCATTTTATTTTGATATTGGTTGTTGTGTCTATAAATAATACAAAGTTACGGTACGTTTTGTGCAGTAAGTTACGCCTTGTATTATTACGTTGTACCGACGCAAAACCGTAAATCTATTGGAGCTTTCTACGGCCGTCTACGTCATGTTCAAAGCTCCAATAGTCTATGCTACCTAGTAGAATATTGTTCTAGAGTTTTCGTCACAGTCCACTGCTGCACATAGGCTTCTCCCAGGCTGCACTACAACCTGTTCTCCGCCTTCCGCATCCAGTCTGTCCCAGCCACCTTTATAAGGTCGTAGGTCCATATATCTGTGGGGCGTCCCACACTTCGCTTGCCGATACTGCTCTACTTCAATCAACTCAACCTATTGCAGTCCACTGCTGGACATAGGCCTCTCCCAGGCTGCGCCAAAACACCCTGTCCTCCGCCTTCCGCATCCAGTCTGTCTTTCCATCTAGCTGGGTGGCGTCCTATACTTAAATGGTTGCCGATACGCGGCCTCCACTACAAGACTTGTCCATCGGCCATCGGTTCGATAGACATGGCCAGCCCACTGCCACTTCAGTTTGCTTACTCTGCAAGCTATCCGGTACTTTTCCGGATGATTTAATTACTGATTTTATCCTTCAAAGAGACTGAGCATAGACCGCTCCAAAGCGCACTGGGTGACCTTTGTGGACCAGGCCGACTGTCAGTGTCCACGTTGCGGCACCGTATGTCATGACGGGCAGGACGCACTGGTTAATGACCTTGTCTTCAGACACTGCGGTATAGGCGACGAAAAGACTTGACGAAGTTTTCCAAACGCTGCCCAACCAAATTGGATCCTTCTGTCAGCTTCTTTCTCAAAGTTGTGTCTAACGAGCTGGATGACTTGCCCTAGGTAGACAATACCTACATTACATCGCGAAGCGACCCTTTGATGTGGATTGGACTTCGCAAGACGCTGCTTTACTAACCTACTAGCTATTGTTCTATCTCGGTTGAACCAAAAAAGATAGCACGCCATTTTTTTTTTTTCGAGAAATACTTCGGTATTTCAATTGTTTGGAGTTCCTACCTACTTATATCTTAATAGAATCGAACGCCTACAAATCCATCGTAAACTAAACTTATGAAGAAGCAGTCTTTAAAATGACGTTCATTGCCTTGTTTGTCATTAATAAGAGACGAGGGGTTATAATTAATAGGCAGGTAGCCATCTATAGCAGGCTCGTGTGTTGGTATTTCTGATGAATTAATTAGAATAGATTATTGAAGACAAGATATACATAGGCTACGCTAAACCAGTATCCATTTACCCTTAAAGTGACAGCTTTCTAGTTGAATAAATTATAAAACATAGCAATAGATTGGATATTTATGGCGTACAAGTACAAGACTGACCTAATTTCTTGGGTAAATTCTTACAACTTTCGCGATGACAAGTTGTTGTTGGCTTCATCAAATACTTACTCTTCTAAAGGTTTTAACTGAATTATCGCTATTCTTATTGCTATCACCAATTCACCAAGTATTTTAAAGTAATTAGCGATCGCTAATAATTGTAGTGTTTTGTTTAATTAGCTTAGTAACAGGACGCTTTCCAGAGTTCATAGGTGCCTACTTTTGATCGCCTTTCACGACATCCAGGGTAGGTAATACTTTAGAATTAATCAGTGTATGTAGGTACCTACTGAAAACTGTTCAGCAGGTAGGTTGTCGTAGTCTGCCAGGGTTGCTGGTTTGTCTGAAAGGGATATCGTGGCCCTGGCACTCAGGCAACTGAAGTTACACGGGTGGGTTTTAGTCAGTAAAAGTCTGACACACCTTCCCGCTCCGCCCAGAGCGGGAGAAGTTATTTGATAATTTCCCACCCAAAAGAAAAAAGATACGTAGTTATTAGATACCTTCCCACATAAATGCTTAACTACCTACCAAAGAATGACCAAGATTTGTAGTGGAGCGTAAGCTGAATATGTTAGGATTTGTCTTAAGAATTTAAGAATGTAGATTTAAGAAGTCGTATTTCTTATTTTGTCGTTCGAGTTTTCACGGTTCTTGTGTTAAACAATAATTCATTGGTTGATGGAAATGCTTTATTTAAAGTTTGGTATTTTGTCATAGACGTTTAAGGCAGAGGCCTTGTGATTATTTGTGAAATAGGTATTGTATTTCCATCTCGAAAAATCGAGAAGAATAAGTACCTATGTCTATTTTCCTAATTGTACGGTGTTCAACAGTGAAAGTAGGTACAGTTACGGACAGTTGTGTTAAGGGGCCGGCGTAGCTAGCGTAGTTCATACAAACGTAATAATTTGTAAATCAAACATATTCATACGGTAGTGTGTATTTATTTCGATTGGATTACAGAATATCTATGTTCCCAAATACAATATTTTGAAAGGACAATGATATAAAGACGAATTTATGAGGAATTTGAAATTTCTATAGAAAACTTATTTTTGTCATACTTAACTCTTGTTTAAATCAGTGTCCATTAAAAAAATATATTTGGGAACCTAGATATTCTGTATTTCAATCGAAATAAAGACACACTACCTTAAGAATATGTTTGACTTACAAATTATTTTGGTATTACGTTTGTATGAACTACGCATCTATCGGCCTCTTAATGTTAAGTTATAAGTGCACTTCGCTACAATTCTAAAACCATCAGACTTAATCAGACACCATTAAAGAGTGAATTACGTCACGAGTGTCGCGCACATTAAATTTCGCACTAATCAAATTCCGAAACGATTATTGCGACCGCATCCCCTCCCACCCCCCCACGTCCAGCTATGTGGGTCATACTGGAAAATGTCCGGCTAACATTTGAGCTGACGGATTCGCCACCAAGTGTCCACTCGATTAATAAGCCACCGCGGAAACATGCCGCACTCAAAGCGAGGGACATTCCTTGAATTAATTTGAAGCGCTGTTAGATAATTTATAACATCCTACCGCGCCTGATACGCGCGCGATACACTTCTAATATGAACGCCGATGAGGACACTCGCGCACAAAACTCTTACGCCCTTATTTTTGTTATGTTGCGATTTGTTGACCATTTCCTATTCTGTACGTGTTGGCAAACCTACGTTGTCCTTCTATGCCTATTAAAGGGGGATGCGCTAAGGTAGCCCGCGAAATTCAAATTTTCCAACGTTTTTTGCAATTTTCAGGTCAGTAACAGGTTTTATGTTGATCTGATTATGATTCGCGGCCATAACCAATATGGCTTTACAGAATTATAATCATTCGAATCAGCATTACAACTCCCTAAGTTCAAAAAATCCTACTGAATGATTATTTCAGAAATAATCATTCAGTAGGATTTTTTTAATGAATTTCGCGGGCTACCTTAGCGCTTAACACTGTAGTTTGAAAATATTGTATAAGCCAATTATTTTTAAAAGATTAACCGTGATGTTTCTTGCCGGGTTTTCTCCATAAGAAACGACCAATTGGAACCTTGCACCTAGCTTCTGACGTTTCATATGTGCCCATGTGAATAAAATATATTGAACTTGAATTTTTTGGTCATCACAATTTTAAATCGCGTGTTGTTTTATGACGTCAATCCCATTTTATTTTAGTCCCCGTTACGCGGCTGTCACGCTAACAACTAGTATTAATGACGTTCGCCTGGAATGACGGCAATAATTAGCTGTTCGTGACAGGTCAAGTACGGCACAGTCGGTGATTCAGATACAGTTACAGGCCATTTCGTTTTATAGCGTAAGTCATTATGTGTTTTATCTAGGAATTTGCGTGACGTTATGACTTAAAATATTATTTTACAGCTGTCATATTTATTGTAACATGAAAGTTGTGGGAATTATTTATATTCATGTAACTATAAACAGAAAATTTGAATATGAAAATTTTAACTGCCTCCATCAGCTTAGTATTTTCATTATATTATAATGAAAAAGAGATCAAAATCAACAGAGAGCGTGCGTTATAAATTCCTTCATTTTAGCACACTATTAACTACACAATTCAAATACACTATTCATAGATATTTTTATTTTATTTATATATATACTGTAACAAAGTTTGCATGAAATAAAGAGGCTTTTTATTTTTATTTATTATTCATAGATAAATGCCAGCAGGTTGTTGTTTGTTTTTTTTTTTTCCTTTTGGCTTCGCACGGTTTGTGCATTTAGCCAATGTCACGTTTTAGTTCTTGTTAATATTGATTAAATGAATTATAAATGCATGATGTGATATCCCCGCCCACTACCCTTGAGTTTCAGTAAAGATGTGGCACTTTACTGAGACCTCACGCGGACTTCTTGAGAGAACTTGAAGCGAAGTTGCACTGTTTTTTTTCATTTGCCTACACTAATGCACGTTCACAAACACTTAATGGTTAATAATCCACCATTATTACACATTAATATTCGGCTAAACACAAATTTTGGAAAATTAAACAAACTGCTGAACATGACGCTTCACTTTCCCGCCAAGAAGTCTCGTTGTTTATAGTTAAATCTGCGAGCTAACACAATACAAATAAACTGTCGTCTTTATAATATTAATTTGTAGAAAGACTAGTGTGCGCGAGTGTCCACAGAGGCGGGACGTTGCTTTGAGCGGAAGTTTGTGTCTCCAGCGCCATCTATTTCACGTTTCACGCGATTCTCTTGTTTTAAAGGAAACGAAACGACACTTGCGATTTTGTAACCAATTCGGTTTGGGTTCGCGCCAACTATTTAAAGTAGATATTTGTTTTATTGTACACCATCTTACACAATTATTCATATGTATAAATTATTTAAACTTTATCTAATATTTGTAATTAATGGTCTGCAGTTCCTTGACTACAGTCCGCGAGGCCTACCATAAGCTGAGCTTTGCATTTGTGTGTGTGCATATAGATAGTGTAGGTTTGACGTATGAGAACAACGTAAGTGGTAAACTCCGTCTTACGAAAGAAGTCCCGCGGAAAAAGTGGAACTAATTATTATTATACGCTAAGTTAGCAACATTCCTACAATAACCCATGCCTGCAGCAGCGCCACGTCTGCGAGACATCTTTCGTGAGACGGACTTTATAGTATGCGACGGAACTCCGCCACGCACCTTCCACACTTCACCTCTGTAATGGCAACACTACTTGTAGTCTGTCAACACTAATGTAAGCTTGCCACACTGGCACTTGCATCTTCGTAGGGATGCAAGAAGTGCTAATAAGTATCGATATATATCTTATCGATATTTAAGAAAAATATTGATATCAATTTCGATATATCGTAAAAAAACATATCGATGCATCGATATATCGGTGAGATTTTTTAAAAAGTATATGTGAGTAGGTACTTTATGAAATTGTATTGTGTTTGTTTTTTATTCATACAAATTCCAAACTAGAAACGTCATTTCTGATGTAAAATCTTAAACTAATAAAACATTGATAAAAATAAGTTTACTTTTTTACGGCTCTAAATTCTAGCGGTTTTAGTCAGTGGGGTGTTGCTGTTGGAAATATATCGTATTTGATACATTTCCGATACTTGATATTTTATATCGATGTAGGTATTGAAATAATAAATATCGCCGAACAAAATATCGATATAACAAACAAAAAATATCAATATATCGATATTTTTTCTACAAGTCTACTCCTCCGCCCAGATCCCTGACGAATAAAAAATCATCGTTGTAACTAGCAATTAAGTTATTTTGGAATAAACCCATTCAGGGTTTATTCCAAAATAACTTGATTGCTAGCTCAAAAGCCATCTTTAATTTATCTTATGGACATCAATACAACCTCTTGTACTGTAATCACTCACACAAATGCAAAGCTCAGCTTAGGCTTCTCGGACTGAACAAAGGCACCTACCACATACCTACCACACCAGACATTCCACCTAGACATTACACACACTTACACCATTACCTACATGACTTCCTATTCTAAATAAATTAATAAGGCGATCTAATTAATAAAAAATGTAGGTATTTATATTATTTTTGAATTATAAAAAAGTGTATAGATTATTATTTGAATGAGTAAATTTGAATAAGTAATAGTAAAAAGTATATTATAAGTAGAAACTATAAGTAAGTAGTATAATAAGTAGATTTGATTAAGTAAATTATTGAAATTATTAATGTAAAATCGTGACAATAGCATACCTAAGTTATTTTAATTTGTTAATGTTAATAACCCTCAATTTTGCGATGCCTGGAAATGGCCGCTAAGTTGTAAGCACCTCAAAATGTACACTTAGTTTGCAAGTAAATCTTTGACTTTGACCAAAAATTACGCATGGAATTAAAATCGTGGTACCTATTTATGGCAGTCATTCTATTGTTTCCCAGTGAACACCTTAAAAAAATGCACTTTAAAAGATTCTCTTAACTTTTAAAATAATTGGAATGCTTCGACCATTATCCTCGAGGTGGAATGTCATCAAATCGCCGGGGGACGCAATAAAAACGAAACTTTATAAACATTGTAACATAAACCTTGGGCTCGTAAGATTTACAGATGAGTTTCAAGATTACCGGCGATAATTAATATTTCTAAAGTAATTTACGTATCTCTCAATTCTGTCAGACTTGCATCCTACACTAGATGCGTCGGATATAGTCGGTGATGAACTATATTTTACTTTACAAGTTAATATCGTGTTATGCAATCCAATGACTTTCCGGGGTGACACTAATGTGTCTGATACTACGGTAACCTACATAAAGGCTCCCGCAGCCAGACGCGACGGTGCGTCGCGATTCTTGTAGAACAATCTTCATGAAGATTGCATAGAAATTGTTCTACTAGAGTAACGTCGCGCCTGTCTGTAGGAGCCTTAACTATCTGGTTGGTGATGAAAATGATAAACATGATCATGTTTACCTGAGTATTTACACCACTTATACACCGCAACAGTATTTTGTGAAAAGGGACGGAAGTGTGTAACAGGAAGTGACAGCTTAAGCATGGAATAAGTAAGTAGGTACTTTGTAATTGCATGGAATTAGTAAGTAATCTACAATAGCATAGAATTAGTGTACTCATGGAATTAGTAAGTACCTACTATACAATATGTAACAAAAACCCTGTTGTTCCTTCTACTTACGTTTTAAGAATCGGTATACATACGTAATAAAACAAGTCATTTATAAAAACTGTTCAACAAAAAAAAGTAAAATAAATATTTAATTATTAATATTTGTAATGTTTAACTGATTTCTTACCTCTTTAATTCTTTGATTTTGACTTCTCGACTAGCCAATACTTAATTTTTTTTAATTATAATTCCACCAATGTTGAGCTTGTAGGTAAATGTATACGTCCCTAAAAGGAACAACAGGGTTTTTGTTACATACTGTATAGAGTGAGATGTCAGATGTTATACATCGTTTTTAGTATTATTACTTAACCTACCTAAAATACTAGCAATTTGACAAAATATAGAAACTAAATGTTTACAGATCGTTTCAGGTAAGCATTATATTAGGTACTAAAGACATACAGGTCACAGGGTTCAATAATAATCACCTAGGCAGGTACAAACACTAGCAATAAATTCGAGCAGGGAAACACGATGAATCGCATGGCCTACATTTCAGTCGATATTTACCGGAGTATAACTGTTTTACGGTGTAAGACGTATTAATTATATTTAGCAATTAAATGCGAAACATCAAAATGTTTGGCGGCGACACGGGACATTTCTTCATTTTAACATTTGCCGACTATTTATCTAAGACTATTCCTTGTTTATTTTGGTTCCTAACATTTCGTAAGTACACGAACATTTTGATATTTAAAATTGATTCAGATTTACTTGATAACTTGTAGTGTTTGATTTATGTTTTAGTTAATATCCAGTTGTGATTATTTCGCTAAATGATATCAACCGCTACTATTCTTATTCCTTCTCTGTCCATGCTGTAAGGTTGTGGAACTCACTTCCGACTCTAGCATTCGTGGTTTAAAAACTGTTTCCTTATTCAAATAACGAGTAAAAGAGCTTAAGGCTTCTACATACCAGCGCGACTTGTCGCGCGACGCGACACGGCACAAAGGCCCCGCGCGTCGCGGGACAAGCGGTGCCTTTGTGTCGCGTCGCGTCGCGCGACAAGTCGCCCCGGTATGTAGAAGCCTTTACCTTTCCTCTCAACTGTATTTTTATTTAGGTACAATATGTTTATATGTTTTTTCGATGCCCCCAAGCAATAAGTCGGTAATGTGCTATTAAGACGCAGATATATGCTAGTGACCTTGAGTGGTTAGCTTGCGTGTTCTGTACTGAGCTCACGCAACGCGTCGTACGTTTAGCCAGTAATACGACTCGCCCATCAAGGAGCGCTGTCCCCAACTTGACGCATTATTAATTTATTATACACAAAACAAAAAGTATTTTAATAAAACGCGTAAATTAAAAGATCAATAATTAAATTATCTTTAAATTGGTGAAGATTTCAGAAAAATACGCTTGGTAGATTTTGCGCCATTCTCAGTTTTTATCCGCGTTAGACATAACTTTACAAATTAATTTCACTATGTAATATAAACATAATCTAAAATATTCACATATTAAGTTATTGAAAAAATGCTCTAATTTAACACATTTTTTTTTTCAAATCATTAACACTACTCGTTTAGACGTGATCTTCAGTATAACATCATTAAAAGTCGGTTATCGTCGCCTTAAGGACTTTTTATTGTTATGTCAAATTCGGGATACATCATACTAATTTATTTCACATTTTCGTAGTGATATTTACGAAGGTATCAAGAAAAAGCCTTTATTTTAGGGAAATTCATAAACGAAATTAAGACGAGAAAAGTATCGTTATGTATCAATACAAAAGTGTGTAAATCAACATTTTTATTAATTTTATTTTTGAAACAATTTATCTTTCATATTTTTGTAATATTTATTTTCTTAAATTGCAAGGCTTTTCACATAAGTACTTACATAATTTATTTTTGACATCGTAATTGAATTACACAAAAAAAAATACTTTTGTTTGAATTAAGTATTTTAGTTTAAGACTTCGCATATTAATAATTTTCTCTTCTTGTTCTGACACACTATTGTCTACACTTCACAGGTCTGCTGGAACACATTTCTTAAGAAATAAGCATAGGTAGGTAGGTTAAAAAATCGACTGATACAGTTAATCGATCAGGAAACAAAATTTAACTGCCTATAGCGCACGCGATATCGCGCCAATCTGCACGAGCCTTTAGATTGATTGTTATTAAAATGATCAGAACACAAGATTGATTGTTGTCGTAAATTGTTAGAGGAACTCTAATGTGATGTATTAATTAATTAAATCATTATAAATTGTTGCAATATTTTAGGTGCTCTGTTCATCTTACCTGAGTCTTTATGAACTAGTTATGTAAATGAAAAGCCTATTATCATGTCTTCTATTGATGTTCGAGATATTCGGACAGTTTTATTAAATGAACTATGGGGTCAGAGGTACGGAATTTGCGGAATTTATTTCCACTATATAAAGCACAGCTGGTTTTGTTGAAAAAGCTGCCATTTGGTCCGCGATTTAGGTTTTAACGGCCGAGTGGCTCTTACGAATTTTCGTGTTACAGAGAAAGTATCAGAAACATGAAAATTAACTTAAGGCGACGATAACCGACTTCTAATGATTTTATACTGAAGATCACGTCTAAACAAGTAGTGTTAATGATTTGAAAAAAAAATATGTTAAATTAGAGCATTTTCTCAATAACTTAATATGTCAATATTTTAGATTATGTTTATATTACGTAGTGAAATTAATTTGTAAAGTTATGTCCAACGCGGATAAAAAACTGAGAATGGCGCTAAGTCTACCAAGAGTATTTTTCTGAAACCTTTACCAATTTAAAGATAATTAAATTATTGAACGTTTAGTATACGCGGATTATATATTATACGTCGTATAGTATATATAAAATATTTTCATAAAACGTAAAGGCGAAACTGTATAAGTTTATCATATTAATGTCGCCACCCGTAGCGGCAAGCTGTACACAACCTCCCAACATCAACCGTCGGGCAGTAGCCCACCAGACACAACACCCGTCTGGTCGGAGGATCCTCCCTTTGCTATAGAGGATGAGTGAACTTTACACCCTGTTCCTCATACCTCTATAATGAGATCGACTATACTGACTGACTGACTTTGTTTTTAGCAGATATTGTTCGGTTAGTCATTGTTGGTACACAACGAATAGAAAAATTCTTTTGTGGCGATCTTTCCTCTCTCTGCATTTGAAAGTCGTAACATTTTTACACGTATCATCTACGCACGAAAGCTATTAGTACTCCAGTGACATAGATCCACAGTTCACCCAGAATCCGTGTTTAGGTAACAAGTGAATCAGATAATAATCATGACGTCTTAAGCGCGTCATTGCGCACCGGTTCCAAAAATATTAGAACGGCTGTCTAATCAAATCATTTATTAGTCACAGAACACATTTACCAGGTTTTAATGGGATCTAAGGTTAATGATCAACCGCTTTGTGGAGATAGAATTAGTAGGAAGTGGTTTACACTTAGAATGGCTGATGGATAGGGTGGAAATTATTTGCACCAAAAATCGGCTGAAAATGTGTGTGAGCGAGCCACCTTTAAGGCTGACTTTCCACCGGCCTTTTTCCGGCCACTAAGGCCACCCTGAGCGAGGAAAGATCTAACAAAATAATTGTTTAATATGTCCAAAATGAACACTTTTGGTGGATTTTTCACATCTCTGGTGGAAAACCTGCAATTGGACAGGCCGTGCCGCGTTGCATAAATCCTCTTCCATCACTTTCGTACCGATCATTGCACACATAGGCATGCCGCACCGCACTTTTTGCGCTGCGACCCAATGCGGGTATAATGTTCGCTTAGCATTAATCGCCCATCTTGGGTACTCATAACCACAAATATCGCAATAAATAAGGCCATGATACTCACTGTTGCACGGAGCATTATATTCCTCTTCCTTCGGCATATTATACTGGCTCTCTTCCATAGGAGGGTAGGGCACGAAGCGGGGCATCATCATCTGCGGCGCAGGCGACGGTGACCGCTGCTTGCTCAGGTTGAGCGGAGTGTCCGGATCTTGGGGGGGTGGCGAACGAGCGCTCGCAGTGAGCTGAGCGAGCTGAGCCGTCGCTGGCCATTGGTTTGTTTGCATTGCCTAGAAATTGAAAATTATAGTTTTAGGGTGCAAAGTTTTTATGTAAAGATATAAAACATCTGGATAAGCTAATGTAACTATAAAGTGATTTACTAGGCTTTTCGCTCATTAGTTTGAACGAGTAGGTAGTGCTGAATCAAAAATAATATGAATGGAAATGTGGCTGTGTATAAAAAGTGTGCAATATATATCTAAGTAATCCCATATCGTCATTGGAAAATTGTGGAGTACGTATTAGATGCTCCGTACGCTACTAATAATTAACTTATCTAACGAATAATTAATTATTCAATAATCAATAATTCAATATAGAATCATGTAAGAATAATTTGTGATCAAAATATTAACAGGTAAATTAGATCTAGATAACCCATCACACATTAAATTTTACCGAAGAAACAATCACTATCATCAATGACATAACAGTAAAAGCAACTTGCGTCGAACAAGTCGCCGATGACGCATACAGTCAAAAACTGGATGTTCTCAGCAACACAGGATTTGACGCATCTAATTATAATTTTATGTAACAAACACCGGTTGGTCGGTAATTAGTTAGAGAACAACTTTCGATTTAATATCACGTCTTCTGATAATATTTATAGTGGTAATATCGATTGCACCATTCAGGGCGTTGTTTGATTGAGGTATCGAAATTAAATAAAAACATTTGACTAATACAAACACGCCAATTATTTTGTGATGGCATTGGAATGTTAGGATAATGATAGACTTCAAAGCGTTGAAGCGGTATTGACATATTATGGTATATGAATGTATTTTATATGCCTGAAATTGTTTAGAGCTGAATCCATTTTCATCAGATTCATCATTTTTTTATTTCAAACTATTGAAACATTTACATTGTAAAGAAACAGAAAACCTACAGTCATAACTTCATAAGAGAGTAGCTTTGGTACCTGTCTTGAAGAAGGAAACATAGAAACATCTACAAGATGGAACCAACCTTGGCAAGGCAGCAAGAGCTACTGAAGATGATAATACAAAATTACATACCAATGAATAATCATTGGTATGTAATTTTGTCTGTAGTCACATTTACCACATAGTTACTCATTTGTCAAGAAATTGGTATACAAACCAAGATGATCGAAGAATTATTTTCATTAGACAGCCCTAGCCAAAAGGGTAAACACAATGTCAATTATTGCTGATAATGAACACAGGAAATTAGCCAATATTGCATTAGCTATATATCGTGATGGTCGCTTGCCAAATCAATTTGTTCCATACATTTTCATTCTCATAGTAACTATAATCTACATACATATAATGTAGGTATTACATTTATAATTTGGTCGCGTTTTAAAGTTGATAAGTCAGATATTTTGGCGATTACGCTTCGTTGTTGGTGGTCTTAGGTGGCTTAATTGATCATCTTACTGTAAATCTTACTCTGTTTTCTTAAATTTTGACATCTACGATTGTAGTATTCTAACATAATTAACTGAGTAAATATTTTTTAAACATATAAATAAATGGTACAATACCACATTCATCTCAGGTGTGTAAAGAAAGATTTTCCTATCTAGCATCCAGAGTGAGACATTATCATTTTCAATTAAAAAAATCCTTTTATTTGTACGTTCGCCATCATCACCATTATCATTCCGCTGAGAGACATCTACTACTAGGAATAGGTCTCCTCCGCAAGTATGGCTAGGACGACTGGTCTTGTCTTTCGGCTTCCAATAGATTCTCACAAAACTCACCATGCCGTCTGTCCACTAAAACACATTAATACCTATAATAAGCTATAATTTATACTCACGTTTTGTTGCTGCTGCGGGGGCCGCATCTGCTCCAACAAGGGCAGCAGTCCCAGCGGTGGGCCGGGGTACATGCCGTGCCCACGCCGCACCATCTCCTGTCGACGCAGTTGCTCCTGTTGTAACCGCTGCAGTTCCAGCTCAGCTGTCACGTTGCCGATGTTCTGTGACAAGGAGACGAGATGCTGTTAGTTATGGATCACTTTAAGACGAAGGACATCAGAATCAACATGCGTCACATCAACAATTTGTATTTCATAAAAATATCAAGAAATCGTCGATTCTGAAAATGGATTTGATTTGGGGTACTCGTTGAATTTTTCGTATGTCAGCTTATGGTCGGGTCGACGGCGCGTTGTGTTCCACGCGCGCCTCAAAGGGATGTCAGCATCAACTGACGGGGTCCGTTAGGACCAATGCCTGCCAGGGTTGCGAGTTTGTCCGAAAGAGATATCGTGGCCCTGGCACACAGGCAAATGAAGGAACACGGGTGGGTTTTAGTCAGTAAAATTCTGACACGCCCTCCCGCTCCGCCCAGAGCGGGAGAAGTTATTTGATAATTTCCCACCCAGAAAAAAAAAAAAAAAGCTTATGGTCGTCAAGTACAGCGAATTGTATGTAATAGTTGTTATTGAAACGAGAATAAAAGAACCGCAATTTAATTTGCGTCATGTAAAATTTTGACTGTAGTGTCATTAATAAAATAACTTTATATGCACTAACAAAAGACACCGCCCGGGCGGCGGCTCCATAAGCGCCGCGTTTTAAGCTTCGCAACTTTCTGCTATCAGTCTTAACGATTCTCTCGCCGCGATATTTGTTCCACACAATATATTGCACACTTAAGCACTTCCCAACACAAAGAATAAGCTAAAATGTGTGCACAAATCAACCGGCGGGACGGTCACTAAATCACGGCGACCATAAAGCGAATTCCCAAAAAAAAGTACACCAATTAATTGCCTGGGAGTCGTGACGAATAACACAATATACATTTTATCAGCTCTTCATTAAGACAGTATTGAATTGTTAATGGTTGTACAGAGTAAGACGTTATAAGGTGGTGAAATCAAAACAACTCGACGATGTAAGTTTCCGGATGAACGACGACGCAAAATATGAAAAGGATTTTCCATTTTAAAAGTTTCCTGCAAACGTATAAATGCGCTCCTGACAGTGGGAATACATTTAAGTGAATCACTGTCGGCGGAGATAAAAAAGAAAAAGTGCTAATGGAAGACAAAAGCGAATGCATAAATAAACGTGACATAATCGTGCGAATAAAAAGAGCGGCAGAGTGTAATAGGCGTCCCTTCGGCGATACCGCGATACATCGAGCGCCACCGGTAATCGAGCAAGTTTTTCCATCGGCCTGACAAATTGCCGTCATAACCGAACGGATTAAACTTTTTATTAAAAACAACAAACTGAGCATAATGTATGGGCGTAATCGGCAAGGGACAGATGTTCCCGAATAACGTACGCGATTTATCTAATGTAAAAGGACTTTTATTTAATAGCTCTGCGGAGATGTCCTAGCAATTGGCGCTTATATTTTACAGCGAACCGTCGTTTTGGCATTTCGACCGTATTTTGATAGCATTATTAATGTTAGAGATGGTATAAAAATGCGATTTTTGATAGAGGTGAACAGCTGAGGCGTCACAATTTATTGTTGTACAACACAGGTGTGTTGCCTCGTCGTAAACATGATATGGAAGCGAAACAGCCAAGATGGAGTGGCGTCATTATACTGATTGAAACAATGGAACCGGTGCCAATGGAAATAGGTGGGTGTGATTTGGCGAGGAGCACCGCCCGATGTTCTGTCAATACTGATGACGATGGATATAAATGGAAGCGAAAACATAATTCTGTTATTGTGTCCCTGTCGCTTATACGTTAAGAACGATTTCCTTTTCCTACATTTCATCGCTAAACGAATTGTGGACAGTTAATCATATAAATATTATTAATGATATCTCTTTATTAATCGCCCTTCGAGCAAAGTATACGTATATAAGAGACCTTGACATAAAACTAGAGACAGATCTAAGGAATAGTATCACTGTTAGATGTTCAAATGATGCGTGTTTAATGTGATACCAACATATTTGAAATTCATCAAAAACATATGGTTCTATCAGATGACAACACATTTAATAATACATAACCTACAAGATTTATTGAACACGCGGTTAAAGCTACAAATCCCCATAAAGCTATTGTCAATGAAACAGACGCACAAAACCCTAATGATTTATACGAAACCGCGGATTAGCTTGAAAGCGTACATCAAAAACAATATAATTGAAGAATATATAGTGGACAAAGAGATCACAGATGAACACCGGACATACCATGACATAATTTATAATGTGGGCGCCGATATCAAAATAGTAATCCCACTTTTTAAATACGCGACTAACGATATTGACCCTTAGGTGGTTGGATTAAGAGTTGATGATGTTATGTGAAAAGTTTAGGTGAGAATACACGGAAAGCTGTATAATGAAACAGACGTCACATTGACGTAAGAGATGCAGATCTTTGGGTGAAATCATAATATTTACTGTCACAGGCCGACGTGTTCTCATTTCTAGATAGATTATTCGAGTAATAGATTTAGGTTTTCGGTAGTTTTCCTGGCGACTGAGATTTATCTATTAAAGCTGTTAAAGCAAGAGACTATTTTTGTGAGAGCCTTATCAAGGAGGTCGAATCTCATGATTTATGGATGCGAGGTTGGCGACATTTATAGGTAAAAATATAGTGATGTCCAACATTTTATTTGCTTCCAGTAGTTTAGGTAGCAGAGTTTCTTAATTTGGTTTGATCGATCACCGCAACTTTAATCGTCAGCTTTATGTTAATATTAAATGACCTTCTATGGAAACGAGACAAAAATTAACGACGATTTTGATCATTCTTGAAAGCCCACCAATAGTCTGTAGGGTGACCCATCCTATTAGCAGCCTGTCTATCCACTTACCACAACGAACTAATAATTTATATATTCCGTGACCCTAAAGTGTTGATAATTTGAATAATGTAATATAAAAAGGACTTGACATGATTTGAAGGGTGCGCGGGAATAAGGGCGTTGCAGACAGTGCAACACGATGACATATCAAAATGAATCGCTAATGCATGTCTAAGAACAAGAAATATGTAGAGTTGCATCTAACATATGTTTTTATTGCATTTCCGATGGTATAAAACGGGAGAAAGTAATTCTGACGCGTAATTCGTGAGTGGATTTTTTAGGGTAACTGAAAAGAATCTATTAACTACGCTTAGTCAATGTAAAAAAGCGTATCTATTAAATTGTGCAATTAGTGCTTTCACTTGTGTAACTTTTTGCTAAACATATTCATAGCTGACGACTGCTTAAAAAAATTAAACAGCATCCATCATAACTCCACCCTTCTCACTTCTTCTGGCATCTTGTCTATTAATGTGTTTTAATACTGAAACAGTCAGCATAATGTTTAATAGTTACAAATTCACTTTCAATTTAAAACAAATATTCAAGCTACTGTTTGAATTTAAATCTAGGCATAAAACAATTTTGCGAACTTGTCACAGCCATGTGCACTTTTTCCAGTACAGTTGTGATCATTGAACCGAAGATTTTAGTTGCATCCGACGTGAATTCAACTGTTGATGACAAAGGTACGAGAACTGTTTTAACACCCAATACAAAAGATAAATCCCGCAAGAAAACAGGCGTGCCAGCACATACTAATTAGCTCGGAGCTAAAACAGGCGCCTCAAATTTTATAGTAACTATAACTTGGAAAGCGCAGGTATCAAACAAAGAGACGGCTTTAAAATATGACATTAACGAAGCACAAATAAGTAAAACATTATGACGTCCCCCAATTAAACTGCCAGGGGGCCATACATGCTGTACACCCGGCGTTCCCCGCAGGAGTTCGCTTATCGGATGTTTTATCCCCGATGCGCATGAGTCGCAGTTTCGCGAATGCACCGATCTTATCTAATGTCCGCGGTGATTATGCATTTTGCATAATGGAATCGATGCGTGCTTTGTCTCGTTCAGACCCTGTTTTATATTTATAGCGTTAATATTTTATTATGTTTATTGTGGTTAGTTTGCAGAAATTCGTTAACGAGAGGTTGTTACCACTGTGAAAAGGTTTTACGATAATGGCAGCTTATCATTTCGACATAAAATTAATTTCCTGCCCGATATTTTGTTACCATCGAAGACATTCGATTCCTTTGAAATCCCAAACAAAACTACTTATTAAAGAAGTCAGAATAACCCTCCACGTAGGTAGGTACTCATTCTCAATAAACATGAAAGTCAAAATATTAAGGGTTCGCCCACTTCTGGCATTGAATTGTTATTAAATCACACAATAGCTACTTGACGGTTGTAGGCGCTAATAGTGGCAGCCCTGTAGTGGTTCCGAAGAGTGGCAGCCCTGCGGTTTCTTCAAATTAGCGCAGTGATTGGTATCGGACGACGGTCGGGCACGTGGCGGCCGGAATTAGGTGCCTACCTATTGCGTTTTCATGTTACTTCGTAAAGGAAAGTCTGTTAATGCATTATGCTTGTTGGTATTGTTTATGATTTTGATTTGAAGGATGATGTGAATTGTTATTGGGATGTTAACGTGTTTTATATTGGTGGTTCTTAAAAGTTAATGATTGCTGACTGTGTCACAGATTGAGTTCAACATCGTTAGCCTATAAATTTGTCTACCAATGGGGAACTGTCTATCATAATATTTCAGCAAATGATGATTCTACAGCTGCATACTTAGGACATAATTCCCATTCTTCTTTCACAATCTAAATTTACCAGAATTTTTAGAGGTTATGACAGAGAAAACCATTATAATATTAACATAACAATTTCATTTGAAGTCACCTCTAACTTCATAGTTTACAACAGCACCTTCTATTATTTTACAGCTTCCCTTCGACATGGGACATATCAAACAAGCGTGGGTACTAAATCAAGAAATTTAACTATTACGGCCACATCACAAGTCGGCGGTCCTTTTGACTTGAACGTTTTTTTTATAAAGCAAGAACAATTTTTAGACATCCGGACGACAACGCACGGAAAGTAACGACTTTATAATTTGAAACAAGTTTTTGTTATCGATTATGTTAGAGAACATGTTTTTTTGGAGTGTTTTGTAAAGGTTACTGTTTTTTGGAATAGATAAAACTTGTTGTGAGATAGAGATAACTGAAGATTGCTATGCTATTGTTGTGATTATTTCTAAAAAAGACGTACGTATTTTGTTGACGGAATGTGTCCGCTTTCTTACTGAAAGGGAAAAATTTATAAAAGATCTACAATTAAATAAAAATAACATAGGATTGTTTCACGAGATTTTGTCTATGCCACTGTTTGATGCTGCCAAAAGTCTGTTTAGATTTGTAAGTCTTCGTTTTAAGTCTACCTAAGGAGTTGAAGTTTGGTCTAAGAGACTAATTATAGGAATCCCTGTATTGAAGCTGTAATAAGGTACGATGGGACTGTGTTGTATTTTATACAAAAGTCCCCAAAAAAAAAAAAAAAAACTAATATTTATTGAGAATTTGAAATTATAGGTACCTAAGACTTTGGGTGTTTTTCGTTACACAGTTTGCGAACACAATGTCCTCAAAATATGTTCTACTTTATGATCATCATCAGCCAACAGCAGTCACTGCTGGACAAGGACTCTCCAGTTGCACTTCATTCAGCTCGATTCAGAAGGCACTGGTGGCCGAGTGGTAACGACAGCAACATACGAGTTGTAGGTCGTAAGTTTGAACCCAGACAGGAGCATTACTTTGAGTAAATTATTTTATCACTACTGCTCTCAAAACGGTGAAGGAAAACATCGTGAGGAAACCGTCATGTCCTAGAACCAAAAATTCGAAGATGTGACATCTACCAACCCGCACTGGGCCCGCGTGGTGGATTACGGCCCACTCCCTCTCACAGAAAGGAGGCCTGTGTCCCAGCAGTGGGATCATTATAGGCTCGTATATTATGCAGCACGATTGCCGCCAGCTCTTCTACATTCTACTTATGATGTCATAAATATTTACCCACCTAAAAACAACTCACAGTAACAGCATACCCCTAACAAACTTTCATACCCAAAAAATTACCACTTCAAGTAACATGATGTAAGTTCAAATACGTATAAACAAAAGCGGGTCGGGCGTCCAGCCAACCGATGACAGTCCCACGAGACCTTTACAGACAAACATCTATAACACCCCCCTCTTTTAACCCCCTTTTGCCTCTCCCCCCTGTCTTGCCTCATGCCTCTTGCTAGCCCCGGATGCTCGTCCCACTTGAGCTTTTCTTTTATTCCTTGCCTACTCTTATGTTTATTTTTGTTTTCCGTTAGCCGGTGGAAATAATGGCGTTAGGATGTTGTGGATCTACCTACCTATACTCCGTTAGAAATAAGATTAGACATTCAAATAAACCTTTTTTACAGTCCGTTTAATCGATTTTGACTTCTATTGAGTTGGTGGCATGACCAATGACAGCTGTAATAAACAGTTGGTATTGTAACCACGTTTTTGCTTTCAATGCCATCCTTATGCCTACGGAATAGAAGTCAAAATCGGTTGAACGGACTGTAAACAAGTTTATTTAAATGTCTAATCTTATTTCAAATGGAGTATAGTGTGGTAGGGTTTTTTTTTTGATAATTATTGTTTGTTTTATTGATAGAAAACTAAGAGAAGAATCAAATAATATTCTTCTTTCTCCAAAATCATACCACAAAAAAAGGGTTGGATTCCTACTATATCCTACAAATTAGTAAAATGGGTTGAATGATTTGTAGATACCTACCTGCATGAACTCATGAAAGTTCAGGAATTCAATTCTGTACAGAATCTTTGACCTAATTACTAACAAAATCTCAAAGGGAAATACATCATCTTATGACACGACGCTGCAACCCGTGCCAAGTTCACCGTTTCAGGAACTGCAATAATGTATGACTACGACTTCCTAAATCGAGGTTTATTAATAAATCAAAACAATTTACTTAACGTAGGTACACTAATTAACTATCTCGCAAACTAATAAAAGTCAGTTAAATGTGGGCAAGCAAAAAGGGTCCAGTTCTCGGCATTTAGTTTCCGAGATATACGCAGTAAAGTTGAGTGACAAAATTGCGTTTCGCGTTTTTAACTGATTATAAATTAATGTTCAATTATCTACAAGTTCATATAGTTTTTCTCAAATCAAGCTTTCTCACAGTTTCAACTTCAAAAGTCTATCAAAAAAAGTGCCAGTTTTTGAATATTTTTTGAATCCATAATATCAATTGACTATTCTAGATACTGAATGTAGTCTTATCTCAATAACCTACTACTGGACCGTTTTTGCTTGGACTCCCATATTTAAGTAATAAAAATAGTAACACCGCATGCGCAAAATAAATGCGAATTCAGCCAGAAGCTCCACGTTATTCTTTCGTATTCCCAAGATGACCTTTTGTAGGCGATAGAGTTGTGGAGTGGCGTCATTATTCTGTTCTCATTCAATTCCATAATATACCACATATTTTTATATTAAAAAGAGAAAACAAATGAACATCGTGCATTGAGAACAAACCTGCCCCGTAGAATGTACATTAATTAAGAGCTTTACTGTTTTCAATTACTTGGTTTTTGTTTCGAGAATTTGTAAGTACCTAAGTATTCCTATTGTTAAATAACATTTGGGCACTTTGGCAATGGATAAGTACTTAGAACTTTTTTAGGAAGTTGGGGTTACAATGAATTTAATTTTAAAAATAAAAAATAAAAACCGTTTCATACCAAAACTACGATTTTCGTAGCAGGTAAGGTATAGGTAATTTCGTGTTGATTGTTGTCGAACCATCTACGACCAAAATTAAAGTACAACAATTACGAGCAAGAGCAACACACCTATTACTTACACTATTAAAAACAACGTTAAGATCTCATCAAGAAATATGAAGACCCTCAAACGAACCGACAATACACCACCAAACCACACGACAGTGCAAATTGAAAATTATTGTCTACACAATCTTTAACGGCTTAACAACTAAAGCATATACCACATTACACCTACTCAAAAGCTTTGTGCACATCAATGGCTGATGCCACAAAAGTGCGAAACCTTACCGCGGTTGAGAGAAAAGATTAATAAAGCTTAGAACACACTCAACACCTGTCCTTTGTCGCTAATGGACCGCCTCTAATCTCGAGGGAAATAGTGCGGTGAGGAAAAATAAGAAAATATAGTTTCTTTTTATGTTGGTACAATGTGTGGTTATATTGTTCTAGAGCTGTTTTGTTTGATAATTGTTATTCACTAATTCATTGCACTGATCTGCTTCTATATTTTCCATTTCTAACTCAATTTAGACAAAGTAAAATATCCTAGAACCTTGCAAAATTTATTAAAGAACTTACAACTGAAAAAGTTTCATGACTAAACGACGACGGTCTGCTACTTGCTAACCGACATAAGTACTTACATATTTTTCTAGAATTCCATTCATATTACATCATGGAAATTTTTTTTTTATGGTTTTTTATTGTTTATGGTTAGTAAAAGCATCTATCATAAATAAATCTAGTCAAATTTTAGTAGATAGAGCCACAAACTCAAGGAGCTGTCCCTCTCCAGATTTGCTAAACAAGAAGCGTCCAAAAATTAAAAGTTACATTCGGGTTCCAACCGGTTTGAGCTGGAAATAATTGGAGGAGACTCGAGCTAACCACCCGGATGGGGGTAACAAGCGAGTTATCCGGGTAAAAAGGCAAGACCGGGTAACAAGCCGGGTGAAATGCAGTAACGAGGATGCAACCGAGCTTCTCTCAAGAAGTATGGCTTTGTGGCGTCAAATATTGGCGGTAGTGTTGGGTCAAATGTTGGTTGGCTTGTTGGCTGAAAGTTTGTGTAAAGCTACGTCTGTAAAAATGCTGCGGAAATTTGAAAAATATTTCAAAAAGTGAACCCACTTACTATGTTGGGTATTTTATAATAATTATAACCGAATTTAAGGAGTAAAGAGGTGTGTCACGATAAGAGCAGGGAGCTTTGCTCTTCAATAGAATAGGAGTTCAGTTGGGCACAGGTTAGGTTTTGAAAACTAGGTACATTCCAGAAGTTTTTAGACCACGGTGTTCACGGTTTTGGCACCACGGTTGCCATTTATAAAGACGTTTATTGCTCTATTTGTAAACAAAATTCTCATCAAAGCAAATAATTACATGTTTACATGTTCTAAGGTATGAACATGTAAAGACACGTTCATTATTTTCGTGATCTCCATTTCTTTAATAAACATGTAAGCTATATTATTGTAATTATTTATCATCAACAACTAGTAACTACTTCATAAAAATAACATAGTCGTCCGTCCTACATACAAAATTCTAAGAAGTCGAGTACGTCAAAAAATACTTCATCTCTGTATACATACAATTAATCATGAACATTTCAGAAAAAAATATTATTACCAACATAATTATAATACTTGTTTGAAAGAACGAGGCGGAACTGTTTCTAGGAATTCATCTTTTACAAACGTTTTATGAAATTAAAGTTCCCTGTAATATCAAATACTGAGAGATTCTTCATTAAGGTTAGTATACTTACAGGAAATTGTTGAAAAGATTAGGGGTAGTTAACACTGAGATTTAAGATAGAGAGGCCAACAGAACTAATGTCATAGAAAAATTGTGATCCGATGTCTCAGTGACGCCATTAATTTAGCAAAATTCAATAAAAGCTAAGTTTGATACGTTACACTTTTAATACCATAGTCAAACCGGCATAATTCGTGAGTAAGTTATCCATAGGTGATTCAAATGACATTGACGTAAGTGACAAGCGAGTCTACCAAATATAGTAGACTTTATTTGGGCCGTTCGGTACGTTCAATGCGTCATCTAGACAAGTATATAATCTGCCATCTAAAAAATGCCATTCTCTAAAATCGATCATTTTTAGTTCCGTCGCTATTCTCGCAAACCAGCGATATGATAGGGAGTAAACTGTCAAAATGAAACCCATTGCTGACATTTTATCTGAGTTACGCAAAGAGATTTAAGATAGGGACTATAGAGAAGCTATCAGAAGTAATGTCATAGAAAAATTTTGACTCCATGTCTCAGTGACGCCATTTAGCGTATTATAGCAAAATTCAATAAAAGCTAAGTTTCTTTTAATATTGCACAATAAATTAGACATTATACTACGAAAATAATTTTCGTTGGGTGGACACAAATGCGAATTGCGACTTGACATGCAGGCGTACCACACTAGACTGAGCGACTTTTGCCCACTAGGACAATTATTGTTGATTACGATTTTGTTCGCTATGTCCCGTTAATGTCTTTGGCCTGTAAAAATAACTATTGCTTAGGACCTGTGAGCTGTATGTATGAAGAAACTAAGTAACTAAACAATACAAAAATGTAAATGCGTTTATTAAACTTCGAGCGTTTTATCCGCGGTCCGTTGACTGACATGAACACAATGATTCGTCAAATCCGTCAGACTGACGGCCGTCATTCGGCGGCTGAGCGTGCGTCAGTCTTTTATTTATTGTTTATTAAAACGATTATAATGGCTTCGATGATTGCCACACTGGCTCTTAGACTATCAATAGCTTACTTTGTAGTTTTATACGAGATGAACAGTAGTTGCTAATTTGATGGATATAAGATGGCGCGGAAAAAATTGGATACAAAGAAAACTAATTTTGGAAAAATCGTATAAAACCCCATTTATTGTAAGACATTGATTCAAAAATTATAAAATAAACAATTGTATAAATAAAAAATCTGTTCTTTCATAAATAACAGTTTCCAATAAAGACACCAATCAAGATTTTCCCTTTCGATTAAGAACGACTTCAGCTACAGTAAAAAAAAAACAGAAAACGAAACGCAGTGCCAGTTCCGAGCCAAAGGTAAAATGTCTAATAATAAAATTATTATAATTCAATCTTCACTATCGATCGGCACATGCCTCTATTTATAAAGATATTAACCTTTTCCCGTCAACAATATGCGGTGAGATGTAAATATTTATTTTTATACAATCCCACCGTAGGTGCTGCGGCCACGCAACTAAAAGTTTAAGAATAGTTCACGAATAAAATTTGGGAAACGTACACAGTAAGCCGCCACTTGCCTTTAGAATAAACATGGTGGTCTTTGTGATCTACTGACGGGTATTACAATAAATGTACCGAGGAACGAACACTTAATGAAATAACAAACATCGATGGCTGTTCAGTGTTAACTATCAGACGGATCTAAATACTTCTTTCTATCTATCTAAACACTGGAGCTTTTGTCTATCCAACAGTGCGAGGGGCGATAAAACACAATGATGTATCTGTGGAATGATTTCATACCTGTAAGAGTGCGCGAGTTTAATGAAACATTGTAGGAATTGTAGCAGATAGAACGTTTGTCAAAACAAACTGAAAAACACCTGTGATTCAGCCTGTTTCAGCTGAATGAAAGAATAACACGCAATGTATGATCTGCTTATTTTCTCCTACTAGTTGTAAAATTCATTGAGGAAAGAAACGAGTTGGAGCCATATATTATTTTTGCTACGAGCAAGCAAGCTACCATTGTATAGTACCGTACGTAAACTATGCCATTATGCCATCCATAAACTAGATGGTTTTACTGTATAAGCTTTCAAGTGATGCGTTTGAGTTCTTAGCGGCATACCATAACGGACAAAATGTGGCATAAAATATTTCATAATGCCATAATTTGTACTTAAGTGGCAAGTCCAATTATGCACAAATTGCTGAAGCCAATTGTAATAAAATAATCTCCACTTAATAAAGGGATTCTTGTATTCTGAATTTTATTACCATTATTTTAGTGCGTCAGAAACAATTGCCTTATAATGTGAAAAAATAATCATTTACTGAACGTGCCGGTGATTCCGAATTTAAATCTCAATAAAGTGTCAGATTTGTCGGCCATCTTTAAAATGCGCGATATCGCACAAAATGGCTGGTGTCATTTTAAGCCCCCTTTCTTCCGTCCGCAACGATTTTAATAACAACATCTCCGCTTTCTTTATTCGTTCTTTTGAAATATCTTTTAAGCTGAAGTAAGTTTATTACTAGTCAGATCAGGAATTTCAATCTCACATCCTGAGTGAGACGTCTTTGATGTAACCGGTGTGAATTGTTGGGGAGATAACAATCTTAATTGTTAGAGTGATAGGGTTGAGTTTAGTGTGGCTAAGAGATTTCATTGATGGTTCTTCTAAAACTGAATTTGCACTCATTAATACTATGAATCTCATTCATTGTGATAGTGTGTTCGGAGAAGAGGTGTTGACGTCGCTTTATATATTGAGATTACGTACGAACATGAATATTCTATATTAAACTGGTCCTTCTTGTCACTTAGATCAAATAACAGTACATAATTTATTATGTAGAATGTTGTGTGCTTTGAATAGATAGTTTAGTCATTGTGGATTGGGGATATATCACATTCAAATTGTAGACCCGTCCCACTGTGTTTGGCCATCGAACCGGCTTCATTTACAATTTTGGGGACAAATAGGTGTACGGTCAGCGTAAAATTCTTCTATGGGACACTGATTGATTGATATCAAATCAGTGTATAAGCAATGGTTCTGTAACATCAAATTTGTTATCTAAATAAAGGCTTTCGTCATTTCTTAAGTTTCTGAACATTCCTTAAGTTTCGTTATTTGAGTACTTACAGTGTTTTTTGGCCTTAAAAACTGAGGAAACCTACACATTCTATTGATCGTTAAGGGTCGTTAATGATCGATATCATACACTATATCCTACCAACCAACGATGTGCCGATTAATATGAATACTAACAAAAACCTAATTAAAATAGGAAATAGAATATTAAATATAATATATCATCTCGCTCGTATAGAATATCAAAGAAATATAATGTCATTATCTCAAAACTTGGTAGATCAAAGAAACAACGTCAATATGGAATGAGCGATCTTCATAATAACAGTTATAATGGGGGCTCTTGTAAAAAAGTCTAAATTAATTTCCCCGATCCGTTTCTTGGTACAAAAGGGGCTATCTCTTTGATAGACTTTCTTGTACAGTCGCAGTCGTTGGCGGTATGCAAATGACGCGGGGTTATTTTTTTTTTCGGAAGAATGTTGTTAGCTATGTTTTTGAGATTTCTTTGGGATTAATCATTTTTATGTGTAGTTTAGGAGCAGTGGTGGCCCAGTTACGTTGGTCGTCGGTTCGAAACCAGACAGGCGTTTTATTTTGTGTATTTCATCACCACTGCTCTCAAAACGGTGAAGAAGGAAAACATCGTGAGGAAACCGGCATGTCCTAGAACTAAAAATTCGAAGAAATGTGACATCCACCAACCCGCACTGGGCCCGCATGGTGGGTTACGGCCCACTCTCCCTCACATAAAGAGGAGGCCTGTATCCCAGCAGTGGCAGTGAGGACATTATAGGCAAATTATGATTGTGTAGTTTTATTTGGAGGAAAAACCAAGGATAAGATTTTTTTTTTAGTTATCTTTACGTTCTAATATAATACATTTTATAAGTCCCTACTCGATAAAAATTTACGCTGATTCACACACATAAATTCTTTACAGTATCAAGTTACTTATGGCCCTGACTGTACATAATAATTTATGCAAGTGGTCAGCGATTGCTGAAGGGCCTTTTAATCATAAAATGATTTTCCCCATACAAAAAGATCCTTCATGAATAGCTTGGGGTCTCTTAAGAAAATGTTAAGTGCATTAAATTTTGTTTAGAATAAAAATCAATTATCTTTACGACGGGATTTTTTCAAGCGGAAGGAATTATGCTTGGAATCATTTTCTGTAAGTTAATTTTAAACTTAAGACATTTCGTTTAATGAAAATTAAAAATATAATGGCATGTATTGTAATTTATAAGTACCTACCTACTTACGATATTTTTACGATTTACCTATCTTGTGACTTACTTAAATTATTATTTAATGTCAAGCGGAACGAATTAGTATGCTTGGAATAATTTTCAGTAAGATATTAGACTTAAGACATTTCGTTTAATGAAAATTAAAAATATAATGGCATATATTATAAATTTATAATTTATAAGTACCTACCTACTATCGATATTTTTACGATTTACCGAACTTGTGACTTAGGTACTTAAATTATTCTTTAATGTCGTTAATGATATTATGAAAATAGAATTAGACAACTTGACGTAGTTTTATTTATAGCTTTACGCTTGTTTCTTTTTTTAGCAAAAAGTAATATCAGTTATTAAGTTGATTGCAGTTATAAAATAGGTCTTACTTTTAGTAGGTACCTTAATTTTATGTGCATAACATGGACTTATGGTTTGTTTGTCATAGGGAAAATATAGCTTTTCTTAGAAGCAGCACGTATTTTTTTATTTCAATAATTTATAAAGTAATCAACTTCTTAGGTATTATTTAAGTAAATAATGTACCTACGAATGGATATCATTAATAAGAAAACACAAACATCGCGTAATTTGCTAAAGCTGTTACGAGTACACAATCAACAGAATTCGAAATTCGAAGCCTTTGATTTCAGACCGATTATGTACCGAACGCTAATAAAGTCACCATTTTATTTTGATCCCGCCCCTCCCCCGCCCGTTTTCATTGCTAGGGCCTCAGAGGGGTAGCAAATGGAAATCCACGGCCTAACTTAAATAAGCATCTTATTCAATACAGAGAAATGTAAACAGACAATCAGTTATTTTAAAGATGGAATTTGAATTTGCGAATAAGGGGTGGGCGGGACGCAGGGGAGGTTGATACGTAATTTGACAAACGCTTTGAAATGACTTCGATAAGTAAGCTAAAGACTTCGAGTTTGAATTTGAATATTAATTTACCTACGGCAAATTGTATGAATTACTTAATTTAGGAATCTGTATTTGAAATACCTACGTAGATATGGGGATTATTGAGACATTTTTGATTAAAGAACATGAAAATTAAGTTCATTTTACATTCACCGGATGTCTTAATGATTTTCTGAATATTTCGTCAAAAAACGCACGGCAATAATTAAAGGTCTATGTAATAAAATGATAATATCTCATCTATTAATTAGGTGTTATTAAAACTTGTCAAAATGAATACTAGAATGCGACCAAAATATACTAATAGAATGCATGACAGGCTCATTAAGATAATACACCTGTGCCGCAAAAAAAGAGAATCTTTGTTTTTTATTTTATCTGTGACATTAATCTTCCCGCCAATTCCGACGAGGTGTTTCATAGGGTACGCTTTCCAGTCCCGCGGTTCTGTAAATGGAAAGAATTGGCAGCAAACAACACGCCCCGGTCTCTTTGAAACTGTCGAATGTAATCTGTTTTGTTAATTTTCAACGTCGTCTGTCGGTGTTTTTCATCTAAGCCCCGGGAAAAGGAAAGGTTAAGTTCTATTTGCTTTACCCCGGGAATGATTATTGAGCATTTGTTTCAGCGCCACAAATAAATGGAAAATAGTGCGCAAATGTGTATGTAAAAGAATTTCCTTTGGAACTGATTGGCTTTTATTTATTTTTTCGAATAAATTTTTGATTCGTTGTTTTTATACCTAATGGGTTTTATTTACTTTTCCAGTTTAATTTATATTTTTGTGACACACAAGTACCTAGTGAAGGTATGATTTAAAACCTTTAGAATAGAATGTGAATAGTATATTTTTGATTTTCATTAAAACATGGTAGAATTTACTATGGTCTTAATAATGGTTTATGCTCTGCATGTCTCGCCATGGACTGATGTACAAATATTATCATACAAATATTTTAAATAAAATACCAAAGTTAATATTACGGAATCAGACTAGTAAAATCCTGACGACAGATAGGTAGTTATCCTGTGTCAATGTGACTATTTCTTTGATCGATTAATAACCAAAGAACCAAAGAACGAACTCACACACACCCACCTAATTAAAATATCACTACCTATACAAGCGTACGATGGAATATTAAACCATTATGTATCAGGGGACTCCTTATTTGAATAAGCACAAATTGTCAAAGAGATTTTATCTGGTTAAACAAAGATGCTCCTTCTGTTAGCTTTTGGCCCTGTTCAGGGGTGCCTATTTAATGGGATCGGGTAATACGCTTGATGATGCCTACGATTTCGTTAACCCCCTTGTTAATAGGGGTTGTTTTGTTTCGTCGATCCGTTTCTGATACATAAGGACGGAAGATACGATTATTAAAATGCGGTCGTATGATATTGTAAGCAGCTTATTTGTTGTTATTGTTGTTATTAGAGATATAAGTGTTTATTGCGGACGGATTTGTGGTTTTGAGTTTCGGTGTGTTACTGCCTATTTTATTATAGTTTTTCTCCCAAACATCTCTTAATTTTAGGGTGCGCGTAGGTAGGTACGGTACCTATAGGAAGAATGGATCTGGATGAAATTTTCGTTCTACCTTTTGCCTTGCTACTGGAAATCAATAAGTTGCTAGGGATATCTTACATCTAAAAATAAATTCCCTGGAAAATACATAGGTATTTTCTAGGGAATAAATATAAATCCATAGGTACCCAGACCAATTTTCATGAATAGGTTGTACAGCAGAGCAACGATGAAATTACCCACTTTTTATCAGCTTATCAGTACCTAGAACTGTTTTGATTCCATTTACTTACTCTCACCAAACAGAGCAAATAGAAACCAGCTCCTTAGGGAAATTAAAACTAACAAATAACAGCTAGCATTACGAAAAACACTGACAGGTAATTTAAGACTACACGTGTTCAATATAAAAACGCTTGCATCTAAAAATAAGCGAACTATCAACACTAATCACACTCAAAATACTCCGCGTTTGAACCGCAAACTAAAATAGTTTCCCCCTTAAAACATCTCGAAATCACGGACAATCATCAATTCTAATAACGAACATCCCCAACGTGAGAAAAATCCGACAAAACACCCAATCACGTCGACCACAAAGGCCGCTTTACACCCTCCTTCTTTTTTTAAAATCGTCTGTCCCCACCGTCATCGTGACGAAAGATAGCAGTGACGTCATTAGCGCCTGCCGCGTCATCCCGACACGATTTGTCGGTGTTTATCGCGCGATTTTTTGCCGCGAACGCGTGCTATCGCCACACGCACAATATGCGTAAATTTTTCGCTAGCTAATGTGTTGGAAGTAACTTTTGCGAGATAAGCGATGAAAGCGAACGCTGAAGGCGATTTTTTGTTCGGTAATTTTCTGTAGGAAAACGTTTATGATGCGTTAATTTGAAAAATAAGGTGAAAGATTTAGGATTAAATAAACATGTAAGAGGAAAATTGCGTTGGTATTTTAATTGGGGTGTTCACAATGTAAGAATATTAAGTAATATACGTATCATAAAACAGCAGAATGCTATGCACTACAAAGCTCTTCAAAAATAATGAAATAGTTATCCAACCCGGTTACGTAATTACAACGGAATTCGACTGAAATCAACAAATTAGTAGAGAGCAAAAAAAAACCTCGGAACCTTTTTTTCTCTCCCAAAATACTAACCCTTGCCAGCATAATGCGGAAATAAAAACATGACTTTAAAAACCATTATTTTCGTGGCACAAAGTTCGTTCGGATACGAGCACGAGGGGTAAACGCGGGCACTAAAAAGCACAAGAGCGCTTCAAATGGCACGCGTCGCGGACCACAACAAACGAACGCGGCGGATAGAAACGACAATCGGTATAATTTTAATTAGAGAAAAATTGCCGCGGCGAAATGCGCAAGTACCATGTGTACAGTCAGATAGTCCGTGCTTTATATAAAAAAAAAAATTACAGATTGATGACATTCTTGAATAAATGTCGAAGAAATGAAAGTTTGGGGCTGTCATAGTATGGCTTCTCTTGAAGTGCTTTTTCTTTTTCAAAAGTTTATATTTATTTCAATCTGAATAAAAACTTAGGTTTACTGCTGATTGATTAAATCCAGGTTCACATTAATCAGATATAATGTATTAAATTGCTTCGGCTTTATAAAGCTTCTAGACTCGAAAGCAGAACGCTTTTTATTAGTATAAAAAATATAATTTACAATTATCATGCTGACGGTAAAAACTCATCGGAACAATACTCGAGGAACCCTTTCTGCAAACAATTAGCGCACAAGTGCACTCGGAACAACGGCAATAGAGCGTCCCTCTAGCGGCTAGAGTGGTGCAAAAGCTTCCGACTGGCTGCAAACCATCGTACCTTTGCCTTTGCATCCTCGGTAGCCGCCCGTGGCTCAACAGCGCGTGCACATTGCCAGCCGCTTTTGTTTTTAATCTGTGGGAATGCATAGAATTGTTGACGTTTCAACAGAAGTATCATGGTTGTTTTTTTTTTGGAAAATGGAACAATTTCTATAAATTGCATGTAATTATTGCATTACGTACTTAGGGGCCCATATCCTGGCTCATATTTTAAAGAACGGTTTATCTTGTCTCCTGAATTTCATTTACTACTTATTTAGTACTTCCGAAAGAAACAAAACATTGCGAAATCGATATTAGAAATAGATTTCAGAAGTAGGCGGCAATTGTATGTATTTACAGGTCGTTACTTCATTGTCAGCTGCAATCGCGAACTGTTATCGACTCCCTCGCTATTTTCACGACACGAGAAGATAAGAACCAGGCAATAGATAATACGCCTGCGTACTTTGTTTTTAGATCAATATCATTAACTGAGAAATGGTCTTAGTTATCTATATATAAATAAGTAATACTGTATTAGTGACACGAATGACTGATTGAGTAGCTGACGGAAAAAGCATAGCCTAAACCACTGCAAAAAGAAATTGAAAGGAGAGTGCGCAAATTTGCATATTTAGGCGCTGATTCTTTTTTGGGAGACATCACCACTAAGCGTGTCAAAAGGGGGGCTGATGTGAACAAAACTTTTTTTACCCTAATAAAGCAAATTAACTTGCATAAAATGTACCTAGATAATAAATGGTACATAGTTTATGAAATTTGAGAAGAATATTTCCTCATACGACTAGAAATGCAGTATTCATTATCCACCATTGTACAAAAGTAATTTATTTGACAGCAATAAAGCATTTACTTAGTTGTGCTTCCGTTATAATGTATTTCTCTTGATTGTAATCATAGCCCCAGCCTTTTACTCTATTCTCCATATATTTCCTTTATGAGGAACAAATAGACATTTTATCCGAGTAGCAAACTCGATGTAAGCTTAGAATAAAGCAATAAAAACAAGACAGATCAAATAACTCGACTTATCTGGATACCAAAATGAAATCCTTAACTACATATTACTTGAACCGATGAACATTCCAACATCTCTGATAAGAAAATGTTAATAACAAAACGTATGAATGTAAGTATTTTATGTTAACGACAATTATGTACCTACTCTTAATTAACATCAAGTTTGTTCTGTCCAAAAACAAGTGGCGTGATTCTCAGAATTGTTATCTTACTAATGTTACATTAACTACTAAATGCTAGGTAATAATTCGTTAAATTATGAGAATAAACCACTGCTCAAAGAACCCGAGATCAAAAAATTAAAAAACCAGTTCTGATTGGTCAGTATTGTTCGTTTTTTAAAAGATGTTCTTACTTCGAATTTATAGAATGCGTTGGTCAAGATGGGATCAGGATTATAATTTTTGGCTTCGTCTAATGAGTTTTTATGTAATTTGATATTCAAATGTTAATGATTTTTTAACCATTTATATAAACGCAGAGTTTGATAATTACTTTTGAACAATATGAATCATAAATTATATCTTAGTAGTATGGACACATTGGAACTAATATGGTGAGATTTAATTATCTTTTGACGACATAATTATACTGTATGCTTTCAGTATTCAGTAGGAGGCCTAAATGTTGTCAATTGTTCCGTACAACAATGTATAACAAAACGTAGGCCAACTACAAACAATACTACCAGTCAATTTCAAAATAATAATAAAGTGCTTATAACCTACTTATGTAACAAAGCTATGAAATATACTAAGTAGTTGTGTATAATTAATTCCCACAATGCAAACCTTTAAAGCCTCTCTGAACGTCTGAATCCTCAGTACATTGTAATTATTGGATGAAAGTAACCTGCCTGTATGATAAATGAGGCAAAGACGACCCGTCATTGTTCCACCAATGAAAGAGCTTTTGTCTATGGGCCGAGACAAAACCCTCGCTCGTTGTCTATGCCCCGCTCGACTCACTCCTTTGTCGACCGTCGCGGTGTATTGTCGTGCGATGCGTCGGCGGAATCATTAAATGTGTTTAAAAAGAACAAAGAAAAAGCTTTGCAAATATTTGCGAAATTCTCACGGCATGAAATGCTGTGCTTACATAATTAAAATGAGTCGTGGTATCTCCGTCATATTATTATTAAGATGTTTTACCAACTTTGCATAAACGTGGTTTTTATTGACGGAGAGAACGACAGGAAATACATATTTTATAGCAATTTTATACTAATGCAAAACATTAAAAAAATGTGGCCGATCAGATAAGATGCAGAATTTTATTGGTGTGAATTTATTACATGTTTTAAGGTTGCTCTCGATTATAAAAAATATTTCTTAGCTTAGAACGAACCAGTATTTGAAACACGATTGATTTACTGACAACTTTCAATTGCTAGAATATTAATTAATTCAACAATGCAAGATCAGTAACACACTGGAATACTAAAAAACCATGAAAACAATACTTAAGAACGGCCATATTGTGTAGCGATGCGCAAGCGCAAGCACAAGCACAAAACCTCATTGTGCGCCCATATGGGAATATATTGCTTGTTTTGTCATCCTCATTGTTGCTGACAGACAGACGGACAACTGAAAAGACGGCCTTTGAATAGTTATGTAAGCAGGAAGGCACTTTGTGAATACTCTTAGTTACGAGGTTAAATATTCTATGCGCGTTTGTTTAATGTTTCCGTTGTTTCAGCTCTGGTTTTTACAACAGGATTTATTTCGTATAGAAAACTGATATATTTTTCGATTATATTTATCGAAATCCTTGTATTAAAATTATTTATTTCAGATCAACACACAGCAACTGGTACAAGTCCATAATGATTATGTTAGAAGGTAGATACTTATAGGTTAGTAAAACTTTAATTAATTATTATTTTGGTCATGCATGAGCGACCAATGCCCCAGGATTTGGCTGTCCACTCTGTCCGACACCAGCTGCTGTGCTGTGGCTCAGAAGCTAGTGCTACCCTTTACCCGAGACCACAGGGGGTCGTTCTTTTACGAAGCATCGCCTGGAAGCCGTCCGTGCTGTGGTCGGTGAACATGTCGGAGGCACTGCGCCGCTACGGGAGCCCCAACAAACCCCTGAACGCGTTGTTAAACTGGACGCGCAGAGCATTGCAGGCTTTTTTTGTGTAATTGCTTCACAGGTTGCACGTGTAGGTATAACGTTTGGCAATAGCTTTTGAATTGTTTGACTTTAACGTCACGTGAGCTTCGCGCAAATCTGCGGGAAAGCATATTACGCCTTACCGACAAGCGTATAGCTCGAGAAGATTTGTGTGAAGATTCGTCTTTTAGTAGGTATGTATAACATTTTACTGGAATGTACAAAACTGACGTTAATCCTTTTAAACATGTAATAAGTAAGATAATAGTCTTTACAAATCGCGCGGGTAAAATGTTGGAATTTGTGCTGTAAACCAAAATTGTTTCGCAGGAACCAAAAGTACCTATTAGGAACCTAATACGGACTACGGTACACGCGCAAAACCCAATGAGCTCTCGGAAGTTGCACTCCAGTGGAAAAAGTATATTAAAAGCTAATTATTTTTGCGATGAACAAATCAATGCTGAGGTAATATAAATACTATCATCATCATCTTCATCAGCCCATAGCAGTCCACTGCTGGACTTAGGCCTCTCCAATTGCACGCCATTCAGCTCGATTCTCAACTCTCATCCAGCTGCCACCAACCACCCTGCGAAGATCGTCGCTCCACCTAGCCTGAGGGCATCCTACCTTACATTCGCCGATTCGCGGTCTCCACTCAAGAACACGTCTACCCCAACGGTCATCAGTTCTACGGCTAATATGGCCGGCCCATTGCCACTTCAGCTTGCTTATTCTATGAGCTATGTCGACAACTGTGGTTCTCTGCCTTATCACCTCGTTCCGGATTCGATCCCTCAGAGAGATTCCAAGCAGCCCGTTGCATAGCTCGCTGAGTGACCTTGAATTTAAGGACCAGCTGTACCGTGAGTGTCCACGTTTCGGCTCCGTAAGTCATAACAGGCAGGACGCACTGATTGAAGACCTTCGTCTTTATATAGGCTTTGTGGAATACGCGACGAAAAGACTCGACAAAGCTTCCCAATATGTACCATAAATATGTTATTTAATGTTTTGTTATATAATCCTCGTTTAGGATTCGATCCCTCTGAGAGATTCCAAGCAGCCCGTCCCATAGCTCTCTGAGCGACCTTGAATTTAAGGACCAGCCGTACCGTGAGTGTCCACGTTTCGGCTCCGTAAGTTGTAACAGGCAGGACGCACTGATTGAAGGCCTTTGTCTTTAGGTTCTGTGGAATACGCGACGAGAAGACTCGACAAAGCTTCCCAATAGGTACCATAAATATGTTATTTAATGTTTTTTTTATGTAATTACCTATTAATATACCTAGTTTTAGGCCATTCGCTTGCAAATTCAAAGGGCTCATAAAGTTTTGCGCGTTTTGCGGTTTACAGTACCCTACCTTTATACTGTGCATGAAACTAATTATAAGGAGTTTTTTTTATATTCGGAAGTTAGCGTAGCCAAGATTTCTGGGAAGTGCAGCTTTTCCTTCACTCTTTTTGTGACAAAGTACGATCAAAAAGACCGTGTTCATCCAACTAAAAGCTATATGATGTGTCGAGAAAAACATTACTGTATCCTCAATAGGTACCTGATGATCTTTAAGGCGACGATAAACGACTTTTAATGATTTTTTATTGAAGATCACGTCTAAACGAGTAGTGTTAATGATTTGAAAAAAAATATATGTTAAATTAGAGCAATTTCTCAATAATTTAATATGTGAATATTTTAGATTATGTTTATATTACATAGTGAAATTAATTTGTAAAGTTATGTCTAACGCGGATAAAAAACTGAGAATGGCGAAAAATCTACCCAGCATATTTTTCTGAAACCTTCATCAATATAAAGATAATTTAATTATTAATCTTTTAGTATACGCGTTTTATTAAAATACCTTTTGTTTTGTGTATAATAAATGCGTCAAATTGGGGACAGCGCTCCTTGATGGGCGAGTCCTATTACTGGCTGATCGTACGACACGTTGCGTGAGCTCAGTACAGAACACGCAAGCTAACCACTCAAGGTAACTAGCAAATATCTGAGTCTTAAGAGGCCTCATTCCAACTCAGCCGACGATGAAATTAATTAAGCCAACCACAATCTCCAGTTGTTTCGACCACTTTTCTAGTCGCGATCCCACCGTATTCAAGCTAATAGTCCAATTTATCACAAAGCCGCTATCCACCGCTACTTTTAACACGGAAATCTTTTCCCTTCGCCTATTAACCGAGTAACAACTACTTAGAGACACCATCCATTTTGTTTTGGAAACAAGTTAGATGCGATCATTAACGCGGCAAGAATTGTGAATAAATCATACTAATATTATGTTATTTGTGTCGCCCCATTACGGATCTTCTGAGGTTTTAGTGAGAAATCTGATTAATAGTGTTTTCACTATATGTGGAATTGGTACTGGTTATTATTTTTGCTGAGAAGATGAAGCTGCCGTTTGGGTTGAAGTTGAGGAAATATGCAATGGTGCTGTCGTGTTTGAGGAACACAAAGTCAAAGATAACAAAGAGAAGAGGAGTCAAAGTCTTTAAACAACACCATAAGGTTATTAAATCATTATTTCAGTTCAAATTGAAATGGTTTATTTGCAAGAAAATACATGGTTTACAAGGGAAGATCTTACTACAGCCTTAAAGTAATTGTATTCTGCCTGCGAGCAAGCGTGCGAATTATTCATGTTTATATATCACAATTAATATGCAGATTCTAATAATAGTATTTAAATTATTATCACATTATTATCACGCATTATTATTACACATAAATGTCCCTTAATCTACAATAAATTCACTAACTAATACTCTCACTCTCTACTCAATACGGGTATCTACTAGTAGGTAGATGCTTAACTTGGATTTTGGTTTAAGACCCAGTCGCCGACTAACAACTTTTCTATTTTAGATTGGTATTTTAAATAAAAAAAAATAGAGTGCTTGCAAATCAATTACAAAAGGTGGAGCATAAAAGCACCGGAATAGAGGTGAAAGAAACAGAAAAAGCTAATGCACTGAATTTAAATGTGTAGTGACTTTCAGTGTCAACAAGCCGAAAGACGTCCACTGCTGGACATAGGCCTACCCTTCCGCCACTTCAACCGGTTCTGTGCTACCCGCATCCAGCGCATACCTGCGGCCTTCACAAGGTCATCGGTCCACCTTGTAGGAGGCCCTCCAACGCTACGCTTAAAGCACATAATCAGGTGAAAATGACAAGCGACAATTGAAACTTGTGTGATAATCAACACCTAAGTAATAATAAACGTTATTTTTTGGTTGACCCTGCAGGCGCCAGTATGCACCCAGCCTTATCTCGTTACATAGTTTGTCAAGTGGGCTGAGAGCACTGATAGTTTTATCCAATCTGTCGAAGCGTGGGACTAGATATCACCATGGTGAGAACTAGCTATCACCATTATTTATATTTTTATTCGAATTTGTATTGAACACTCTAAACACACGACAAATTAAATCCGACCTTGTGACATCACAGTTAAAGTTTAATTTGAAACAGTAATCGCGGGGGAGTATTATCGAAGCTAATCTTTGACGACTGCTTTGTCACACCAGTGGGTCCGACTTTATTGCAAGATAAATTTCCAAATCTATTTCGGAAGGTACGCTTTTGACATATATATGGTAATTTGTTTGTTGAAACTGAAGCCGTGAAATTAAAAACCATTGCTTTATGACAACATTGTGTAGCATTAATTCACGATTTTTATAAATTCGTTCCGTTTTGAATATGTTGAGAGCCGTTTTATTGCTCACATTCAAATAAACACATATTCAAGTGTGTATTAAGATTCGTGTATGTTCCGAGTTACTGGTTATCGGCGTATTATTTAAATAAAAGCTATAAATATTGACAAAAAACTATAAAAGAGAATGTGTTTAATAGTCATATTTAGGTATGTATGAGCTAGGTCTATGTTTGGTAACCAATAGTTTTTACTTGTTCAAGAATATTTTTATACGCCCATAATTCAAGGCCAAAAAGTAACAATGATCTTAAAATGATCCTTACCGCATTAAATAGATAACACTATAAAATATAGTAGCCCGCGAAAACCACGATTTTTTTAAAATGTTTTTTGTAACTTGCAGGTCAGTCATGTTGTATCTTGATCAAAATATGATTCGCGACTATAACAGATAATATATATTTACAGAATTATTCATATTCATAATATTTACCTATTAGCATTCCATAATGATTAAAGTTGTTACAATGGCTCAAAGCTAAGGTACAATTACGGACCCTGTAGGGCACAGCAAAAGGAATAGTAAAATTTATTCTTATAATAAAAATTAAATTAGGAAACCATTAGCAAACAACAATTTTTAAATAAATTATTAGCATTCATTAAATATAACTTTTTCATGACAAATCTAACTTAGAGAGATGTAATTATTATTCCTAAATGATTATAATTCTGTAATAGTACATATCTGTTATAGTCGCGAATCATATTTTGATCAAGATACAACCTGACACTGACCAATTGACTGACAAATTGCAAAAAAACGTAAGAACATTTGAATTTCGCGGGGTACAGCTGCGGATTCACCAAAAGAACGATTATTGATTAACTTTCTTCAGGGGAATTATGTTGAAATAACTTCTTAACTTCCGCCCGTGTGGTGCCGGACGTAAAGAATAGCAATAACCCATTTCTTCCCGTGGGTGTCGTAAAGGCGACTAAGGGAAAAAATACTAGAGAATGGACAGCAGCGTTCTCTATGCATTTTAACACCATACTGCGATCGCCAACCCGCCTGCCAAGCGTGGCGATTATGGCAAAACCTTCCTTTGTGGGAGGCCTATGTCCAGCAGCGGACGTCTTCCGGCTGAAACGATGATGATGATGAACTCGTTCTTAAGGACGAACTGTCAAAATTAAATGTCAGTTTTATGCCCGTGTTAAAAGTTAGCGGATGATTCAAGACTTCTACATACCGGGGCGACCGACGCGACACAAAGGCACCGCTCGTCACGCGACACGCGGCCTCACGCGGGGCTTTTGTGCCGCGTCGCGACGCGCGCCAAGTCGCGCCGTTATGTAGACGCCTTAAGAGCCAACTAGTCGCGGGCTCGAACTCACTGGCGGGCACGGCCAAAAAGCACGCTGTCTCACCTAGCATCGTGTTCGACAGAGATAGCACCAGTGATGAGCAGTTAGAAGCTAGTCTACACGCATAACGTCTAGTCGCACGCACACAAACTCAGTGCACGTTGATTCATACTAAACCGCGCGCGTAAAAAAATACGAAAACTCCTTTGGAAGGTGGGGTTTTATGAAAAATCTACTGCATAAATCAATTACAAATAAAGTTTATTATAATCTTCGACAATTGAGCTTTGTCGGAACGAGCTTTGTTTTCGAGATTTTATACTTATTTTATTACTTATTTACGCCCAAAGTTGCGTTAAAATTTAGCAGGAAAAACGAATCTTTGTTGGCTCATAACTTTTGAATGCCTTTTTTTTTACTATTCTGCTTCTGTACAGACAAAATTAATAATAAGACAAAACGATATCATGTTTTACTTTAGATGTACCATGTGTAACAGTGGAGTAAAACCCCCCCGAAATTTGTATGGAAAAAGTATCGACTAGTTGCGCCTTAAGAGGAAATGCGGGCGGAGAAACTTTTAGAGTAAAAAGTCATAAATCGAGGTTCGGCTCTCGCCTATTTCCTCCTCCAATATTGGACCAATTTAAAAGATATTTCTTATACTGAATAAGAAGGATATATACTGTGTCCCTATGTTTTCCTTTTTGATGATACATTATCTTTATAAGAGCTGTAACCCTCTGAAAATGCTCAAAATTGCCTGTTTAGACCGCTGACAACAGAGGGCTATTGTACAAATTTGCCAACTATTAATAAAAAAAGAAAAACATAAGGACACAGTATATATCCTTCTTATTCAGTATAAGAAATATCTTTTAAATTGGTCCAATATTGGAGGAGGAAATAGGCGAGAGCCGAACCTCGATTTATGACTTTTTACTTTAAAAGTCTCTCCGCCCGCATTTCCTCTTAAAGAGTTAGCTGTTCGTGGAATACATTCACAGTAGCAAAAGGTCCAATGGGCATTGCGCTTAGTTTCACTAATTACTAACTAAAACCTTTTACCCAGTAACAATATAGAGGTCGTTACCACTTTTAAACTCAAAAATAATTATTGCACTTAAAAAAACTTAACAATGTTCAGCGAGTGTCATGACTTTTTGTAATTCATGTTCATTATACATTAAAAGATTGCTTAGATCACTTTTTTGTGTATTACATACAAAAGAAGCAATGTATTCCAAACAAAACTCAGGTCAACACAAGTTGTTGTGTTTTGACGACTGTACAAATTAACGCAGTGTAGCCATGCCTAATGGTTGTGAAGGCAATTAAAGGCACAGATTAAAAGTAAAACGTTGTGATCTCGAGTTTCTGGGTAAATTTGTGGGAAACTTTCATTGTTAATTACTTTAGAACAGCGGTGTTATATGACTTTATCAGATCTTAGTTAATCAGTTGATGAGTTGAATTGTTTAAAAGAATTTTCGTCGTGAAAGCTTCCTCTTATTTGGATCAAGATTAATTTCAAAAGTTTGTTTGGTAATGTTTAAGGACAATTATTTTTTCGATGACGTGGGAAAACAATATAATCGAGCCTGAAAAGGAAGAACATCGTAGGCGAAATAATGTAGGTATTTAACTTTTTCAATAAATAATTAAATAAAACTAATAAAATAATCAATATAAAACCTCTTCTGTAAATTTTAACTTATGTCGCTTACGATGTTCTTCCATAACAGGCTCGATTTATTAAAATAAAATATGTATCAAGACGAAAAAGATGTCGATGCCAACTAGGTAGGTAAGTACCTAAATAAAAATGTATCGTAAGTTTAATTCCTGAAAACTTTTCTTACCAACAGGCTGACTTCAAGCGCTCGAACTTACCTGTAAACAAATAAAAACAATCATTAATTACTTATAAACGAAGATATTTTATTGATGTGCAGGGTGCGTTTTTCGGCGATTTTGTCGGCGATTTTTGTCAGAAAGAAATACATTCACACAAAATCGCCGAGAAAATCGCTGAAAAAATCGCTCGTGGGCGAGCACCCTTAACCTCTTTCCTCTCGTTTTCTGTGGGACTGATTTCGTGAACAGGGACGGAAGTGTGTAACAGGAACTGACAGCTTGAGCATGGAATAAGTAAGTACTTTTTCATAGCATGGAATTAGTTATTATTACCTAAGTATTTTATAATAGCATGGAAATAGTGTACTCCTGGAATTAATAAGTACTATACAACATGTCCCAGAATTAACGCACTACAACGATTTGATTTGATTTGATGTTTATGTATTCATGAAATAGTAACTGTAGGACATATTTTCATCGTTCATCCTGTGGAAAGTGATAACCGGGCGATTACCCAGAAAGGCAAAAGGGAGAAATATATTTCCACAATTTACAAAAGCTTATTGTGCTTTACATGAAACTGGTAGGTAATAGTTATTTACCTTTATAAAATCAGTAAGGTCTGATCTCAAGATCCGACCTGGTGAAATAACGGCCCACTAATGAGCATAATATTCATAATATTGTGCGGCTCAAAGGAGTCTTGTTAGGTCCTCACACGGGTGTCGACAAGGTGGGCCTCTATTAAATTCTAACGCCCTGGTGCACACTATGAGCGGATGCGTTTTTATACGCGACAGCGAGGAACGCTAAGTTTCTTTAAACTTGCTTTTGCATTAGAGAGTACAGCACTACAAAAGTTCAAAAGAACTTCACAGAAGATGTTTGTAGGTACCTACTCCGTCCAAATGTGCCCACATTTGGACGCCCGTCCAAGCAAAAAGGGTCCAGTAGTGGGTACAGAGTTCAGACTAGATTCGGTATCTAGAATAGTCAATTGACAATAATGATCAAAAAAATACTCAAAAACTGGCACAGTTGTATTTAATCCGACATTTGAAGATGAAACTCTGAAAAAGCTTGATTTGAGAAAAAGCATTTTCGAAATTTGATTGAAAGACAATTTGTTGATTTGTTTGACTATTCTCCAAAAATTTCTAGTACTTAGAAACATCATATAAAGTAATTTACTATATGAACTTGTAGATAATTGAGCATTAATTATTTATCAATTAAAGTCGCGAAATGCAATTTTTTCACCCAACTTTACAAAACTGTGTATATCTCGGAAACCAAATGGCGAGAACTTAACCCTTTTTGCTCGGACACCCACAAATATATTTATATGAATATCATTCTTTATTGATCTCAGAAAACTGATCAAACCTAAAGTAGATTCATAACTAAGCTTCATTTATTTATGATTGTATCTATCAAGATACAATCATGTCACTAATTTGCTTCAGTGATGTATTCTCAGCAGTTCAATAATCTAAACAACAATTGTTATAGAATCGAGTTTTTCTAACTAAACAGACAGCTATGCTGCGGGGGAGTATGTTGCGCCACTTATTCTTCCCAGCTAAAACACTAGGATGTGGTGAAGGGCGGGCGTTTTTGGGGGACTGTCTTAAGTAATATTGACGTTGGAAAAGTGCTGATTCTCAGCCTGGTTTGAATAAATGGCTTATGATTTTGATTAAGACGCAGATATATGCCAGTGACCTTGAGTGGTTAGCTTGCGTGTTCTGTACTGACCTCACGCAACGCGTCGTAAATTCAGCCAGTAATAGGACTCACCCATCAAGGAGCGCTGTCCCCAACATGACGCATTATTAATTTATTTTACACAAAACAAAAAGTATTTTAATAAAACGCGTATACTAAAAGATCAATAATTAAATTATCTTTAAATTAGTGAAGGTTTCAGAAAAATACGCTTGGTAGTATTTGCGCCATTCGCAGTTGTTTATCCGCGTTAGACATAATTTTACAAATTAATTTCACTATGTAATATAAACATAATCTAAAATATTCACATATAAAATTATTGAGAAAATGCTTTAATTTAACATATATTTTTTTCAAATTATTAACACTACTCGTTTAGACGTGATCTTCAGTATAAAATCATTAAAAATCGGTTATCGTCGCCTTAACATGAAAAGCTTTCCAACAATTCACATCAACCTCCTATTCTTCCTCAGTCCACACCGCTCTCCTCTCATACCTTACACCAGCCATCTCAGTGTTCGCGCATTACCCCGCAAAGCCTCCACACATGCGCCCTGAATGCACAAAGACATATAATAACATAAGGCGGCCGCAATTAAAAAATTTAAGGCACTTTGTCGCGGCCCTAGCCTTTAACTCCATTTCCTAATGTGAACCCCGACGGTGGGTAGTTTCATAAAGATTTTGTAGTTAGTGCAGTTTCCATTCCGTACATTTTGTCTTTAAACATATGAAACGGTTTTAATGATGATGTCATTAATTTAATATTTTTATGAAATGGTTTAAAAGTTTGTTTGAATGTGATGGGCGGGGTTTGTGCGTCAGTGATGACTGAAAACTGTAAATGTTGGTTGGTTTGTTTTTACAAGATGCATTAGAAGGAATTGGGTTCTTTTTAGTCAGTATTTCAATAATGTATTAAGTATCAGTACCTAATAAGGCGCTGACAAGAAGCAAATGGTCTAACGAGGCTTGTTTTAAACAAAAACATTTTTGTGGTAGCGGAAAAATTATATGTTATTCTTGAACATATTTCTCAGAACTTGGTTTTTACCAAAACACATTTAGAATAAAAATCTCGATACAATTTAAAGGTAAACTAACCTATTACTTTGAGTTCCAATCCAAAATATCTTTATTAAATATTAACGTAGGGTTGGTATTTAATTAATAAGAAGAACTTCTTATTTGATTGCAGAACCTGGTTGTTTTTTATTTTCGATTACTTAGGTACCCAACTCATTTTTGAGTAGATAAATTAATAATTCCTTCATATTTTGCAATAAATTACAAGCGTGTCATCGCGCTTCTCTTTCTTTTGTATGTAGTCTGATAGTGACCGCGCTTTAGCTGTTGTCAGTGTCTTAATCATCATCCACCAACTTGCACTGGGCCCGCGTGGTGGATTACGGCCCACTCCCTCTCACAGAGAGGAGGCCTGTGTCCCAGCAGTGGGAACATTAGAAATAGGCTGATTATCCAGCACCTATTAATGCCTTTTTTTTTTGTTTTTGGTTGGGAAATTATCAAATAACTTCTCCCGCTCTGGGCTGAGCGGGAGGGCGTGTCAGACTTTTACTGACTGAAACCCACCCGTGTTCCTTCCGTTGCCTGTGTGCCGGGGCCACGATATCCCTTTCGCAAAAACTCGCAACCCTGGTAGGCATTGGCCCTGACGGACCCCGTCAGTTGGTGCTGACATCTCTTTGAGGCACGCGTGAAAGACAACGCGCCGTCGACCCGGGCCTTGTCCTTATCGGATGGCGAGCTATCCATCGCTCACCGTCCGCAGGCCCGCGCCTACGGTGGCCGGAAATCAGCTTGCGACGCCCAACGCCCGGGGCGTCTCCTGCGGCGGCTAAGGGTGTGAGGGCGCGAACCCTCCCTCACGCGTTCCGCCTCCTCCTTCGCGAGCATTACTGCTTCGCAGAAGGAGGTGACGGCCTCCTATGCACTCTCGCTCCGAACCATGGCCTGAACCAGGGCCGGACGCGAGAGATCGACCTATTAATGCCTGATTTGCGAGGAATTAAAATACTATAGTCACCTATTCCGCATTCGACTTTTACAACTCATTCAGTCAAGCCATCACACACACAGAGTTATTTTGGTAACAAACATTTCGGGCGTTACCTTCAAATCACTAATAAAACGCATCAATTTTACATGTAAAACAGAAATAAATGTTAATTTATCGCCTATTTCCCTTATTAAAATGTGAGAATTTACATTTATTCGTGTGTTCCATTCCGTTACCGATGTTGATTAATGTCAATAATTTACTGGACGTTCGGGACACATTAATGTTGGCCCTTGGTAAATTTCCCTCAGTTTATCGTTGCCCTGCTGACAACTGAAATGGCGATGACAACCTGCTATACGACACCGTGAGGAAAGATTTGTGCGCAAACCTATTTAGGGTGACATCAAAATCTATGTTCACGGATTACTATTTTTTTTTACAACAAAAAGGTGTAACTGTGAAAGATTCTGAACTCTGGTATTCGAGGATTTTATATTACAAGCGTTCGTCCGGATATTCAGCTGAAATTAGTTTGTTATAATAAATGTTGAACTATTTTAATTTTAATAATAGAGAATTTCAGCGCGTCCGTCTAGCTCTGCTTCTGTCAAAACTGCTCTCGAACGATGTTTGGGCGTGTCACTAGTCACGATAAAAAATGGGTTAAATTTAGAAGTACAAGAAAATGAGCCATAAAAAATATTGTCGCATATTTTCGTGCATTTTAAAGGATTCCACGTAGGCGGCTCAGGCATTCTCATAGGTAAATTATGTCTGGCAATAAAAGCCAACAGTAAATTACCGTCCAACTGTCTAGTTAGTAAAACTATCAATATCGTCACATCATTAAAATCAACGTGATTACACCTTCGAGCACATCGTAGATTCAATTTCACAGTTCTTCATAAAAGTCATGTCAATCGAGACACTGCGTCAAATATTTAAATTAAAAAAATAACACTTTTCAATTCCAAACATTCTATCAAAGAATGAAACTAGCTCAGATAAACACAGATTAATAAACAACAACAGAAGTGTCAGTTCGCGGAATCGTTGATGAGAATAAAGCGATAGCATTTCGCAATGGATAGAGCGTTACTCGGAAATACGTTACGATCTCATAGCTACGGATGCGATGCCTCTCTCTTTATTATTCCAATAACAATCCGTAATGAGTGCTCTGGTCAAACGTAAATAGCAACTTCATACATTTGAATGATGCCAATGTAAACTCTGTTCTATGGGCTACTCTGTACCGTTTAGGGTTATCGCTCCATTTTATTATTCGTGAAATCTTAAAATCTTGAATCGCATGAATCAGAAACCAGATTTGGATTTTACAATATTCAGATCAAATCATCTGTAAAATCAGATCATTTTAATATTTGATTGCAAAGTATTAAAACGATATGACGAGTCAATTTTGACTTCATCGTGATTGTCAGTTCGTATTGCAGCTTTTTGTATTCATTAAGTAATTTCAGCATAATTATCATTTCTACTGACCATCGATCATTACCAAGCAGTTTTCCAAACATTGTTTTGCTACAATAACATAGTATTCAATTAAAATATAAAATGGAGCGGTTTCGGTATCAGTCTTAGCTCAATAAATAATAAATTAATCGCATTTTGTAACCCAGAACATTAGCTCCTTCCAACTGAGACCACACAATATTAATTACAAAACGATTAACTTTTTATTATCGTAGAAGACTTTTTTCATATTCATTTTTTCATACGGACAACCCTAACACCGCGGCCGGCGCAAATCAAAGGCGCACCTCACACTGCCTAGTTTACATTGTAACCTCTGCAGGAATGTTTACACTGACATTAGACTACTGACCTCTTATGACACTCAGAGTGTGTCGAACTGTCGACACCGGAAATCGATTGTGTGACACTGACGCTTGACATGCTCGCGTGACATTACGCGCGTAGGGCGACCATATGCGAAAAGTAAAGATGATAAAAATGAGGACAACATTTTTTGTATTAAAAAAAAAACTTGCAAAATTGTCATTACTTTTGTGATATTGTTTGTTTATTTTGGGTTTAGGTGCCTAGGTAATTTTTTTTCTATTAAATTAATTAAAATACTTTCTAAATTCACTAAAATCTGTGATTTTTCCGAAAAGTTACATAGCTCGACCATAGGTAAGTGTTTTATTTCACCACGATGTTAATAGGTATAATTATATTCCAAAGTTAGCAACATAATAACAATTCGATTTTACTAAATACTTCTATAAAAACATGATAGTGCTTCGGAATTTTACAATGAAAGCACACACTAGCAAACTAGAACAAATTCAAGCAAACAAGCGGATCTTTCCCCTAAATACCGCTCTATATTAATGAACCTCCTTGTTGCTAGGTTAGAATGTGGTAGGCGTGTGTAGACTAACAATATTCATAATAATAGGATTTCGCCTTTGATCTGTCACATCGTCAAACGAAACGAAATTATGACAGGATATTTAATTTAGTTCAACCCTGACAATGTTGACGGTTCGATCTGTCACTGATATTCATTAGGAAAAAATGAACGCAGAATGTATGCCAGAGTCCGTGATTTATTTGCGATCAATATATTATTTTCAGTGGGTTGTCTACAAAATGTATTTCGCTACTGTTGTGCCATTTACGAGTCGAAGAGTGAGCAATTTTAGTTTTTTTTCTACTGTTACTAATTGTAGAACATAACTCTTGTTAAGAGAACGACTTGTCATAATTCAGTCTACGATTTTTTGTTACCATTTTTAATACTTCAAGAGATTTAAGTCCCGTTGATTTAATTCTAATAAAAAATCTTGACGCTTGAACAGAAAATCAGTTCATCACAAAACAGGCAATAAAGTCAAAAGAAAACATAATTAAGAAATCCTAATGTAAAACCAGATTTCAATCAACATTACCAATGTAATCAAAGTGAAAAAAAACATTTAGAGGCCAGCCAATAAAACGTTTGTACAAAATAGTAACTGTACGATGTTAAGATTAAGATAACAGTAATCCAAGTAGGTAACTGAATACATTTCTTTAATGCCCTGTTCTTACTTTACACAAACTAAACGTTTAATGAACTTTGTCTCGCGTCTTGGAAATTTGTGGTCAAACAGATAATGAAAAACTTACGTGTTGATTACGGTAAAAAGTTTTGCTAACCAGTTACATTTTTTTGCTACCTGTTTAAGGTTGACCAAATATTTTTTTTCTGTTGCCGGGCCTGTTCTCGGAATGAGAGCACATTACACTTTTTTGTGACATAAATCATATATATTGTAACCAGTCTTACACAAAAAATAAACAAATCGGTATATTTTAATTTAATACCTTTCAAAATTATACAGCCCTATTTGCAAACACTAAAATCTATTCCTACAACCTGACACCTTTTTTATTAGATAAATATAGGTAGTTAAAAAAATATATATATATATATATATATTTAATAACAGATTATTTAACCTGCAAAACTAAACTACTAAAAAAAAATCACCTAAAAGTCAAAGACTGTCAGTAAAAGAGAAATTTATAAAACATAAAGAAAGGAATGTGCCAATATCAATCTAAGCAATTTACCTCGTGTTGACTCACGGGTTATGCCTACGTATTTTTAAAACGCTATATTTTAAAGAAAAACAAATGGGAAACTGGATAATAATATCATGTTTAGTCACAATAGAGGGGAGTGCTCGTAAATCCGTCTAGCTGGGCTGAATTAAAATCTATTCGAGTGTGGGATATAGAAGTAAATGACGCGCGGACAGACAAATGTCGTATTATTTTGACACGAGTTAAGACGTTGCATATTAAAACATATTTTGAGGTAAATTGTACTGTGATGCTCTGTTTGAATAAAATAGTCAGAAATCCATTGAACTAGGTTTGAGTCTTAATATGTACTACGCAAAAATTTAACAAGCTTATTGGTTCAGATTTTTGCTTGTCATGTAGGAAGTCCATGGGTGGAGATGGGTTTTCAATCTGGAATTTCTCAGTAGCATCCCGGAGTCTGGATTCTGCTCGGTTGATGGCATTAGGCTGGTCCCCTATTACATACAGGACTTAAACATAACATGAAATATGGGTGCACTATAGTTGCACCTCTGCCTAACTCTTTGGGGAATAAGACATTTGTAAACTTGTGATATCTTAAGGCGACGATAACCGACTTTTAATGATTTTATACTGAAGATCACGTCTAAACGAGTAGTGTTAATGATTTGAAAAAAAAAATATGTTTAATTACAACATTTTCTCAATAACTTCATATGTGAATATTTTAGATTATGTATAACTTACATAGTGAAATTTATTTGTAAAGTTATGTCTAACGTGGATAAAAAACTGAAAATGGCGCAAAATCTACCAAGCGTATTTTTCTGAAACCTTCACCAATTTAAAGATCATTTAATTATTGATATTTTAGTATACGCGTTTTATTAAAATACCTTTTGTTTTGTGTATAATAAATTAATAATGCGTCAAATTGGGGACAGCGCTCCTTGATGGGCGAGTCCTATTACTGGCTGAACGTAAGTACGACGCGTTGCGTGAGCTCAGTACAGAACACGCAAGCTAACCACTCAAAGTCACTGGCTTATATCTGCGTCTTAATAGTAAAATTGAATAGAACTGTTAACTTATTTAATATTATTATACCTGCTAATTTATATGTACCTATACTCCATTTGAAATAAGATTAGTAAATAAATCGTTTTTACAGTCCGTGCAACCGATTTTGACCTCTATTGCGTTGGTGACATGACAAGCGGCAGCTGTAATAAACAATTGGTATTGTAACTTGTAACCTTTTATCCTTATGCCTCCGGAATAGAAATCAAAATCGGTTGAACGGACTGTAAAAAAAAGGTTTATTTCAATTTCTAATCTTATTTCAAATGGAGTTTTAATGTTGTTCCAAAATATAAGACAGGAAATGGTTGAGTATATTTACTTACTACGTACAATATTGTGACATATTTATTGTCATCGTTGTACAAAAGTGCTGGCAATCTAAATTTCTTTCACCACTTGGCAATAAGGGGTAATATCGTCGTGACCTTTACTTCGTGTCATAAAATATATTCTACTCGTTTTTGCTTTCTCCAAGATTTTTTATCTTCGAGATTAAGTAACCATCGTTAATGAATCTGTTCGGAATCCGAGATGTGCAATAAAAGAGATTTATTAACATTCCTTCTGTAAACAATGCGCTGGAGATTTTGGCCGCATTCTTATGCTACGGCTACATTGTCGCGATAACGCGAACTACACTTCGCGCGCTCTCTCTAGCACCCCGCTCGAAGTCTCGCTGTACAAAAGAGAGCGCGCGAAGTTTAGTTCGCATTATCACGACAATGTAGCCGTAGCATTACTCTCGTAAAAACTGTGAACGACGTCACGTTACAGCAAAATTATAATATTTTGGCCATAATTTTCTAAGCTTTATGTCAACGCATTTAGCGTTGACGATAGGTTAACGACTTCGTAGGTCGAGCACTCCGAAGATTGATACCCTAATTTATTGCACATTAAATTCTTACATTCAACACCACAACTATGTGAAATTTATGTATCCTTATCTTTTCCTCACATAAAAAAAATGCAATTTATTATGTCAGCCCACTGAAACAATAATTATGGTTCTTCAAACTGTATAGAGATCGTCCAGTTTAAAACTGCACGCCCGTACCCTGCTTGTTGCATACACATTTTAAATGTTTGTTTATACATTTTGTGCCGTGTGGTGTCGGACATAAAGAATAGCAATCCTATTTCCTCCCCTGGGCGTCGTAAAAGGCGAATAAGGAACTTACTAGAGAATAGGCAGCAGCGTTCTTTATGCATTTGTAACACCATACTGCGATCGCCAACCCGCATGCCAAGGACGTTTTTATATATTAATTTTAGTGGAGGGGCGTGCAGTTTTAAACTAGACGATCTCTACCTACATTAAAAAGATCTATTTCTGTGAGGATAAAGGATAATCCGAAACAAGATGGAACGTTGCGCGTTCCCGTACGCACACCGACCACCAACAATGGAGGGCAATTAATAAAAACGGCTTTTTAAAAAAGAAACCGGGACGAAACGCGGGACTCCCGCGCACCTTACGTTAGCAGACTAGGGTTGGCAGGATAGATTATTGTTCTTCACAAGACTCAGAATCTCCCTAAGACGAGGAATTCATCCGAAAGAGAAATAAACAAACTATGTCGACGTGTCTTTTTTTTAAATGGACCATTATAAAACATAACCCTAAGTCCAATATTATTATGTTAAATCATTGGTGATTCCTGTCAAATTAGTATCCAGACTAGACGTTTTTAGGGTTCCGTACCCGAAGGGACCAAACGGAGCCCTATTGCTGTCACTAATGTGTCTGTCTGTCCGTCTGTCACACAGGTTTTACAGCCAAACGGTTAGAGCTACAGTCTTCAAATTTAATTTGACAATACCTATAAGCATCTTGTTGACCCAAAGTCATATGTTTTTAAGGGGGGATTCCATGGGGTATCGTTGTTTAGAGCTCGTTGAGTGGATAAATAATGTATTTTTTGTTTGATCAAATATTAGTAAGGAATGAGAAGCCACCAAAATCAGCGTATATTACAAAATTTTGTTCCGAATAAATTTTTAACTTCCCATTGACATATGAACTTGAAATTTGGTGATAATGTTTATTATAACGTATATTTTACTAACAAATACCAATAATATTGATAAATGTGTTTTTTTTAAATGATCTAATTTTTCCTATTAGGTACAGCCAACTTGATTTTGTCAAATTCTACCATTCGGACGGCTTATATTCTACATTTGGTACGGAACCGTAAATGTGCGAAGTCCGACATGCACAAGGCCTGTTTTTTTTTTGTAAAATACAAATTTTCTTAGTTTTTTTCCGAGTTTAGCAGCCCTATTAGTAACGCATTACGAAATATACGCTCATCCGCGCACTTCGCACGAGATCACGTTCCGCGCATTATTTTGATGAATTCCAATTTCGAACGCACCTACGCCATTTTGTTTTCTTTTCTTTACGGTTTTTTGTTGTAGGGAAATCGTTAAAAGGGCATTTATATTTAGTACAACAGAATGTAGACTTTAGAAAAAAAATCTGTTTTATTTTTTTGAACATTTCACATGTTTTAACAGCACAATTTCTAAGCTAATGACCTTAAAAGCACGTAAATTTGCATTTCAAGACCATAACCGGCACTAACTCCAGTGTAAAACCATCTTACCACCATTAAAATAATACCAGGAAAAGTGGAAACAATTAAAGTAAAACAAAGCAATTAAAAATTCATCAAGTGTACAATTGAGAGAGATATAAACAAACAGTTTATTACTACTATTAATCAAACAGTTAAAATCTGGCGTCACTTTTGTAGATGGCTATTGTGCGGTGTTCCTTACATGTACAGTGTGACAACCTGTAATAAATCGCGGGTGTTGCCATCAGTATAAATGTTACAAGAATTACAAGCCGGCCTTTTCAACTTTCAACCAATTATTAACAACTTACCTACCTGTATTTTGTTTTTAAATTTTTGGCGTGGGTAAATGTAACTTGGTGTTGTTTTGGGTACCTACGTATATAAATTATGTTCATTTTAAAAGGAATAAGTGAGATGGTTATTTAAAGGAAAATAGTTAATATTGTTAATTTTTGCAATTGGACGTACACACGGCTACACATCAAGCTATACATTTCCAGTATAAGCTGATCTCGCATTTTATAGGATTTCCGCACAATGAGAGGTCAGCGTATACTGGAAATGTATAGCTTGATGTGTAGCCGTGTGTACCTACTCGCAGAATAAGCAAGTGAATGAAAAGCAGCAGCATTATTATCTACTAAGTCATTCTTTTGAAACGATTCTAAAATCTTTTTTTCATCGTCGATATAATAAGAAAAAAGCTTGTTCATCATTTTCATAGAATCTCTACTAATTAGCACGATACAGCCAACTGTCACAAAAGAGAGAAAAATAGAATAAAAATGTAAAGCTTCTGTTTCCTTTCAAAAACAAAATACTGAAGATTTTTTTTTTGTGTTGAAAGAGAAAAAAAATAAGAAAGAAAAATGGAAAGTCCGATTCATCCGGGCGCTCGTTGCTCGGTGCTCTATTCAAAAACAACTTATTAAATAAATTAACCGCAAGTTGGTGGAAAAGGAAAACTAAGGCGGCGCACGTAGCCGGGAAGACGGAGCGGTAGCGATTATGTAAATATATCAATAGTACCTACTCTGCTTTTCAGAAAATTTCAAGATAATATGGGCATTTTTATGAAGGCAGTGGCAACCGGTTTTATCCGGTTTTAAGTAATTTCTTTCACAAAATAAAGTAAAAAGAACTCTACAGATATCTTAAAGACCGCCCATTGTGTCACCATAATGTAAAATTTCTACATTTATATCTGTAATTTTGATGGTGTACATAACAAAGTGTATTCTATTCTATTCTTAAAATAATTATTGAGAAAAGCCATTGCTAATTTCATGAAAATTACAGGAATTAGGGCCCAATTTCCACGTTTTCAGAAACTATGTTTTATGGCGTAATGACACAGGCATTCCTTTTCCCTAAGAGCTCATTGTCAATTGACAAACTACCGTGAGGATTCTCTGCAGGCATTGTTCTGTCAATACAGTACTGGAAATATTTTACCAATTTATCTTTTATTTTCATAATTCGCCCTCGCCTCCGCTAATCAATGTGGTCACCTAAGCAGCAGCGCCGCTTCGCCGGGACAAAGCTGTTAATTCCTTAAAGCCCGACTCCATTCTGTTCCTATTCAATGCGGACTGTAGTCTGTGGCGAAGAAAGACCGCAAAAATAATTGGAAAGTGACGCGAATAACTGCGGTTTAGTGATGGAAAAGTAAGTCGATATTGTTAACTAATTAATTGTGATTTAGAAAAGTGACATTGGTACCTATAGGGATCGTGATAGTAAACAAAAGTTAGAAGATCTTCCTAACTTTCATTCTTAATCTTATAATTATCTCTTCATATGTCCTAGCATGCATTAGGATTTATTTACGCAAGTTCAAAAGCACATAGGCTCTTTGTTTGGTGAAAATGTATTTTTTAGGGTTCCGTACAAAAGGGTAAAATGAGAACCCTATTACTAAGGCTCCACCGTCTGTATGTCTGTCTGTCCGTCTGCCTGTCTGTCTGTCTGTCTGTCTGTACGTCTGTCACCAGGCTGTATCTCATGAACCGTGATAGTTAGACAGTTGAAATTTTCACAGATGATAAAGAAAGAAAGAAAGAAAAAGCATTTATTGGGACTCGCACAGATCACAAATTAAAAAAAAAATACACAAACACAACACATTTATGTTGCTGCTATAACAACAAATACTAAAAAACAGAATAAAATAAATATTTAAGGGGGCTCCCATACAACAAACGTTATTTTTTTGCCATTTTTAGGGTTCCGTACCCAAAGGGTAAAACGGGAACCCTATTACTAAGGCTTCACCGTCTATCTGTCTGTCTGACTGTCCGTCTGTCTGTCCGTCTGTCACCAGGCTGTATCTCATGAACCGTGATAATTAGACAGTTGACATTTTCACAGATGATGTATATCTGTTGCCGCTATAACAACAAATACAAAAAAACAGAATAAAATAAATATTTAAGGGGGCTCCCATACCACAAACGTGATTTTTTTGCACTTTTTGCTCTATATTGATAATACCAACAGGTAGACGGTTGAAATATTCACAGAATATTTAGTTGTATATTCACTTTAAAAATAAATAATTAAATTAAAATAAAACAAATATTTAAGGGGGGCAAAACACACAAACAGTAAAAAAACGTGTTTTTTTGAAATTTTTATAGATAATGGTACGGAACCCTTCGTGCGCGAGTCCGACTCGCACTTGGCCAGTGTTTTATAGATAATGGTACGGAACCCTTCGTGCGCGAGTCCGACTCGCACTTAGCCGGTTTTTTAGTTTTAAACCGAAGACAGTCACTGACCTCAATTCTAAAAACCCACTATAAAACTCCAACCAGCTTTTCTTTACATGCACACAATTTTCTTTTCAGCGCATTTATCGATAAAGTACACAAGGATGTTCGCATCCCTACGTCGCGGCGTCGCCCCGGGAACGCGGCCCAGATTCCCAACTTTTCATCATTCTCCTTGCCTTCCCGGCTCATTGTGTCCGTGGGAACCTTTATTGCCCCCATAGAAAAGCATGAATGCCGACCAAGAAAAGCATTTGTGTACTGAATACATACAAAGAAGCATGTTTCAGTTGATTCCGTACCTGTTTCAGACGTCTTTTCATTTCGGTATTTTCCGATTGGGGCAGCTCTATTGGCTACGTTCTTGTTTTGTATCGGTAAATGAGTTTCGTACTGCGGAAAGGTTAATTTACTTTTCAGTACGGCTTTGTTTGTGAACGTAGGAGGTCCTATTTTGGTCGATATTGTATTGCTTTTGATTGTAGTACTTACCTACTTTTATTTAAGGTTTTTCTTAGGATTTATTTGTAAAGTTTGTGCTGTTTTCCCTCATATCCTAATAGATCTCTCATTATTTCTCTAGTATAGGGGGGTTGGGTAGTTGTCTATGTATAGATAGGCTACGTAGCTGTGATATAGGTATCTTAATACAGCAGCAGCGGTATGCAGCTTGTGGGATACATATTCGCGGGCGTCGTATGGAGCCCTTCGTGTCCAATTTAATAATGCGTTCAGAAAACTGATGGGGTTGCCATGGCGTTGCAGTGCGTCAGGGATGTTTGCAGCGGCGCGTGTAGATTGCTTCTACACAATAATGCGCAAGCGCGCAGTATCCATGGTGACTCGAGTCATGGCCAGCCCTAACAAGGTTCTGAAAATGATTGCTGACAGAGTGGACTGTCCATATGTTATTCGCTGCTGTCAGTTACCTACATGTGCCGTCGTATCGTGTTGTTTACTAACACTTAGTTTTAAGAACAATGTTATTAACCTTATATGAGTCTTCGCTCGAAATAAAGAACTGAATTTTGTTAGATAACCTTCTTCCTTGTACTACTTCAACTTCAACTGTATACAATTAACCACGAAAATAACACCATGTTAAAGTCTAGAAAATTTCCCATAAACAATTATAAAAAGAAGCAAAAGAATTCTCAATGGCACTTATTTGAAAATGCCATTCAGGGTTTTTCCTCACGAAACTTTTCCAGCTTCTTCGGGTAACTAAGCGTTCACTACTTAATTACGGAACAAGCCCCTGTTCAACCTCGTGCATTTTCCTACAACTTCGTAAAAAGGGGATAGACAATTTTCCTTTTTCTTTTTTTTTTTGCACAACATGGCTGATTTTTGTAATACTTGATGTTAAGGTGCTGTAGCAGGATGTTTGAAATCCAATTAATATTTCATTTTATATTGAAGTTGCTTAGGTTTAAATGTGTGAAGATAATTATTTGTACCTAAAACCATTGACTTAAAACCTGTTCAATAAATCTTACTTGTCATATTTTTTTTCGATGTAGCAACAGAATTGAAAGAGGTTAGAATATAATTAATCTACCTAGCCTTTTCCTAACTATGTTGGGGTCGGTTGCCAGCTGTATACAAATATTTTACATGGAGCGACATGCCTATCTGTGTGGTGCCGGACGTAAAGAATAGCACCGCCCCATTTCTTCCCGTGGGTGTCGTAAAAGGCGACTAAGGGACTTACTAGAGCATGGGCAGCAGCGTTCTCTATGCATTTTAACACCATACTGCGATCGCCAACCCGCCTGCCAAGCGTGGCGATTATGGCAAACCCCCCCCTATGGGGGTCTATGTCAAGCAGTGGACATCTTTCGGCTGTGATGATGAATTATGATGAATGACTGCCTATCTGAACTCCACAACTCAGTTACTGGGTAACACGATACCCCTTGGTAAGACTGGTTGCCAGACTTTTGGGCTAAAGAGGTTAGATTACGAATTTAAAAGTAGAAATGTTCTTATGAAAATGCGATGGATGCCAAGTGGCACTTTTCTGATAGCTACATACAGGGTCAAATTAAATTAGCTAGCGAAACTCAGCAGACTTGATGGGTATCGATAATTATCTAAACATGATCGAACAAAAACGACGATGACGGCACGGTTGGCGCTGTGGTTAAACGATTCACTGCTGCGCTGCGTGTCGCGGGTTCGATTCCAACACGGAACAAATATTTGTATGACCTACAAGTAGTTGTTCCGGGTCTAGCTGTTTGTGTATGTGAGTTTAAATGTTTGTAAACGCACCCACGATACAGGAGAAATTCCTAGAGTGGGGCAACGTTAAAAAAAAAAAAAACATATAATAATAATTTGATGTTTTTTTTTGGACCCACTGTTAGTGTTGTTAATTGAAGTATGAGATAGAATGTATGTTTTCTTTTTTTTATCATGTTTAGGTACGTATCGCTGCCCATCCCGTCTGTGAAGTATTCACAAAAAAAACGGATTTTTTAAGTTTCTGCATTAACTGTGGTTGATGACCCCATAAAAAAAATTATCAAATTAATGTATTTTTTTGTTTGATCATGATTTAATTTGACCCTGTATACTAAGTTGGTCATTTCCCTCACTTACTTTAAAAAAAAACATAACTTCCTTTGGCAGATAGCAACAAGCTCTGGTTTCTGTGCAATAATACTTGCACATGGAAGACCTTTGCGCGGCCAACGCTAACGCACAAGCACTAAAAATGTACAAAACAGTTTTCTTATCAACAGCAATGAACCTACAAAGTTATTAAAATGTATGTAAAGGAAATGTACAGCATATTTGATGGGCACCGGCAGATTAATACTGCCATTACAGGCCAGCTACCATTTAGCTACAAAGGTGAAATCGTGCTACTGTGAACGTAAGAAGATTACGCTATCTAGCTGTAAATAACATTGTAAATTGTGATATTGCTTTTAATATGTATGCAAATGTTAAGCGGGAGGTATCGCTGCCTCGAATATTGTCTAGGATAGGAAATGTGTCGGATTTAAATGAAGCTTCTGATAAAATGTGTTCTTGGTATTATGAACAGTTGCTTGCCGATATTCTAATGTGCGTTTTCCGTTAGTTTGCGGGCCAGTAAGGTAATTAGTTGTGGAGTTTTGTAATGTATGGGGTAATTTTCACGCCTGTTTTGTCTGTAATACATGTACAGCAACGAATAAGTCTGAAGATCGATTCATCAATATTATTCTGAATAGTGGGTGGATGATTTTAAGCATGCCGTGCGTGGCTGGATTCGATTTGCATTGAGCCTGTTTGTTTAATAAAATAACATTTCTTTCTTCCTTTCTTTCGTCGCTCCCTCAATGCTGAGTACCGCGACCACATAAGACGCATCTCCAAGTTATGCGATCTTCTGCAGTATGGACACAACAACCTTCTTGATCACGACTGATCATCTTGTCGGTGCTCTGCCCTGAGCGCGTTTTCCTACCATCTGGCCTAGTATCATAAGCTTTTCCTGACTATGCTTAGGTGAACGCATAATATGTCCGAAAAAACTGACAATAACAATTGTCTATTGTGTTGGCTATCTCTTTTGCTCCTGGCATATTGTAGAAAGTCGCTTGGTGATACTGAGTTCCTCCAGTATGGATTCATTTGTTCTCATGGCGGTCCATGGTATACGAAGGAGCCCCCGCCAACACCACAACTCGAAAGCATCGATCTTGCTGCTTTTGATGCACCAAGTTTCAGCACCATATAAAAGGCTGGAAAAACTAGAGCACGAGTCAGTCCAACCCTACCCAAATTACAGTTACATTGAAAATGTCCGCCTTGATTTTCCTATCTTAACAGCAACGTCCTAAATCTCTAACGAGTAAGTAAATTATAGCTAAACCAACACTATGTACAACAAACAATGTATTAATGGATTTCCCCAGATTTTTACAACCGCTAACGTTCCTCGGTATAAAACGGCTTATGAAAAACCAAACATCGTAAATGTCTGCGCTGAAACGGTGCCAGTAAACGTCTTGTGCAAACCATAAACTTCTATTTATACCTACCTTCACCCATTGTTTTCTCAGTGACGACTAGCGAATCAAATTATTGGCTACACCATAGCAAAGGAAAAACGCCCGTATTTGTAAGCCCTGTGAGCTATAATCGCGTGAAAAACATTATAGAGCCGCGCAGAAGTGGGGATAACAATTGTCTATTGTGTTGGCTATCTCTTTTGCGCATCGCGGCGGCGTCTTTGTGTGAGCAGGACAGGTGTATAGTGCTGTTGCCTTCTCCCACAATGCTCGGTGGAAATGGGCACGCCTTTGTGGCGAGGATTTTCTTCTATTCGTCCGTTTATACCGGTTTAGTGATGTGTTATAAAATATTGTGCGCAGGTCTATTTGGTTATGATATCACGGTGTAATTCTGAAGGTTTCCGCTTCGTGATTGTGGGCGGGTAACAATGGATTATGTACCTAGAAACATAACAATAGAATAGGTGTACATAAATAAAGTCATATTGATACCTACAATATTAAATCCATTATAGTTATGTTGAATATGTCTTCAAAATTCATTTTCAGTAAGTATTTTGGTTATGATATGTCTGTGTGGTGCCGGACGTAAAGAATGGCACCACTCTATTTCTTCCCGTGGATGTCGTAAAAGGCGACTAAGGGACTTACTAGAAAATGGGCAGCAGCGTTCTCTATTCATTTTAACAACTGCGATAACCCGTCTGCCAAATGCACAATCAGTTTTTATTTTGACGTTCTTAATTTTTTCAGTTCTTTCTATTACACTAAATACGCTTTGATTATCAAAGTTAATATGATATTCACAGCAGCCTCACTGTGATATTTACAAAATATGCTCCATAAAGAATTCTAGATCACGACAAAGCAAAAACACTAAGAGTAAAGATCGTAAAAAATACACAGGTTTTTATGTTGTTGACAAACTATTAAATGGCTGCAATAAATCGATTAAAACCACAGTGATTTTAGTGCGAGCGTTAGGCAACCTCTAAGCTATTAAAATTATACTTAAGATAACTTAAGTCGTGTTTCTAATTTGTGTGAAATATGTAAGCGGTTAAAATACTTAAATCGTGTATTACGTGATGTATGGTGTGGTTCAGAGGAACAAATAGGGGTGATGGCGGATGCCAATCATAAATCGTTTCTCGATGACTAATCGTTCTGTCAGTAAACTAATCGATAAACTGTACATCGAGTGCGTGATGTTCTGTTTCGAAACTTAAAACGCTGGCTGTTGAAGTACCTAGAGCTCTAAAAATAAAAAATATTTATAAAAAATTATGACGGAATTTTGAAAATAGAATTTATTTTTATCAGTTGGACAGGCTGCGTTGGTTTTATTTATTTTAAAAATATTTGACTAGTGTAAAAACTCTTAATAAAATGGCAGCCACACAGAAAACGAATCGACATTCCAAAAAAAGAAATGCCTTCAGTTTACCTACTGTTGATACTAAAACCGGGATTAATAAACCATTTCGCTTCGGCTGTCGGTTAAAAAGGCACGCCACTAACCACATTAAAGAGCGAGTTACCACCAACTTTTAATATTATCTTTTTAAGTTTTTTAATCAAAAACGTTGTCAACACATGTCTGTCCGTCACTTCTGTAGTTTTCTTTCAGAAACTAATTGGTCTGACACGGTTTAACCCCTCGAATGTGGAGGGATATATATATTTTTTAATTTGATTTTTTTTTTTAAAAGAGCAACTTGTTGACTCGCTTTACCGGTCGCAGTTGACGGTTAATGGGAAATGACACCTTTTAAAAATGTTTCTGTTTTAGTTTTGATGCGACAGTTGATTCTTTGAAATTATTTTAAAAATTTAAGCTTTTATACATATCATTTTGATTTAATATAGGTGGTAGTTGTTGTGATACCTGTATTTTTCGTAATAACTAGCACTGGGTGATGAGTTCATCCCTTTTTGGTCTTGTGGTTCGGATTCTCAGAGATATACGTTTACAAGGTAAAATTTATTTGGTCATAATTTTATTTTGGGTTTTTGTCTGTTTGGATAGTTTCTAATAAATGGTATGTGATTTGGATGTGTGAGTGTAGGGCTATGGTCCATTTCTATTAATTTAGGTATGTTCGGCAATGGGTGTTATTTACCTGAAATAAATGAATTTATTTATAAGGTCCTATACAGGGTCAAATGAAATTCGCTAGCGAAACTCCGCAGACTTGATGGATATCGATATCTAATCACGATAAAACAAAAATAAATTTATTTGGCGAGTTTTTTTTGGGGTCATAAATCGCCCGTTGCGTAGGCAATAGAAATGACACTTAACCAGTCTTTTTGTGTAAACTTCATAGACGTGGGTATCGAGAACTAAACATGATAAAATAAAAATAAAACAAATTTTCTCAACTCATACACCCAGTAATAACAATAACAAAAAAAAAAACCAAATGATTTTTATTTTTTCGTGTTTAGATATCGATTACCCATCACTTCTGTGGAGTTTTGCTAGCACAACTAGCAAAGTACTAAGGTAAAGTTACTGTTTGGTTTTCTATAGATGGCTTTAGCTGTCATGAATAGAGGTAGAACAATAGAATTTGCTATAACTGTAAACTTTTATTGGACACCGCGTAATTATCAAAACAAATAACTACCTACACGCTAAATACAAAATGAAATGTTTTATTTTTTCCTACATAGTTATACATAAGTAGGCACAGACTTTTATCAGCCCTCATCCCTCCCTCCATCACTCGCAACACAAATAACGGACACACAAAGATGGCGACCCTACTAATTTATTTGTTTTTAATTTTTAAAAACAGAACGAGGAAGCGGACCAATGAGACGCGTCCTCCGACTGATTGTCAATTAGCGACATCAAACGGGCTTTTTGCGAATTAAGCGGTCGTTTGTGTTCATTTTTTGTCCGGTAGCCGTCGCGCATTGGCGTTTGATGCGTTTTTCCGTTTATACGTTTCATTTTCATATTTCCGTTTGTCTGGCCCTATGGAGAGGGCACAATATAGGGTGTCTGCATGCATATGCCGCCGATGCTTTCCATTTATTTCGGCGATATTTTAATTCGAGTGAGTGCCCTCGTAGACGGATTAAATTTTTTGATGTTTGTTATTTTTTACCTGGTCAGTAGAGAGAGGGTAATCTAATGATAGTGTAGACTGTTTACGGGTCGAGAGCTAGGGATAACCTGGAGACGTAATTATGCACGTCACGCATTTATTTCTCAAAACAATTGTATAGGTACTCACGACTCTTCCAAATCAATCAGTAGATATGCAGTCCAATTTAGGTAGAAATTATGGCATTGTTTTGAAAATTCATTAAGGAAAAATCAATTACCCTTGCTTACTGCCTTAATAAATATTATATATTGTTCCTCATCATCATCTGCCTAGCCTTTTTCACAACTATGTTAAGGTCGGCTTCCAGTCTTACCGGATACAACTGAATATCAGTATTTTACATGGAGCGGCTGCCTATCTGACCTCCACAACCCAGTTACTGGGTAACACGATATCACGATAAAAATATTATAAAAATATTATACATGATTAAGTCCACAAATTTAATTTGACTTTAAATCGTGCGTATAGACATGTAACTTTACATTGTTCTTTACCTATTTTTGTATTTTAATTACTCAAAATTGTCCATTAGACACATAACTTTAATATATACCTAGTCATACTTTTGACTAGCATTATGTTTCCTTATTTTCAGCAAATGATGAGTAATTTCCGGGCCATCCATCAAAATAAAAAATACCCACGGACCAAACAAAACAGTCTGACGTTCTAAAGACAAAACATAAAAAAGTCCATGAATCGAACGCGCCGCATCGAACGCTATTCCGAATGCACCCAGCACAGTCAACAAAGGGACGTTCTGAAAAAAACGCGCGAATACGAACGCGGCCCACCATTAGCCGCTCCCATTTGCACCGCTATAGACGGGCCTCTTCAATCTATACCGTCAACAATTGTAGGGCTGCTGCCTGTGTTAAGCGAATTACGCAGGTTTTTTAGGGCCTAGCACTCCCCCGGATTCTATCTTTCAGTTTTATGTAAATAATTTTGCCAGGCTGATACTATACACAAAGTTTTGTGTGCTGTCTAAATTAAATCAATAAAAAAAAACCAATCCTTAAATAGGCAGTTTCAAAATCTGCCTATATAAGGATTGGTTTGGAGCCCTATTATTCGTGACGTTCGGAATTCAAAATACACAAAAGGCACTGCTTTATACCCTTACGGCCGAACCCAATAACTTATTTTCAGTTAAAGACAGATCGCTATTGATGATAGACAGTATAATTATATCTATGCTCGGATGGCGTCTCACAATCATTGATAAAGGGTATCTATCTAACGAAAACAATAAGTAGGTTTCTCTACTTCACCCTCCCGTGCGTTCCATTACAACCAACATCACTTGAAAACAACATGTGTAATTGGGTATGTAAAGTAAAAATTAACCTATGCCGATTCCAAAACCATTTCGAGATTTTAAGCTTACTTTTCTAACTTATTTTAGACTTATTTTTCTATTAAAATTATAAGATCGTTTTTATTTTCACAAAAATACTTAAAATCACTTGACTTTTATTTGACCTCTAAATGACGTCACAAAGCAGCCTGAATTGGAAACTTTCAGTGCCTCTTGTAATTAAGTTGTTCTTTATGTGTCAAGTGTCATGTCAACGTCAAATTTACATGAAGAACTTATTATTATTCTATTCAGTTATATATATATGTAAATAGTGTAGTTTTTCACCAGCGGCGGACAGTAAAAGTCGAATCACATCGATGTATCGCCTCAGGCAAACTTAACTTACGTTCAAATGATCTTCACAATAAAACAGACGCGCCCAGACTTGTACTCAACATATACTTCCTCGCACCATTTCCTTTTTAAGGTTTCTTTTACTAACAATCAATTTGTGTCGGCTATTTGTTGTGGTGTTTATAATTGACGGTATGAAGCACTTAGCAGAAGTAGTCTTTGAATCCATTCATTTTATTAATATGCCATAACTTTAAACTAAAGTACGGAAATCGCTAAAGTATGAAAAATAAACAAATTAATTGTCAAATTTGACAGTTTGACTTTACTGAATTTTGGTTTTAAATATGTGTTAAACGTGCCAAAGATCCTGAGCTATTCAGCTACTAGTGACGTCAGTACGAACAATACTTTAAAAAAATATGTAAAAATAACTACAGCTTGTAAAAACAAAAAGATGAAATGATGTGTTTCAAATACTCTCATCATTAAAATAAAAATATAAAAAACATACCTGAAAAATACTTTACATACCTAATTAGGGTTATATTAAAACTTCTTTGTTTCTTACTTCTAAATAAGTTACTGGATTAAGATATAATTCTGTAGAGCCATATTTGTTATGACCGCGAATCAAAATACAACCTGTTACTGACCTGCAAATCGCAAAAAAACGTAATAAAATTTGAATTTCGCGGGCTACCTTAGCGCATTAATGTTATTTTTTTTTTAACTTAAATTCATGTTGGAATGGTGCTTGCACGGGGGGCGATAGTAAGGGGGGGGGGGGTAAATTTCTGTTATTTTTTGCCTAGGGCGCACCGTTTTCGAGATATTTGAATTTCAATTTTTTTTTATTAGTTTATATAAAAAAAAACATCTATGATCATTATTGCAAGTACTAAAGAGTTCATTTTAGCTTGGCTACTTTACGTTTATCCCTGCAATTCGGGGAATAGCCAAATCTGCCATCTGTAGTACTGTCCTGTCTATATAGCGTGGGCCGGTATGATTCCTACCAGGGTTAAAACCATCAATAGATATATTTTTATATCTCCAGTAGGCCGAAACTGGTGATATATAGGTTATTGGGTTCGGCCGTTAGTGAATAATCTACTATTCAAATTGTTTAGGAAGAAAGATACCTAATCTAGAAAACCACGTTACCGATTCCACCTGAATTATAGATACCTCGATTAAATTTTCAAATTACGAATGAAATCTCCATGAACTGACAGAATTTAAACAGCGCTTCAGAAAAAATAAAAAAAAACCTGGCAACCCTACACAGAGGGCATGTGATCGAGTGTTGTTCGAGTTTTTATCGCTGATTCATTAGTATGAGAGTGTCTTTGTTGCCGACTGCACGGGCGCCGCCCAGCACAATATGCATTCAACATGAAAATTGATTCGAAATGAAAGGATACTCGCCATTGTATACATTGCTAATTGAAAATGAATGTGAGCCCAGTAATTAAGGGCTATGTAGCATTCGATGTAATCTATCTATTGTTGTTGCTTTTGTGAAGTTTCGTTTGATAAATACTGAAATGTGGAACAAAACGTTTATTTTGGTTCGTGAATAGATCGGGAAAATGTTTATCATAATAATTATTTTGGGCTAAACTGTGTTACCATTTAGTATATGTGGTATTGAATTTTATCAGAAAAACATATGCCGCCTTATTACAAAACAAGATTTATATTTTGACATGGCTTAAACCATGGAGCCAGTTTTTGTAATAAGAACGTAACTGTGATTGAAATACCGTTCTTAATACAAAACTGAAAACATAGTTCGGTACTAAGTTGTCAGTTTTGTGTTTAGGAACTTTACCATAGTCGGAATAAAGTTCGAAATTCCATAATGGCTCCATGTTTTAAACCTGGGTCTGAAGATAAACCTTGTTTTGTAATAAGGGGGTAAATGTTTATGTAGGTACTATCATAATATAATGAGTATTTTCACACATAAATTACGACAATAACAACTAATTTGTTCTTTCAAAGATTAAGCTAAATAAACATAAAGGATAATGCTAGTTGACAGCGTCGTCTAAATAACAAAGTCTTTTAAAAGAACTACGGGCCCGGAACAAACCTTATTTGTAAAAAGGGTAAACAAAAAGTTGGAGTTGAGGGAGGAATTACAATGAAAAAGAAGCTTGTCCCTACGTCGGCTCTTTTAAGATCAAATTTAAACCTGTTTTGTTTTTTCTGCCGTTAGTAAAAATGTTAATATAAGTATTAAATTCAAACATTTAAGTTTATTGTTGCGTGATTTAGTGAGAAGCCAGTTAATTAAATCCGATAAAAAGGTTCAATGCAGTATTCTGTATTACTTTTGGTGAAACGGAGACGATGTATTGAATGTCGCCTAAATTCTTCCCATAATCCAAATTTCACGTCTTTAGCACCAACCGTAGCGGTTAAGTCTACCTAGACACTGACATGTCCATAGTTTTACCTTTCACATAATTAAGTACAAAGGACCGTACTTAACGAAGCACGATGCATCATCCATACATTAAGTTTAACTACGCCAAAAGACAAAACGCCTTCATAGGAAAGAAATTCCGCAATATCCCATAACAATTATCAAAAGCATTGTAGAAAATTTATGTTATGATGTACAGTTGGACGTTGTAAGTAAAACGACCATTTAAACGACACCATGGACTGTGTAGCTGTCAACTCCATAAATGTGCATGAAATGAAATAATAACTACGAGTTTACGAACTGAACGTAAAGTTCCAAAACAGGAATAAACCTTCATTCTTTAGCCCTTTTCAATTCGTGACCTAGCATGCAAAACAGATGTCTGGAGCTAGATAAAAGCCTTTGAAAACAAAGTATTTCCACTCGTTCCTAAGTGGGGTGGAGAGGTCAAACACAATCGTGGACCTCTATTTTAGTATTTTTGCTATTCTAATTTGTGAATAATGTGATTGGTTTTGCTTCGCGTTCGTTCGTTACAAAAATCTGGCGCTTGATTCGGGCGTCAACAACCTAAAGGTTATTACGTTTTTGTCCCTGTTTAAAATACTTTGAGCATAATGATTTATGTACGTGGAAAGATATTTGTGAAAAAATGCCGCTAAATTACCATTAGGTACTACTTGCAGAAATCCCAATCAATGATTAACTAGATGTCGAATATTACGTTTAATAGCCAACCAATAACATATTGATTGCAAACTTTTCAGACATTTGATAAATTAGAACTAGTTTATTGTACAAAAAAGTTTAATTTAAATCACAAGTACTTAACGTTTGGACATTTTTTTGCGTCAGAAGTCGGGCCACTCTTAAATCAAAAGAACAAAAAAACATAGACGTAACATCCACCCACAGAATAATAATGTCATACGGATACGTTCGAGTAACATTGGCCAAGATGTTCGAAAGTCAAATTAAAAATCCCTTTGCCGTGGAAACAGAAGAAGACGGAATAATCCTGCACGTATTTATCTCGCGCGATGTTAATCCGACAAACTTCATTACAACAAGTTGGCAGCTGCAAACGAGGTCATCTATGTACTTTATTTTTTTACAAAATATGAAATCAGATAGTATTGAAGACGTGACAAAAATTGGTATCAGCCATTTTTCTAGTAGATCAAACGCGTCAACTGTATTCAGATCAATTTTTTTATTCGTAAGCTGAAACTGATGTGATATGTCTGATTGTTATTAATATCAGAAATTATTGGGTCACCTAAAATTATATATGTTGAAATGTAGCAAATTCTTAGGCTAAGAGTCAGCTTGTTGATTCCCAATCTGATTTTTAGCTTCTATTCCATCGGTAATAGAAAACCTACCCAACTTTTCACTATCTTCCCGTTGTCAAGTGTTGGTACGTAACTTGTCACATCTCCGTTCAACTCATCAAAGTCTAATTCACTATCCTTACCTTAGCGTGTTCTTGCTGCGCCAATAGCTGCTCCCTCACCATCTGCAGCTGCAGGATCATCTCCGACAGCTGCCGTTCCTTCTCCAGCACACTCTCACCAGCCAGTGCTTGCAAGGCTGCTGCGTCCAGTACTGCTCTTCGCTCGCTGTGAACAAGGAGGTAGGGTTTAGTTAGTTAGTGTTAAGTTTTCATGTTAGTTGGAGAAAAAGTGCGGAGATTAATAAATTGAAGTGTGTATTACTTTGAATTTTTTTATATCCACGCAAGCTGTAATCTCTTAAATGTTAGTTTCTACTAATGACATTGTTTTGATCCAGTTAGAAGTAAACTTGACAATTTGAATGGTGTTAGTAAAAATGCTCAATAGAGGAAGTTCCTATAAATAAGCTAAATATAAAGAGTAATTTTGCATAGTCAGTGATCATTTTCATACAAATTCATTAGGCATTCACCATGAAAACAACAGTCCCAAATTACATACAATTCTCAAATTAGAATGGCAAGCGAAAACTCACATATAAGCAAACGTTTTATGATCCTTGCATATAAAGTTAATGCAATTTCGTAAACTAACATTCCGTGTTAATATGACGGTTTGGAATACAAAATGTATAACATTATATAACTTTGTATCACGGACGAATTCGCGTGAATAATTCATGGTGGCGTTAAGTTGCTGTATGATATCAACAACAAAGATTGGATGATGGCACGGTCGTGAGCTGCTACTTTTAGAACTCGATAAATGGTGAAAACTTGTTTTGGATCTAGGAAAATGCTTCCAAGCTTTTAACGGACGGGAATTTTTTAATTACTTTTCTTGCCAGTTTGATAGTGAAGATTATTATTATACATATTGAGCCTTATAATTAAGAACATATCGTAAGCGACATAAATTAAAATTAACAGGAGAGTTATATTATTGATCATTTTATTTTATTATTTTGTGAAATACCTACATTATGTCGCTTACGATTTTCTTCCATATCTGGCTCAATATATTATGTATATTTGTTCATGTATTTGTTCATATATTTATACATGATTGATACTGAAGATTATCACGTGTTTAGTGGTGACATTAATAGGTAATGCTTTTAAATTGTTTCATCACAATTTAGACGCTAATTAAATTGAATTTAGTCTTAAAAACTTCCAGCTAAGTAATTCCTCTTCAATGCTTTTCTTTCAATACGTTTCAAGTCTTCTTCCCCACTTCAATCTTAGTTCCGTAGTAGAGGCACGTTACTTCGGGACCGCAAACAAATGCATCAGAGGACGTCTCTGAATTATTAATGCTGTGGTCTGAACCAACCTCCTCTCTTCCAAGAGGTTATGATGTAACCTCTTAGTCTTCCGCTATGAATTCTATTGGCTTACATTTTTTAACATTTATTATACTGTAATGTAGAACTTTGAAGTTTTTTTTAATACCGTTTCGGTTGAGTTTGTAATGAAGATTCTTGTTATTAGTATGTAAGGAGTTGGGATGTGGGTGTTTTTTTATCCATTTCTAAGTAATACTGAAGAACTTCAAAGTAAATAAAGTTACTGTTTACTTATCTTCTTAACGATAAGCAATTCAAATTGATTCATGATCACGCAAATATTACAAAGAAGCTTGGTTTTAATTTTAACTGATTCAGCAATTTTGAGAAATAATCCTTTAAGCCTCTTAATTGCAAAAACTTGAAGGTTATACAATTGTTTCTCGCTTGTCAGAATATTTCACAATCTTTTTATTTTCACGATACAAAAGATTGGACCACTTTCTCAAAGAAAGGGCTCATTGTGAAACCAGTTTGGTGGAATAATAAATTAACGGTACCTAATTAAAGATCTCATTTTTTACTATGAACCAATTTATAATTCTTGAGAATTATGTTTGGGCGAAATTTTTGGGTACACAGTGAAAATTGTAGAATGAATTTGTGAAATAAAGTTTTCGGTATTAATTTATTGGCTTTACAAAGTTTTCAATCAATCAAATTGAAATGCGAAAATTTGAATCGGCCTGTGGTCTCTGCTGTCATTAGATTTTTTCTTTTAATTTTAACCCTAACTAAGAAACTAAATCGAAATAAAAAATATGATGGCTAGACGGAATGAAAGTGTCAAAAGATGAGTAAACTTAAAAAATAAGAACCATGGACAACATTGTGGCTTGTGCATGCTTGACATGCTTCAATCATCGTTAATTTATTCTAGGTACCTATCCTATATCATAGATGATGATCAGAACTCAGCAACAGATGTACTCCCAACCATGTTCGATTTTTAAAACAGTAGCTACCACATTACCTTTCCTATCTGAAAACCGGAGTATTATGAAAAGGAACAAAAACTCGTATAAAATAAGAACAGTATCGATCACACGATTCAATTCAATTCGTGTCACTCAATTCACAGAAATGCGTTTTATTTTCCTGTTCAGTGGAACGTTACTTATGATTTATTGTGTATGTTTCTCTACTTGTAACCCCATAGGAATCAAATTAGATACGTTTGTGGGAAAAACACCATGTTGGTAAGGGATTGGGTTTTTAATTGTTTTAGAAGTGTTTTCGTAATGGATTTGAGCATTTATTTTTTGGAAGCAAATTTTATTAACTTAATTTATAAATACTAAACTTATTAATTTATAATGTTTCTGAATTTAATTTTATTGCAACTATAACATGTGTACGCTGGTAAAACATAGAGCATCAACTGAACTGTTTTGTGTTTAACAAATTAAATAATGTTTTCAATTATTCGTTCAGTATTCCAGCAGGGTCCCAACATAGCTCGACGATGTTTATGCTAGGTCTCAAAAATCTTTCATATTATGTGTATCAGCAATATGGAATCGGAGGACGATAATGCTGTATTTTACCGGTAAACCCAAAAAAGTTGAACCAAGGTTAATTACAAAAAAACAAAAAAAACTAGATCCACGTACTAAAAGCTAAAAACAATACACTTAGTAGTAACTAAATTAGAGAGGGGACTCGTAACTAAACTAGGGTGAACTAATAGACCAATTCACTACCACTCGATGTTTCGTTTCGATAGAATCGATTCGATTATTCCGATTCGTGGCGCACTGCCTGCGTTAATTTACTGTTTATCGATGTTGTTTTTGGAAGCTCAATTTTTTCTTTTTTTATGTGACATGGTTTTTAGTTTGATGCCAGTTTTATTAAAAAAAATGAATACACATTTAATTGACAGTCGCCAATTAGGTTGATCATTTTTTTTACAGGCAGCCCTTATTCTTTCTTTACATTGGATATCCAAATAACAAACTGCAATTACAGTAAAAAATATAATGCTTTGTTTTGATACTCATACAGCTTCTCTGGCTGTTGATAAATGATACAACTAATTAGTCTATTAACCACAGTAGTTTATGCGCGCTTTACAATTTGTCGCATTAGTTTTGCGATCATTTTCTTTAGAGAAACTGACCTCCAGAGAGTTAGATACAAGTAGGTACTAGGAACCTCCCCCCACCCCTACCCCCATATCCTATCCCTCCTATCCTAGGACAAGGTTTAAGAGACAACATCGTGGTCTGTTAATAGCTTTGTTTGTAACAAAACAAAAGGTAAAGAGGTGTCTTGAAAATCTCAAGGGTTGTGCCGGGAACAGGGGTGACGTCATTAAAATGGATGCAAGGGGACTCGATGAATTTTGACATTATACAGTGGGCTCCATTTATGTTTTCGTTTAACATTTTTTGGGCATGCAAGCATTCTGTGGTTACTGAACCTATTGTCGTTTGACTATTAGGCAAATGGGCAGTTATGTATATTATTTTTCCAGGAAAAAACCTGAGTTAAGCTGTTATCTGAAATAATTATAATTAAGCAAATGCTCAACCATGTTTTAACCAATTTTTAAACGTTGTTTAGCCTTTCCTTAATTATTATTATTTTAAACATGATGACATATTACCGATTTTCTCTATGAATATTTCAGAATCTCATTAAAATAGAAGATGACGCTTCGATCACTTTGACCTTTAAAAAACTTCGCCAATTACAGGCAAAGGAAATCGGAGCACTCTATATAATCGAAGTCGGACTTTTAAAAGAAAGTCGTTAAAAAAGCCGATCCGATATTACGGCTTGTCACTCCCACCTGTCGATGGCGTGATTGTAAAAATATTGTTGCTGTGTACAAGAATAATGTCGTAAGTGGCAGTTATAATGTCGTATTTAAAGTTGGGAAAACAGCTGCAGTTTTGGGTTAAGAAAGTAGGGTTTATATTTTGTTTTGCTTAGTTTTGTTGAAGAAAAGATGTAAATTTTAAAATGAAGTAGTTAAAGAAATCGAATGTTTTATCACTAACACTTTAGTCTAATCTTGACTTGAAATGCCCAATTTTGTTTTTTTGTAATAAGACACTTACGTCATTTTTCTTATAAACGCTGATACAATTTTATAAAAGCATTCTTTTAAAATATTTCTTTGATTTCGTCCCTATTTCGATTTCGATCAAAATTCTCAGCATCAAAGCTGTGAGAGAAAAGGAAGCAAATGAGATAATAATTGCTTTCCGTATTATTTGCAGACGTTTCCTTTGAGGGGCATTACCTATGGACTTGAAACCGTATCTGTGCGATAATTGTACATTAATTAGCTATCGATTTGAGGGTATTTAGAACTTTTTTTCAGAGATTATTTGGGGTCGATCTAATTAATTACGGAATCACCCTGTTTTTATCATAATGCTGTTTTTGAGTCAGATTCAATAGGAATACAAAATGTGGTTTTTATCTTTGAATTTAATAAATGCGACCAGTAATGATCTGATGATGAATTTTGAATATGAATAGACTCGTAGGTACTTACATTGTGAAATTAATGGTGAACTTTGTATGCAATCAAGTTAAAAGTTTGTACACAAAAACAACATAATATTGAATGGGATAGCATTAATTAGTTAATATTTTATTTAGGAAAATAACATACAAACGTGACATAAATGCAGTGGTAGTATGAAAAGAGGCTTTGCCGTGCACTGGAACAATAATAGAAAGAAAGAATGAATGAATGAAATGCACTGGCCCCAGCGTGGTTGTACCAGACTCGATTGCTCGAATGAACCCAGAGATTCACACTAGCCCCTGAAGCCTCATGTTTCATGAGACTACAGAGACCATTGTATATCAGAGAGTAGACCGCGATAATGGTAAGGAAGACGTGCCCTTGGGATAGGAGGGATTAGAGCCTATCGACTGTGCAGCCTTGAGCAAGCATTGGAATAGTGGAGAGACGGGTGATATTTATCTATGGGAGAAGCATCTTTTAGTAGCTTCGCCGCCAGGTTGGCTCAGGTTCTCCGGGGATTGCGGAAGGAATAACAGATCCCAAGATCCCCGGTGCAAGTGTGGGAGGGGAACACTGGGGTGGTTTTTAGTCAGTAAGAGTCTGACAGACCCCTCCGCCCGCCCCAGGGCGGAGGACATCCATGAGGATTTTCCACCCCGTGAACAAAAAAAAAAAAAAAGGTTCTCTCGGTTCTTGTCTGTGTTACTGCTATGCTGTATTACACGTTGCTGATTCCAAGGTCTTCGTCTGAGGTCTCAATATATGTTTCAGATGGAACAATAATAAAAAGAAATAAAATGAATTTTACACACTTTACAAGCAGCGAGTTATTATGTTTCGGAAAAACACAGAAAAAATAAAGTAGGTGGGGAACTTATTTATTAAACGAGAGATTATCACCAATTCCTAGACAAAGCAACTTCGCTCTCAGTCTCATCTCCCACAATAAAGCGCGATTCATTTGTTTTTCACCGTCAGTCAACACCCAGCACATTAACTATGCAACGCTAGGGTTGACGGCGAACAGTTTGTGGGCAACAATAAAAAATCCCTTAACGCGAGACAACGGCGGCTGTAGGGTTATACGTCTTGTTTGCCCCTCGTGACAGACATGGCGGAGTTGTGTGGATGTGCTCATTTTAGTTTTAGTTAAAGTTCCGCTATGAAAAGATGGTAGATTAAGGTTACGCTAGTCACTCATTCTTCCAGTATACTCCACTGTTTGCAAAATTATTACCGTTCAGGGATAGATAGTTTGTAAAAAAAATTGAAATACATTGTTTTGAATAAATACATCCAGTAGTTTTTTCCTAATATCTATACGCCCAAAGGTTTGTTCAGGAAATTTTACGCACTTGTTTTCGTTGCAATTCATCGTTTATTTCACTTTCTCATACATTGTTAGTTGAATTAGCATGCATATTAGCCACGCCCACCAACGAGTTCGAGCCGTCCGTCGACTAGCGCAAACTTAAGTTTTAGTGGCAGTGGGAAAGCATCATTAATCAGTATTGGCTTTTGGCTTGGAGTTTGACAATAACAGACTGAATATTAAGACAACTTTCTTTCTGTATTCTTCACACAATCTAATATAACAGACGCAAATGTTTAGCGGAGTTTGTTGCGCCGTTTCTTCTCTCTGCTTAGAAACTGGTGAAAATTGGGCGATTTTGGTGTTGTCTTGTGAATTTCCATAATATAAATGCACGTAATAAACCAGAAATTGTGATACCCAAATTTAGACTAACAAAAACAAGTAAGTAATATCTTATCCACAGTATTTGCTTTTATAACAAGTTGCCAAAGTCGGTTACAGAACTTGGCGATGGAAAGTTCAAAACCCACATCAAACGTGTCCTTATCAAAAAAGCATATTATAAGATCAAAGACTACGTTGAAGACAAAGAAGTTTGGCAAACACATATGGCTTCCCTGGTACCTCATTAACGGCATAACTATGTAAAGGTCTATTAAGTGCTCCCAAATTACGATGTTTTTTTTACAGACTTCCTTGACATAATCTTTTCATTATTTGACAATAAATACCTAAAATCTAAATTTCAACTATTTATTAGTTGCTTTTTTGACAGGATATTAATTGAGATTTGTTACAGTTATAATGAATGGCAATCATGTCAATAAGTTTAAATAGGTTTTTACTTTTATTATTTTCATAATATTTTATAAAGATTATTTTATATTTTGTGAATGTGTGAACGTTGTAGGCTTAATATACTGGATTTGTAGGCCATTTTCTATTTTCTTAAGAACATGATACTTGTTGACAGGCCTACACTGTCCTCCCATACCTATTAATAATGTAATTTTAAAACATAAGAGTAACCGTGGAGTTTCTTGCCGGCTCTTCTCCATAGGAAACGATCGATTAGAACCGTGCACCTAGCTTCTGACGTTTCATAAGTGCCCATGTAGGTTTATGTGAAATAAAATATTTTGATTTTGAAACAGTCAAAAAGAAAGGAAATTCAACAAGTTTCCTCTCGACCTTGTCTACATGGTGTTGAACTATCGAAGCTTGCCAAACGACTTCTTTCGTGAACCTACAAAAAGCGCATCCATCCTAATCTTTCCCCCAACAATACACTCATTACGAATTTAACAACTTGCTACCGACATACTCAGTCATGTAACCCGTTTTTATTGAGTTCGTCATTGCTCGGCACCGCTCGGCAATGCTCGGGCCTCCTCGACGTGGTACGGTACCGACTATAGGGGGACTGATAGCATTTTAAATCAGGTTAAGGTCAACAAAAACCGGATTCGAACTCTGCGCACTTTGATTCGTACGACGAAAAACGGACACTTTTAGATTTAGACCTTGTTTAGATGTCAAAGTTAGGCTTAGATATGTATGGAAGTGGGTATGCATGGCAGGGAAGTGTTTGGACTCGGAAACTATCATTTCTTGTGAGTCTCGTTTTCTGACAAAGCTGGGGACGGCTATCAGCAGGAGGGGCAGAAAATTTATGAAACGATCTGTGACTAAGAATAATGCCAGTTGAGTATAAAATGAATTGTAAATGATCTTTTTCAGAAAATAAAATAGGCGAACTGAGATGACTACTCGTAAAAACAAAAAGAATATACTTACATGACATAAGAAGAATCAGGCGACTAATTATTTGAAAGATTCCGAATAATGAAAAGCACAAATGCCAATTTAAATTGTAATTAGGAACAAATCACCAAAACTCCAATTATAGAAATCAAGCAGTTGTTTTACAAATAGAAGATCCAATTACATAGTATGATAGCAATAGCAATCATGAAATTACGTCTCGATTGTAAATTGAAATAATGTTGTTCTCCGATAATTTCTATAAAACCGGAATGCGTACCGTTTAGTTTATTGATCCTGGTGCTAATTACGGTAGTTAGATATTGCAGATGCTAATATTAAATGATAGTTTTTTATTTATTCTCTTAAGATGTAGTGGCGTTTGTAATTTACGATGTGGCTGCTAATAGTCGTGTTTCATCGACTAAATGATACCTACTGCACTGAGACTGAAGCTACCATTACAGTAAAGGCTTCTACATAGCAGCGCGACTTGCCGCGCGACGCGACACGGCACAAAAGCCCCGCGTGTCGCGGGACGAGCGGTGCCTTTGTATCGTGTCGCGTCGCGCTACAAGTCGCCCCGGTATGTAGAAGCCTTTAAATGATTTAGATCAATGTAGTGTTGTGGTATCTCTTTTAATAGTTCACTTGTTTGTTTGTTTATTTGTTAATTTTTTTTTTGTAATTTATAATATTAATAATGTTAATCGTGCATTAAATAATATAATTATACAAATAACTTAAAACCAAATATATAAATACATATATAAAATATAAATACAAATGATACTAATTTAATTTTATATTTTTATTACATATTTTTTTTAATTATATTGCCATCAACCGGGCATAAATCCAGACTCCAGGCTGCTACTGAGAAATTCCTATTGTAAAATCCCAATAACACTGCTCGACCTGGAAATCGAACCCAGGACCTCATGCTCAGCAGTAGGGCTTGCGACCACTAGACCAACGAGGCATTCACTTTATAATGTGATAATGTACTGTGTCGTTCGTTACATTAATCAGTTGGATAACTCTACAGAAAACAAGTTAATTCTAGTGCCTATCAACTTTAAACGTCCGTTTCCCACCACTTATATCTTTTTATAAATTCCTATTTGATTCAGACCATTCCTGTTTCGATCATTGCTTTCACCAATTTACGATAATACCCCCGTTTCAACAAAAACGATCGGCTATTTTTCTATCCCCTCATACAAACCAGTTTTATTTATACGAAATAGTTTCGCCAAAATCACTGCATAAACCACCGCTCAATAAATAAAATGGACCGAACCTGTCCGATTCAGCGTCAATAAAAACACATCCCAAATGTAAACGAGAACGATGCATGAATTCTTCATTTCAAATTGTATGGCCATGTTAGGGCATTATCATTTTTAGTGCTTGCCACACTGGTATATTCAGATGGAATTTTTGATGCACTGGCGACACAGCCGCGCTGCGATTGGCCGCCCTGAATATTGTATGAACCAATCACCGCGTTGCGCTTAACGTTGCATTCCAATTTGAAATCGTGAAGGCGGGAAACAGCGACAAAGTTGTGTGTTTTGCAATGGCGTGCAATAGGCATAATTTGTTGTTACACAATCAAATTGGTTTTCCGAACAGGTATGTAGTAGCATAGCGCTGGACATAATTGGAAGGCCTATTATTGGGACGTGGTAAGAGAATTTCCTGCGTTTTATTAGTATTGTGAGTACATTAATGTCTTCCAACCAGTCAGCGCCCAAGTTAATAGTAAATTAAAGTGTAGTGGTAATTATCAATTACAAAATTCATGCTAAACCGTTTAGGTAGGTACTTGAAATTAAAGACAGATACATAATTAACGAGTTGCTTGAAATTTTAGTTAGAAATATAGCGCATAGTAGCATTTAGGACGATACTATTGTCGTTATGCAGTAACTTCGGATAGCGTAGTGCTGCAGACGTAAAAAGATTTTACCGACTAAAGTCGTCAATCTTGTCGCAACGTAACAAATTCTCAAGGCCAGAAAAGCTCTAAACCAAACGGCTGCTTTCTTCTTAAAACTCGACGTTGCAGATAAGAAAATTTGCGCGTACGAAATCCTCATTTTTTTCCAGTAACTATGTTATTGTTATAATTAATAATATCTCTCGAACAGTGCACTAATTGTTGTGTTATTTATTAGCGGGCCAGTCGGCAAGATAACCTCTGCCACAACCGAAATTATTGTTCCTATATTTTGTGAATCGCTATCTGTTATATTGTTATTGTCTCCATTCGTAATTAGGGCGTGTGCCCGGTGGGAAGTTAATAAAAAATTGCAGTACTTTTTGGCTTGAGATTATAGTTCAACGGTCATTACTTGATAAGCTGATGATGACATGATTATTAAATGATACAGAAGCGCCACTTTTTACTAGGGATTCTTACGCATCTGTGGAACCTTTGGCGTGCGCTGCAGTAGGAAAAATGTGGCTGAGATTTTATGTAGCATGTTTGTTTTAACCGGTATGAGATAGAAATGACCTTGAAAACTTGATTTCCTAGGCTTTTACTCTTTGAAATGGAACAGTGTAACTGTTAACGATAGACAAAGAAGCAAACACACAGTGATAACAATAGTATTGTGATGTAATCTTTAATTGTATGTTATTGTAATTTTTGGGACACAAAACACAATCACTTACAAGTGACACATTGAACTGCCTATCAAGACATAAAATTTAGTGGTCTGGTAACATTCCAAGACTAAACTTGGAATAATTATTTCTTATAGACAACTGCTCTGTACCGTAGAGTTTAGACCTAGAATTGGTGCTAACAATAGGACAGGATAACATTTTATTGAAGAAAAGGAAAACTTAGTTACTCTAAAAGTCGATTTAGTAATCACCCGCCTTGCGCATGCTATTTCTAAAATAGACATGACATTCTAAACAAATTGTCACACAAAACATTAAGATTACTAACATTCCAACAATGAAAACAATTTCAATTTGCACAATTGTAGTGTTCACGTAACAAACGAACAATTCTGTGAACAACGTGAGTTCTGTGTTTCTATGTGTGGGGCAAATCTTTGCAGAAGGCGACTTTGTGAGTACTATAAAGAGTTATTGTGGTACACAAAGGAGTATTGTCCTAGCCTTGTTGATTGTCTCTGCTCTCGTGACAGAGACATGTTAGGTGTAGTTTACCTTGAAATCTGTTTTGTTCAAGTATTGATTCGTTCGAGTGATGTTTTGATAGTATGAAGAGTAGTGGAGTCAACATTTAAATTGGGTACATTTTAGACCAGATTCTGCTTAGTTCTTAACTTTTCGATACTTTTACCTCCATAGAGGATAATAACGACTTATCAACTAATCTCTATCGTGCCTAGTTCCATTATGAAGTCATTAAACGAATTATTCAGCTTCAACAAGCGTACGCATCGGTACGTTAATCTTATGACTTTCGGTTGTTAAGGTATTCTAAATTACCTTCAAAACATCAACTTTGAAATAAAATTAAAACACCATAAAACACATAACTTACTTTGTCATTCCCATCATTATTCGTGTGTTAAAACATTTCTCATCCTATAAGAACAAAAACGGTTGGAACGCCCCCAGGCCTCCATCATTGGGTTTATAAATAAGATATTCATATTAACTAATGTTACGTCTTCTATAATCTGTAACATTATATTTTGCTTTCTGGTTATATATCACTGTACAAATTATGACTTTGTCTATTGTTAACATTTTGTTGACTGATGTGGCACAAGTTGTGAGCTTTTAGCAGATGGAACTTTAGATGGACAAAGCTGAACGACTATAGTGACAAAACCCTGTGAAAAATTGAACACCATGGATAATTTTATTCGTATGTTGAAGAAATTTCTTCAATAGTAGCTCAAAAGAAAATCTCGTTGTTTCTTATTTCATTTATTTGGCCGACATTGTGTTGAAGGATGACAGTACTAAAAGACTTAATTTTCCCAAATTATGGATGCTAACAGTAATTTTGCGTCAACTGTGTTCAGTGGTGAATTATTGTCAATATTGACAATAATTCGCCACTGAACATAATCCTAGGCCTTTCTCATCCAGCTTCTACCAGCCACTTTGTGAGTATTTCCTTTATTACCCACACTGGCAAACCCGCTGATCTCTCAAACCTTATTCCACAATCCGAACCCAAAGCCAACATAACGGAGATGGATTGTAGCACATTACGGGCTCACGTCTTAATCTCGTCGGCGGCTATTACGCTGCGTTTAATTAGTGCAGACAATAGCCCGCGCCGGCCTTAATAATACGCCAAAAGTGGCCCTTATTGTCTCTGCTGACTTATTTATGTGCTAGGATTACAATTGTTTAACGTTTTCTATAATTGACGGTGAAATAATAATTATTGATGCTGGAATGATGTATGGTGATTGATTGATTTCTTGTTTTGTTTTAGTTGGTACTTGTTTGAAATTAGCTATATCAAGCTGACTTGTATCTGACTCACCTTTACTGATTAGAGTTAGATTATTACATTTCTATCCATTATCTGTATAAGGTCAGTATTATTGGAACTAACCTAGCTTTTATCTACGTTAGGAGGACCGCTTTCAATATTACCCGAAGGGACTATTATCTGTACTTTGAATCCGGAAAGAAGTTCAATTTTGTAGTTTGCTTACTGTTATCATCCTAACAACTGTTGTATGATGAAAATAAATATTTCATTCAGTATTTTCCTTTCCTTTATCACAAATGTTTACATCTCAATTGAAAACAGACTTACGACAATGTTTCTCTCCTGGCAACGAACAACAACATATCCGCGACTACAATCATAGTTATCAACAAAAGCTATTAATTACTGACAACGCCACTGATAAGGTTGGCACGTAAATATTGACATAGATCGCGATTGACACCGCCTTAACCTTTGTTATAATTATCTTCTATTATTGAACATAATCTATAACTATTTAAATCTGTTAGTAATTTGTGCATCGTTTTATCCAACCATAAACTGGGCCTCTTCCTTCCATCACAATACCCAGTTATTGAGGTGATTATGGTCCTTTTAACCACACGTGACCAACAGATTGGCCATCTCAGCATAATATTGTAACCAACACAGGTGTCCATGTTATCCATTCTCATGAGAAATATACCTACCTAGCCTATCCTTATGCAATGTATTGATTCTACTCGCAGCGAGGGCGCGTCTTAAGACACACAGACAGTTACGCTATTGGTATAGCGCAGATGGGGAGCAGAATCTGGAATTCTAGATAGATAGTAGTTTCCTTCGTTAAAGCTATCAACATTTGTTATGATCTTGAAAATATCACAGATTTACATGAAAATCGTCAAGGATAGTAGAAATCAATCTTGATTTCGTTCACCCAATAGATTACATGTCTTGATGGACATGTTTGTTATTAAGGCCCTCAAGATACACAAACGATTTAAATTTAATTGCCCAAGATTGCAAAAAAGACGCGGGCAAATCTAGTCTGTATCAGATTTCACTGTAGAACCTACCTGGAACCCTATTAGTTCTGCAATTACCTTCTATAATAGTTCTATTTATATTGGCACCGCTAATGTCTCTGCTGTTGATTAATCTACGGACTTTGATACCATGTTGGATTCCGGGCAGGTTTATCATACAACTAATTGCACAGAGTAATAATAACAGATAGAAAGGCCAATAAAAAACTAGTTTCCGATCGTTATCCAGACGTTTTATCACAATCATACATAGGTTTATACAGCTTTGATAATAAAATCATATTTTAGTGAATCGACAAGAAGTCTTTGTTAGTCAATAAAATTGGAATACAGCATGGCGGATAAAATGGCGCTGTTTTCTGCAACATTCATAATTTAGATGTCAATATTGAATTTGATAAAACCATTATTAATATTGATGATGACAGTTATAATAATAGGGCATTTGATAAAGTTGTTTAAGCCATTCGATTAGGCGAATATGGCTTTATATTGGAAAAGTGTGTAGGCATGCCAAGAGCTTTTGTAGGAACATTACTTTAATGACTAGAATATTTTATTAATAACAAGATATTCTGTAGAGTCTAAAACAAAAATTATAATACGACACATATTTTTTGTTTGTGACCTGACCTTAATGAACTATTACGTAAAATTCTATAGTGAGTTTAGTAGGTATGATTATCTTCAGGGTTTTGCATTGCTGGTGGTATAGGCTGGCTGGATAAATGAGCCATAAGATTGTCTAGGTGCCGCACGGCGACAATGTGACAATACAGTAGGTAAGTAACTACTATACAGAAAATTCGAGCTTATTATAAAATGCTAGAATAATTATAGCGCTAAAGATGATCTTGTTTTAAATCGCTGTAAATTGAATCTTAATTTCAAAGTTGAAAATAAATGTTTGACTACGAATGATGGAAAAAATCTTGAACTCAACAAGACACGCAAATTCTCAAAGCAAACAATACCTACTAAAAAGAGACTAAAACAAAAAGCTTGACGAGCATTTAACTGCAAACGAGCATAATTAGTTCGGTGATAATCACACGCTTAGCTGTTGTCTTAACGCATTAGCATCTTGCCGACAATAAACGGTGGAATTGTCGCATTACACATTCGTTGAGAGCTAAATGACGACTTCTAAGGAAATATAGCGCATACAGCCGCAGGTTGAAATAATTAAATCTTGTAATACATCATAATGATCAACATATACTGCTAAGTCCGTCCCTGTCTTCATTTTGACATCTTTAGTCAAATTAAGATTAACATAGTAAAAATGTACTCCCATCGTAACGGACTTTTTCTTGTCAGTAGCCCCAGGCAAGACTTTATGGAAACAAAATTGTCCTACTTGACTTAATCATGTTCACACTCAATACCCTTAATATATTCGAAAATTACGATAGTAATTTTCTTACTTCAATGAAGCTGTAAACCGAACAATTAATATTCATATTTATCGTTGACCGAATCACATTTTTTAAGCGTAGTTTTAACAAGAATATTTAAATTTAAGCATATTGGTTTAATTACTACTTATGCTATTCTCCATTAAAGTTATAGGCTGTAAATAATTCAGCGACCACTTAAACTGGCGTAAAATTATAATAGTATTAGCTATGAAACTGGTAAGCAAACGTGCTGTAGTTTTATAAATAACATGTTTTAGATGACCTTTTTATGGTGGCTATTGAACTATGTCATGATGGTAGTAAAAGGTTAACTGTTGTTTACAAGAATAGTGGTTTTTTGAAGCCCTGTTAACGATTTTGTATTCAGATGAATCATTAATTAGATTGGATTGTATAGAAGTAATGAATTGTATCCGAAAGTAGTGCTCACAAAAAAAAAGTATATTTTTTGTAACCCGATAAATGGAATTAAAATAAAAGTTTCCTCATTATCAAAAGTGTTTCAAGTAGGTGCGTCGGAGCAGGCTTTAAGCCTAACCTGACATTGTACAATTTCAGTTTTTTCATCAACAATATTATATTTTCATAGCCGGTCACTTCATAGGTAGTACGGTAGCGCCTTTAGTAATGCCTTAACATCTACCAAGTGAAATAAAAACAAAAACACCCCAAGCAAACCCGCTGAGCGCAACATACTAACGTCCTTTACGATTTCCGTCACCCGAACTCAGTGGACATACTTTAACGTCGGAATATCTATAAAAGGCTAGTAAAACATGCGTTTAACGCTTTTATAGTAAACTTGCGGTGGTCCTAACATTGTTTTTAATGTGCAGTAATATGGCTAATTAAATTCTGGTAAACGACTAACTTGGAATAGTGTAAGTGTCTCCGTTTTATTTTAGTACTTGGCTTGTTGGAGTAATGAAAATAGGCAGTGTGTTGCATCACTGCTTGGTGAACGAAACAAAAGGTATTGATACAGAAATAGGCGTAATGTTCATTGGAAATATTGATTAGGATATTGTTTTCGATGTACAAATTTTTGCATAAAAACAAAAGAAACAAACAATAATTTTATTTGTCACAGAAATACGTGCATACGAAAACATAATAAACTCGAGTAAATAAACATTTCCACAAAATAGTCGGCAGCTGTGACAAGAAGGCTTGCACTCAGCATGATGCTGTGCTATGGGGGGGGGGGACCCACAGCACAGCGCTGATTTTCAGTGGTCACCCGAAAAATACGTACGGAACCCAAGTCAGGCATACGATAGGTCTATACATATTCTACAAACAAAAAAGAGTAGTTGTGATATTTCCACGATTTTAACTAGGTATTTTTGTAACTGCAGTTGAAGATGCTGATTGTCACGATCACCATAATGAAAACAACTTATAGGACATAAGCTTATGCTTGATTTATAAGCAATATAATAAGCAATAAGTTAATCAAAATTAAACATAATTTTTTATGTATCTTAGTCAAGTTGTAAAACCGTTTTGTATTAATAAATAGCTGCTGCCCGTGCGGCTTAGCCATAGCTTTTTCTAAAATAAAAGTACTCTAGTTACTCCTTATAAAATCAGCTATCTGCCAGTGAGGGTTTCGTCAAAACCGGTTCAGCCGATTCGGAGATTAGCCAGAACAAACAGACAGACAAAAAATTTAAAATTTGTTTTTTTTTGTTATATGTACCGGATTTACTTTCATATGCATCATTATCTGCTTAGCCTTTTCCCAACTATGTTGGGGTCAGCTTCCAGTCTAACCGGATGCATTTGAATACCAATATTTTACATGGAGCGAATGCCTCCACAACCTCCACAACCCAGTACCTCCCCGTACATCAACCCACATCGCGCCCTCGGATTTACTTTCATATACCTTTAATAAAAATCTTTTATTTTGACATTACATACGTCTACAATTATTTGTATAAATGTTTAGATTCTGTCAATTTAATATGAAAGGTAATAAAAAACATAACCCTTCCTTTTAGCATCGCCGTAGTCGAGCAATAATCAATTACGCAATAGAAAGCATACCGGACGTAGGAAACGAACCTTAATTTCATACATATAAATACATTATCATTAACGAGATGAATAATAAATTATCATCTAATAATGATTTCCGTATCTTTTTGTAAACAGACTGTAACAAAACAATGATAAATGTTGATGTAGGAAACTATATTATTGGCAATAGAAGAAGGTGACAAGATTAATTAGCTGATAGCAGTGTAATGTCTGCCATGTTAATGAGGTAGTGAACAATGATAGACAGAGGGCAAGCAATTGTTACGTATGTGTCTATAAACGTAATTTATAGGCAATAATGCGGTTAATTTATTGTTGTCTAATGACATTATATGGAAACGGAAGAGGCTTCTAATCATTTTTGTAAGTAATTATATGTTTTAGAAGAAATTATATATTACATTGTAACTGTTCCTATAATTTTTTTTTAGGAATCATCAAAATCTTTTTCTATTTATAGAAAATGATCTCATTTTAATAATTTTAATTTCCTCCGTGTGGCGTCGCATGGGGGAGGCCCTATGTCCAGCAGTGGTCGTCTTTCAGCTATGATGATAACGATTATGATATATATCATTTGAATTTATGTAGCCACTTCTAAAATACGGTTGTGACGAACTATTGTAAACTCTAAGTAGAAAGAAGTTTGACTTACTTGTTCTTATTGACAGGCGTGGTCGACGGGGTTGGCCTTTTCTCTTCCTTAATCGTACTATTGTTCATTTTCGACGTTAACCTCTTCAAGACGTCATCCATAGAACGCTTATGAGGATTACTCAACGACAGAGCGCTGTTGTGATTCAGCAGTGAATTGTTATTGTTACACAGTCCCAAAACCTTCGCCTCAGCCCCAGGACTACTGCATTCTGACGAGCCTCTTCTTCGAGCCTGCAGGTCGTTCACTTGATGAAGACTTAAGAAAGATGATGGGACTAGAAGATTATTTGTCATGTCTAATGTTTGCTCGAATCGTTGCTTCTTTGACGGTCGTTCGTCTTCGTAATTCGTATCCTCCTCGCTTATAGAACTCCTTGTAGAGCAACTGGGTGAGAACTTGTAGTAGCTATGCTGCTCGTTGTCATCTGACTCCTGGTGGTCAGGAAAGTCCAGGTTGGCTGGGCCGGCTTCCTGCTTCTCTGTGTCGGCGGCACCTTCTTGCAATTTCGACGGTGGTGACTTTCGTTTAGATGACATGTTTCTGGAAAAGAAAGCGACGATTAGGAACTGAGTTATATTGAAGAGCAATCACAGACTAACGGGAAACATGTGACATTTATTAAGTCTGTTAGACATACTAAGTGCTGTCAAGACTCAGGACTGGTTAATAGCCAGTCAGTGACGTCAAGTCTAGAGATGTCCTAATTATCCAGCTCTATTCGTTAACATGACTGTGCTCGCACAAATACTTGTTAAATGCAAAATACAAACACGGTTTACAAACAGTATCACTGTTTGATCGAGATCTCGGGTCAGACGTCAAACGTAGTATTTGTCACCCGAACTCCCCCGACTAGTTACGAAACTCGCTTCGTTAAAGCACCTAATTGGGCTCTACTAATTGTACTAATTGCAGTTACTGCCTCCTTTGGACTTAAGGTGTCCGTCGGTCCATGTAATACCAACCACTCGAGATAGAACCTTAAATACGACTTCAATTTCGTTGGTAACACCTATTTTGTTACGGAATTAAAAGGGCGGGGAGGGTCTTGTTAAATTAGCTGATTTTGTATATGTGTGAGTGTTAGGTTATACTGGATTGGCCGATATCGTGTGTGGCTCTAAAGATTGCGCGTGTATGTACGATTATAGACTAACATGTGTACTTTGATGCTGATTTGAGTTGGAAACGTCTTCATTGATTGTGTTAACAAACAGTTCCTTTGCGCATAGTGTCTGGCGGCTCTGCTTTGATGTTTGTCTACGTATCTGCTGTAAGTATTGATGTGATTATTTTGAAACGTTTACGCGGTGTCATCCTTTTGCCGGAATGTTTCATCCTTTGAACTTCAGTGACAAATGAGGTAAACAGATTTAGAGGATATTCATCGTTAGGCGTAGATCTGTTTAGACTATTTTGGCATGGTCGCAATCTCTTTGTTAATGCAGGCACAGTTGTTGGATGATATTATTTCATTAATATTTTGTCTTATCTTATCTTAAAAATACCTAATTCCGATGTTTTGTGGTAGGTAATAATCAACTACAAAACTTCTGCCATCATGTATAACAATCGCAAAATTTTGAGCACTTTCCCAAAACCATAAAATCAACCTTAACATACCTAATACATATTATTATTTCAGTAGTGACAGTTACAGTAGCTATGACCTAAAGTCCTTCACAAACACTAAATACTAAGAAACTAGACTAAATCCATTAAGAATTATTTACATACAGAACATTGGTTATGTTCACAAGTTTACCCAAAGTCTGCGAAGTTGGGACAGATCTGTCAAGTAAATGAAGAATCAACATTAAAATGTTAAGGTGTATACGAAGCGTTTATTTTAATCAAAGTACTCGTATATTATAATTAAAATAGTTTTGTTTGAGGAAATTTTGTAATTGAAATAATATTACAAATTTTAATAGATTTGGTGTTAACTTTAGATTTATTACTGACACTGAAACATGAGGTTATGTTTAAAGGAATAACTGCAAGTACTTTTTATTTTTTTATAAAAACTAGGATAATTTTGTAACAGGTGACATTAAGACAGAAATAGTACATTATTGCAAAGGTCGTGAAATAGGCAATTGCAGGTCGAGTATGAGTTTGAAGGCCGAACCGTAGGCTAGGACTTCACTAATACGAGACAGGCAATTGCCATTTCCGCCGAGGCATATATGGTGCTTTTCTCAAAAGAATGCAGGGAAAGCAAATTATTTATTCCAGATTCAATGACGAACAACGATATTTTTTCACGCGCTAATGTGTTCATTTGTTTTATTTTCAATATACAGCTTTCTATTTGCAAGCCAGTTCGAAATTTAAATAAAACCTTTGATAAGTTACTTCCTTGGGTGCCATGTTTCGGAGTAAAAGAGTATTTAATAACCCCAGCACGCCGTTTCATACAACATTGCTGGAGCGTTGTAAAGTTCCAAATTAGAAAAACGCTCCTGTAATGGATTTGATTTTCTTTGACCGTAAATTCGATACTTCGCGTGTTCTTTTATCGAAAATAATTACAATATTTCTATGCATGTTTGAGAAAAAATAATTATCTTTAAAACAAAAGTTACACAACCAGACCAACCAACCCACGATGCCGACATTATCGATTTATGCACAAAAAGGTGTCAAATCGATATTCGCGTTAAAATGCCTGTTAGCACACTGGCACGCAAATTGTGTTAGTGCCCTTGAGACAAAAGGGGGTGATGGTAGAACATGAAGCTACGAAACGGAAGCTTCATGTTCTACCATCACCCCCTTTACACCAGGTACACCTCTGCCCAACCCTTCGAGGAAACAAGGCGTGATTATGTTATGTCCTTCCGAAATTAAAGTTATTTTTCACTTTTTAGTGTTTTTGTTGGAAGTCGGTTGTTTTTTTTGTAAAAAAGATTTTTTATATAAATGAACCATTGCATTTCGCCACCGCTTGTTCTTAGCTCAGTGGCAATCATTCAATTTGATACGGCTGCGCTTCGACGCTGTTGTTGGGATAAAATGCAACAGTCAATTTAGGTAGGTAGGTACTGTTAACATTTTCTGCAAAAGGGAACCTTACATCATGCAGGCTGGTGGAAAACATCCTTTTTTTTTTTACATTTATTTATTTTACAGACAACATAATAAAATTTTAGACCTACTGACAAAAACAAATACCTAATAAAAATAAACTACTATAACTAACAACAATATATCATTAACCTATGTTAGTACATAATATAATCTAGGATTGATTGAAATTTGAGGATTTTAGTAACAATTTGGCTTACGATCTATGTTAGTACTTATACACTACGACCGACAGTGTTGTTTTGATCAAATGTCGCATTATGGGGCTCTCAGGCCTGTCAGCCATCACCTTCAGGAGGCTGGTGCCACTGCCACGCAATCTGGCGAGCAGAGATGCACTTTTCTTCCGTACGACAGCTGAGAAACTGTCCACTCGGGCTTTTGCGAACATCTCTGACGCACTGCAGTAACGTGGCAGCCGCATCAGAGCCCTGAAGGCGCTCGAGTGAAGCGAGAGAAGAATACAGAGATGTACAGTATTCTTTAAAAAGAGTGTGTGTGACTACTTCTGTGCATCGAGCGAACCTACGGGCCAACATGTTCGCCCGTACCGCCACTGCCCTGCGTTTCCGTTCAACATCAGCATCATCTTTAAGGTCGTTAGCAATAAAATGTGCCAAGTATTTAAACTGATGAACCCGACGAATCGGGAAATCATTAAGTTTTATTCGTGGCACATTTACTAGACATTTCCTGCCAACAGCCTTAAAGACCATGAGTTCGGACTTGTTCACACTATATAGCAACCTATGGCCGGCAGCATAGCTCTCACAGATTTCGACAAGTTTTCCGACTTAGTTTCCTTCAATAAACTCTATTTTTCTTTAACCTTTTCAAAAGGATGGGGTTGAAAACTTGATTCATTTGGTTTTTTTTTGGCTCGATGCAAAAACAACTTGTAAATATTGTGTTTTTGAAGAGAAAACTTCATTAGGTGCGTTGGGCGATTTTTGGTAGGGGAAAATCTTACAAGTTCGCGTCACCGACATTCTAATGTTAACTGAAGCTGTGAGTATGAAGTGTTGGACAGGTTGTACTTGGCCACCAGTGCAAGATTTTTTTTTTTCATTACGGCTACATAAAAGGCCCCCCGCGTGTCGAGCGACGAGCGGTGCCTTTGTGTCGCGTCGCGTGTCGCGCCAGTATGTAGAAGCCTTTATTCATATTATATTTACAAATTATGAAATTTTTATTTTTATTTCTACAATAACTTTGAAAAAAAAAACTGTTACTTCATAGTTTTAAGTTTTCACTTCTGTCGGCAGTCCCCATGACTGCCTATGTTTTTTTTTTGCATCAGTTTTCTTTATTGCATAGTATTAGAAAAATAAGAATTCACCATCACAATTTGTCTATAGTCAGTAATTTCAATGAGCACTAGACAATCGATCATTAAAATCTAATTTCCGACTACACACGTCACTAACATTGAATAGTTCGACTCCTTGCAAAGCTATGTATGTTTCCCTAAAACAATGCAATACCACTCTTATTTACATGAATTTAAGATTCATGACAAAAGAATTGAATAAATATGTCAATTGTAACTACTAATTTCCTTTTCATTACTGTCACAATGACGTCACGCAGTGGCGCGAACAATATAGTGAATTGGCGGGAAATTTGACAGGTCAATATTACGTTCGGAAATGTTTATTTCTCTTCATTTCTTTTTTGCGTTTATGATAATGTTAGTCATCATTTCTGATGATTGAGATTTACAAATATCTGTATTATAGGTAGCAGGAAATTCGCGTCAAATTAAATGCACATTATTTTTTAAATAATGTCAATGCTCATTGATCATGCCTTAATGTAATGTTGACTGAAATATATTTTCGGACGAAATTACACTCGTGTTTAATTTTTGAATTTATTTGCGTTGAGCCTGTAAGAACTTTATTATTATTCGTCAATTGAAATGTGTCTTTCTATAGCTACGAGTAATGTTATCAAAAGTTGCAATAGTTATTGATAAAATGAAGTACAATCAAAAACAATAACTCGAAGCTTCAATGGTGCAACTCATTCAATTTGCAGTGGGGTGACGTCACAATGACGTCAGAGAATTGCTAGCAAATTGTTTTTGTAAACGCCTCCCCTTGTTAAATGGTTTGCTGGCATTGATAAAAGGGTTATCTATTGTTGAAAATTTAAGGTTACGGTTTTTTTAATTGACAAGTTTATTTTACGGTCATTATAAAGTAACTATACTCCATTTGAAATAACATTAGAAATTGAACTAAACTTTTTTGCAGTCCGTTCAATCGATTTTGACTTCTATTCCGTAGGCTTAAGGCATTAAAAGCAAATACGTGGTTACAATACCAACTGTTTATTACAGCTGCCATTTGTCATGCCACCAACGCAATAGAACTCAAAATCGGTTGAACGAACTGTAAAACAGGTTTATTTAAATGTTTAATCTTATTTCAAATGGAGTATAGGTTTAACTTAAATGCCTGCTTTGTTTAGAAAAATATTGTTATTCAAGTAAAATTTACAGATACTCAGAGCTACTCTTCAGTTTCGTAAATTCCATTTTGGAATCGTAGTGGTCGCAGAGCATCGCATGGAGGGGCTTGTGGCTTAGTAAGTAATCACAACCGAATGGGTCAGTGGATAGGTGACCATCCATTACATACCGAGACTCCTCCGTCCCTCGGAAAACACGTTAAGCCGCTGGTCCCGGCTGTCATTCGTGGATCTTTGACAGTCGTTACGGGTCGTCAGAAGCCCGAAAGCCTAAACTAGTCTTACCGAGCGGTATCGTATTACCCAGAAACTGGGTTGTGGAGGACAGATAGGCAGTCATTCGATTTAAAATACTGGTACTCTGCTGTATCCGGTTAGATTGGATGGAAGCCGACCCCAATATAGTTGGGAAAAGTCTAGGCAGATGATGGGTGGTCGCATCGCAAGCTGTAATGAAAACGGTCGTAGGTACTTACTTTAGTAAGACACCCGCAAAGCACTGCAAGGAATGGAGGCCCTTCCGTTCAGAAGTCATGATACAGATTCCACTGCCATACATAAACCGTATCTTCCAGTATCTCATATCATCATCATCAGCCCATAGCTGTCCACTGCTGGACTTAGGCCTCTCCAATTGCACGCCATTCAGCTCGATTCTCGGAAACTCTCATCCAGCTGCCACCAGCCACCCTGCGAAGATCGTCGCTCCACCTAGCTTGAAGGCGTCCTACCTTACGTTTGCCGATTCACGGTCTCCACTCAAGAACACGCCTACCCCAACGGTAATCGGTTTCTACGGCTAATATGGCCGGCCCATTGCCATTTCAGCTTGCTTATTCTATGAGCTATGTCGACAACTTTGGTTCTCTGCCGGATCATCTCGTTCCGGATTCGATCTCTCAGAGAGACTCCAAGCCTAGCCCGTTCCATAGCTCGCTGAGCGATCTTGAATTTATGGACCAGCCGTACCGTGAGTGTCCACGTTTCGGCTCCGTAAGTCATAACAGGCAGAAAGCACTGATTGAAGACATTCGTCTTTACCTCATATCATCATCCACCAAACACTATCCTTTCACCATTCTACGACATTCTTCCGCCACCAACATCCATACGAGCATAACAAGTCGCACCAACATATCACACTTGGAACCGACTTCTAATTTATACGAGATATTAACATGTGCATCCGTTTAGAAATTAATCAGCGAACGACGGACGAACGGACGGGCCTTTAAGTAAAGGTAACGAGTGCCTAGCCCCCAATCTATCTGACGAAGGAAATTGCTGACTCCCGTCTTAGATAAACGGCTAGGCTAAGGTTTCCTACCCGGTCTATGTATGTACCTATTAGAGTGTCATCTCGTGTAACTAAGTTGTTGGAACTCGCTCTTAAATCTTGTACATTTGTTGATTAATTTATTGGCTTGCTTTTGCTTGTGTGGAAAGGTTAAATGTGATTTGGAAGGCAGAGACATTTTTGAATGCGTGAAACGTGTGTGATGGTTCATTGTTAATCGAATCTTCAAAAGATTCTCACAGTTTTTGATGAAGGAATCTCGGTTACAAATGTACAAATTCTAAGCTGTAAAAAGTTCCATTAAACATTCCACCGTTTACGAGAAAAATGACATCAAGGCAGCCAATGAAAACACTTTGAAAAGAAACGTCATAATAAAAACGGCTCAAATCAAATAAGCGAATAAAAGTCCCGGAGAGTCGGCCGAGTACAATGAAAATAAAAATTAAATAGAAAAATATTGTGAAGCGTCAGTAATTGAATGAGGAACGAGAAGCATTTTCTTTCCCTTTGCTGAGAAAAGAAGAAAAAATCTTCGGAAGAAATCTTCCCGTAACAGAATTATTCCTATTCTATAATAAGTTTATTCACAATAAGATGGAATAAATAAAATGTTTGTAGCGTTCCTTCAAATTAGGTTTTGATGTGCCTATTTTCTTGTTTGTTCGTTAGGATTCCAATTTCATTTTAATTTGTTTCGAGAATTATTTAATTTTGGAACGAAGCTCTTAACGCACGTTGTACTCTCCGTAACTTTTTTTACGTAAGAAAAGTGTCGTGACGGTTAATGTGTTACACTTTTTTCGGTCTGCTCCCTTTCGCCAAATGTGCAAAAGCGAAAAGCACTTCGTTTCAAACGTGCGTCCCATGACACCGCTCATGTTATTTTATTGGTTTATTTCTAGATTTTAAGTCATTGTTGGAACTTTGAAATAATGCACTACTGAAATAGTAACCTAGGAAAGCACGCCGTTAGTCCCGGCAGTCGTTACGAAGCCAGAAAGTCTGACAATCAGTCTTCAGATAATGTTACCCAGTTACTGGGTTGAGGAGGTCAGATAGGCAGTAGCTTCATGTAAAATACTGGTATTCAGCAACATCCGATTAGGCTGGAAGCCGACCCTAACATAGTTGGGAATAGGCTAGGAAGATTGATTTATTGATTGGGGTATTATGCGTCTGGTAGCTCTATAAACGCTACCTGCGTTTATAGAGCTACCAGACGCATAATAATCTTTTGCATCCACGTGTATCTCCAGAAAAACATATTCCTAATGACACATCAATTTTCTCAGAAAAATCAAACCTCATTTCATATTTTATCAATAGCAGCCCCGATGAATGCCATTAATTTGCCAGAAAAAGTTATTTCAAAGAAAAACACAAAATGACATGTCAAAACAAGCGCTGCATCGCACAATTGGCTTCTATTGACTGAAGCAAAGGGAGGTGGAATTATCGACGGCGAATTACAAGAAACCCTCGCACAGTATCCCGAACAAAATGTAGTTACAAGTGTAACAGCCGACAAATGGCTGCTAGATGTGGCTTCATATTTCGAAGAAATTAGAAAACTAACAAAATGTTTTCTTATTGAAACTGTGCATATTGTTTTGGTTAGTGTGTCACGTTTTAAAATAGGAAACCATTTCTTGTATCTCATTCCAAAATAATCATGACCTGAACTGCCAACTGGACAGCAATAAACTCACTGAAACTTTTTATTTTATATAGTTTTTCCGGACAATCAATACCAATTGTATATTGTTTAGTTTCTCTAACCGCAGATAAAGAAGAAAAACCATCAGCTAAGCCAAGAGTCGTTATATCTTAGTTTATAACGTGTTTGAAAAGGTTCCAGAAAGCACGCATAAATAAGATAATTAAAAAAATATAAGTGTAAATAGTGGATAAACATGTGGACGAAGTCAAAACATCCATTCCATTCTGAAATGCTTATATAATTTGTCATGTGTAATATCCAGAAACCAAAACTATGTCTATATTTTGTAAAACACTTACTGAACCTTTTGATCTCCAATAAACTAAATTTTATTTCAAAATCGAAACATTACTTTATACTAAATTGTTTCTATAACGATTACTGTGAGGGAAATTGAAATAATATACCTACGCAGCTAATTTACTTTCCCATGCTAATAAAATATTATATTTTTGTAAAGGAAAATGCAACATATTAAGTTGTATTAGTAAGTTTTCATCACACCTACATACCTACTTCTATTATTTAATACTTTCTTTGTTGCCAATGTGAACAGGTGTATTGTATGAAATATAATGTCTGAAATTCTTTGGAATTTTCGTGGATCTTGCAAAAAATATTTTATTGTACTTTTGTTTTTAGGGTTCCGTACCAAAATGGTAAAAAGGAACCCTTATGGTGAGACTAAGTTTGTCGTTCTGTCTGTCTGTCTGTCTGTCACACCTAGCTATCTCGAGAACTACTAACGTGCTGCTATCAACTTGAAATTTAGAATGGTTTTAGAGGACGTTTGCCCAACTATTTTGCAAACAAGAAAGACATTAAAAAAATATATCTTTTTTGCTAAAGGGACTGAAAGGGGGTCTTAAAATGTTTAAGTGGGGCTACTAACTACCTACTGTGGGGTATCATATGAAAGAACGCTGTCTGCACATTCCCAAGCATTTTTTATTTATATTTTAAGCAGCATAGTTTCCGACTTTTGATGAAAAATGTAAAAAAAAAATACCGCCCCCCCCCCTTATCTCCGAAGTTTGCATAGATAAAAATCTAAAATTACCGGAACCCTCGGTGCGCGAGTCCGTCTCGCTCTTGACCGGTTTTTTTTAATTATGTTTTTAGCAATATATTTTTGAGTTAGTAAGTGATGTCGTTTCTAGTGAAATACATATTGTTATAAACATTTTCTTGAGCCTGACAATGGGGGAAATTACCCATCGGGTGCGCTACACGAGTCGAGTGGGCGAACCGGCTCGCTAGTATGGAGTCTAATCATTTATATTTAAATGTGATCGTTTATGTTTTTGTAATAATGGATATTGAGTCGTTAATAAACATAATGAGGTAGGTATTGTAATACAATCTCCGTGAAAATTGAGGAACTTCTATCTTTCTGTTATTTATAAGTTAGGTAGTGTATGTAATTATAATTTGTAGGGAGAATTTGCACTGTCTTCGGTTAGCGATTTTACTATGAAAAAGGATAATGAATAAGAAATAAAGAAAAATTGTTTATTCTGCACAAACAAGGTAACAAGATAGCTTTGCAGCCTGAACATTATAAGGTACTAGCTGCTGCCCGCGGCTTCGCCCGCGTGGCTTTTTCTAAACATATAGACCATCCTCTTGAATCACTCTATCTATTAAAAAAACCGCATCAAAATCCGTTGCGTAGTTTTAAAGATCTAAGCATACATAGAGACAGACAGGAAGCGGGAAGCGACTTTGTTTTATACTCTGTAGTGATTCTGCTATAGCGGATTTAAGATGAAGCTTATGTTCAGCTAGACATCGATTACCTACTAGTTTGCTTGAAATTTTGCATCAGTTATTTATTTTTGTCGCAAAATGAACAGTTTTTCAAGCCGAATTCGTCTCCACACTAACTTCCGACCCTCGGAGGGCACTGAGACGCTTTATGATTACTCGGTGACAAACAATGCAGTTAATACGACACAATGCCCAATCACCAGGCGCCATTGTTCAGCACAGGTTGCTACTTTGTGCCTTTAATCACGGCTTAGGCATTTTTCATGGCAATTGATTTTGGGTAAGAAGAAAAGCCTCTCTGTTGTTAGGAGGGAAAATGAATTGAAATGTTTACCTGCAGATTACAAATTAATGCTCTATTTTATTTGTCATTCATACTATTTTGCAAATTCTACTTTCAGGTGCTGCCAACAGATGAAACGTACAGAAAAGAATACGGTTCTTTACGAGACTAAGCTGCTTTGCTATTTTGAGTCTTATTTTTTCATCCACAATTTTTTATCTTAAAAAGATGCATAAAATTATTGAATGCACCCACGCGTGACTTCCTGGGTTGTAAGCTTACTTGCTAACCGGCTAATCTTTCTTCAACCACGTGACCGTTGGTCGCATGTAAGTACCAAATGCCAAGATGTACTTTTGACTGGCTTTTCTACTTATCTCCCGAAACGGCACTATGCCACAAAACATCGACCTGTACCTCACTACTCCAGTCCTCTCAGAGCATCAATATAAGAATATATAATATCAACAATTAAGCCGTATACAGACGGCACGACACGGCCCGGCGATTTTCCCTAAACAAGCCCGTCTGATGAGTGTCATTGTGTTCCTTAGGTCACTGCGAAATGAATTGCTAGTGAAACGAATGAAATGAGAATATAGTGTGGCTAAACGCTATTCAACTCGCTCACTTGTTTCTTCTTGCATTTTTCATAATGTTGGTTGTCTTTTCATGATGTTACGTAATTTTTAGAGCATAGTTTTAAGAGTAAAAAGGACCATTCCTTTTTACTCTGCAATGCTGTCATTAGTCGGTTGTTACAAGATAATGTATGTTCGTTGAAAGCTCTAGAGATCATATTATTTGGTGGAGGCGTAAATGAAAGTCTAAGATAATGGGAACATTTTTAAGGCTTCTACATACCGGGGCGACTTGTCGCGCAACGCGACGCGACACAAAGGCACCGCTCGTCTCGCTACACGCGGGGCCTTTGTGCCGTGTCGCGTCGCGCGACAAGTCGCGCTGGTATGTAGAAGCCTTAAGGATGTAGACACGGTGGAACAAGCAATAATTATAGTTTTGTTGCATGAATGGCATACACTCATGAATACTTGGTTAATTTAATCAGTTTGCTACTAAATACAACTCGGAAATGAATAAGCATCAATGATTTTTATGAAACTGTCAATATACTAGCTGCACCAACGCTTAAGTTTGAAGCATCACCTTTAAAATTCATCAATTTCCCTATGCAAAAACACAGACTTTAATATGTCAAAAAAGTTAAAAATCCTACCTCTAAATCGATGAAAAATAAAACCATTTTCCATCAACTTGAACACAAAACCCACGGTAAAAGGGAACAGTGGATACAAAACGGCGAAGTAGAAAATAGTTACATTAATAAATGGCGCTTTCGAGTCAAGATGTGCTCCAGAGTTTCGCAAAGGAACGCTCAGTACTGAGGAATTTGGTTTCCGAGCACTACTTCAGGTTCCCCGATCCTTTGTACAGATGAATAAGTTTGATTGTTCGGCGATGTGGCTGAAGTTGTGGAAGTAAAAGGCTTGGTGAAGGCGTACTTCGCATATAAAGGATAAATGGGAAATGTCATTATAAGTTGCACGGTTATGATACCTACATGATTTTACGGCTCTATAGTCTAAGCCAAGCAGCTCAGATGTGACTTGTTCAACTAGGTCATCGAATTTGTGGTATAGACTTTCGACTTTCGGCGAAGTAAAACATCTTGAAGAGATCTGGACGAAATTGGGCAGTAGCCTACACAGTGCACAAGCAAGAATGCTCCTCCAATAGTGGTCACCTTACAGCCTAGGTAATATATATCGATGTCAACCTATTCAGCAGCCGTTTGATTAATAAAAAATCGGTCAAGAGCGAGTCGGACTCGCGTACCGAGGGTTCCGTACGTATGATGTTGATGATTTCTGAAAAATTTTGATATTTAGAGACACCGTTTTATTTTTCCTGTAATCTTTACATAAACGTCTATCACATAGAATAATTTAAGATTTTTATTTATGGAAACTTCGGAGGGCAACGGTTTATTTTTTTACATTTTCATCAGAAGTCGGAAAACATGCTGCCTAAAAAAAAGTTTGAGAATGTGCAAACAGCGCTCTTTCATAGGACACCCCACATGCCCTAGTAGCCACACTTAAAATTTTTAAGACCCCTTTCAGTCCCTCTTGCAAAAAAAAAATTTTTTCTTGTTTGCAAAATAGTTGGGCAAACGTCATCTAAAACTATTCTAACTTTCAAGTTGATAGCATTAGTAGTTCTTGAGATATTCAGGTGTGACAGACAGACAGACAGACTTAGTCTCACCTTATGGGTTCCTTTTTACCATTTTGGTACGGAACCGGAACCCTAAAAAGTAATGACGCGCTAGTCACCGATTGTCATTCAGCTACTTTAAACTTCACTTTGTTTATACTACGCATCTCATCTCCCTCCCCTTTGGATAAAATAAACAAGTGCACATCCTTTGACAGTGCAACACAAACAATTGTCCAAATCATAAACAATGGTTCACATCGCAAATATAACCCCGAGTCCCGCACAAAGTATCCCTATGTATAATGAACCATTCATTCTGCCAAACAAACTCCAACCAACCATATGCAATAATTCCATACAGGATGAGCCAATAAGATAAAGCTGTAACCCCCTATCGTGTTACAAAGGATTCTAAATCGAAAATAGATAGCAATAAAACCGAGAATTAAATGACTAACGTAATAGATGTAAATCCTTGGTCCGCTGACAAAGAACAGAAGCGATTTCACGACATCAAAGTGGAACACGACATATTATGCTACAAAATAAACACCAGAATAAATACATCGAAATGTTTGTTCGGAAATATTCGGCAATGGGGTGATCATATTCTAAATTATCTGTTTACAGAGGGTAGTTTCACAACCCTTTCGACGGCAGGATTAATTTGCTGTTTGTGTACTTACGGTTGTCTCTGTGAACGGATTTGCAATTAATAAGACAACCTATATGAGCCTACATCTGTGTGTTCATTTGTATCTACATAGCTTCGTACATCATAATATTGTTGTAAGTACACATATTTCTATCCACAAACATGAGCATACAATAATAGCAGTATTAAAACTTTTCTAACGAACCCAGATTGTTCGCGTGGAAATCCGAGCAAGCTCAAAAATGGTAGGCTATAATTTGCACATAAAACGTATCCTAATGGCAACGTACGTGATCACTTATTCGGTGGACTCACAAAGCGGGACATCTTCATCTGAAAGCAGACTCTGATTTAAATACATTATTCTTGTAATAACAGCCGCGCACCGGACGGAGGGAGTCCTATTGAAGTCGTAGAATACATTATTTTAATTCGTACCACCTCTTTGTGACCCCATCAGGGAATTAATGGATTCAAAGCCTTCTCTTCCGTTCGACAAAGAATAATTTACTAAGTAAATGAACGGACAGACAATCGCGTTAGAACCCGAGTTATGTTTCGATTGTAGATTAAAGAGCAGCGAATTTGTGAAAGGGGGCACCTTTCAATCTGCGCCTTTGTACGCGTTATCTCTGTTAATTTTGGAAGGTCAATGAATAAAATACGCAGTAGGATTTCATTATTCATCTCCGAGCTTTGATTACGTTTAACATTCAGTAAATAAAGGTTATTTTTTCGTATGTGAGCGTTTCAATAAATGCTGATTGAAGTCTGTGTGGGGTTCTATTAAGATATTGCATCGTGAACAGCGAAGCAATAATCTAAATTGAAATAGGTTGTGTCTAAGATGTACGGAGTTGGTCTCAATTCAGTATTCATTGGGAGCGGTAGAATAGAGGAGCTATCGAGAATTATTGTCGAATCTCAGGGGCAATGCGACCCGGTCGGAGAGACTCGACTAGGAAGGGGTACTATCGATGTTTCAGAATAGTGGCATTTGCTTAAGTGCAATAGTTTTACACTTCTAAAAGGAATTTACGATACTAAGACTCGAGTTAGATATTTGTAACCTGGTAGTGATTATTCAGCAGGAATTTTGTAAAATTTTATTTGTATCTTTAATAATACGTTAAAAAAATGCCTTAACAGTGTATTACAGACATGATTTAAAAAAAAACGATTTTCTGCGAATTGACACACTACTACTTACTATATATACAATATCTATTAAAAACCGAATCACAGATAAACCGAATATCAGACAAAGATATATTTGTTTTATTGCATAAACTGTGTACATTAGTTCTTATTTTAAACATACATTTTTTTGGATCATTAATACTAAAATATTTAACCCTTAAAGCCACTCCTCCCCTTCCCTTGAAACCGCGAAACGTTGGCTAAGGGGTAGCGAAGACGATCGAGTTAACCCCTGGGGTCAGTTATTGTGTCATCGCAGACTGACATCTTGCCTTAGTGGTACTTAAATAGAATGATCTTCATTAGTAAATTACAAACACACTGTTGGGTATACCAGAAATAAACAATTAATACATTTTATTTCGGAATAGGAGGAGCTTGTGGCTAACTAATAACAGCCGCATAGGTCGATCCATCAGGTTAAGCTACGCTTGCCGAGGTTGGTCCGTGGATGGGTCTCCATCTTTACATACCAAGACCCCTCGGTGCCTCGGAAAGCAAGTTAAGCCGTTGGTCCCAGCTGTCATTCGTGGATCTTTGACAGTCGTTACGGGTCGTCAAAGTCCGAAAGTCTGACAACCAGACTTACCAAAATACAATACTGTGTCACTATGTGCTCTTACCAAGGGCTATCGTATTACCCAGTAACTGGGTTGTGGAGGTCAGATAGGCAGTCGCTCCATGTAAAATACTGGTATTCAGCTACATCTGGTAAGACTGGAAGCTGACCCCAATATAGTTGGGAAAAGGCAGGCAGATAATTATGATTTTATTTCAAAATTAAACTATATTGTGATATGCCAAGCCATATAAAAAAACTGACCAAGTGCGAGTCGGACGGTTAAATGATAAATGATTCATTTTCTGTAAGTAGGTTTGTACAAACACTTTTACACGTCAAACATATTTAAAAAACAAAAAAAAAACTAGATGAGGTCGGCGTTTCGTAACCGACTACTCTGAGAAGAAAGGCCGAAACAAACTCAGCCATTCATAGGTTCCGTACCATTATCTATAAAAATGTCAAATAAAATCTCGTTTGTTGTATGGGAGCCCCCCTTAAATAGTTGTTTTATTTTAATTTAATTATTTATTTTTAAAGTGAATATATAACGAAATATTCTGTGAATATTTCAAGCGTCTACCTGTTTCCGTTATCAATATAGAACAAAAACGAGCGAAAAAATCACGTTTGTTGTATGGGAGCCTCCTTAAATATTTATTTTATTCCGTTTTTTAGTATTTTTTGTTATAGCGGCAACAGAAATACCTCATCTGTGAAAATTTCTACTGTCTAACTATCACGGTTCATGAGATACAGCCTGGTGACAGACGGACAGACAGACAAACAGACAGACGGCGGAGCCTTAGGAATAGGGTTCCCGTTTTACCCTTTTGGTACGGAACCCTAAAAATGGCTCTAAGCATAGTTATTAGTTTATTACCGACTAGCTTCGCGACTGCGTCCTTGTGAAATTTCTTATTTTCACATAAACATAAATTATTATTAGTGACCGACCGAAACATGTTTTTTTTGCCGAAACCGAAGGTTCGGTTTTGATTATAGTTTCGGTTAAAACCGAAACCGAACCTTTTATTGAATACCACGAATACAATTAAAATTATCAATTAAAATAAATTGTCTAAAACTTTTTTATTTTATTTAGGTACTTCAGAACATAATTCCATGTAAAATTGACTTATGCTTTCCGCAACTACACTCGGCAATACTGTAGCTTCTGGAATCGGAAATTATAGAAATTTTCAGAATCGGATGAGTAGTACCGAAGATTACCCCCTACATAAATAAAATAAAAATAGCCTTTATTTCCTCTGACCCCTTGTACATAAACAAATTCTTATAAACTAATCAGCCACCAGATCAGGCTGTCTTGCGACATGGGCCTCCTCTATCTCCCTCCACTTATTCCTGTCCAGAGCTGTTCTTCGCCAACTTTTTGCCAGATCATCCTCCCATCTTTTCATTTGTCTTCCTCTACGTCTTTTTCCATTCCTTGGGTACCATTCTGAGTTTTTTTTGTCCATTTTTAAGTCGAAGACTGTAAGACTCATCATAATTATGACCTGTCCATTTCCATTTCAGTGTTCCTGTTTTTACTCTAACGTCTGCCACTTTGGTGATGTTCCTCATTTTTGCGGCTTTCCATTTTTCTAGTAGTCTCAGATTCATCATGCTCCTCTCCATTCCTCTTTGACATACACAGCTTGTGTTATTTTTTTTGTGATCATGGCCAGGTCTGGCAGCCGTACTTGAGGCATATTATTTAATTAATGCACTAAAAAGAAAAAGTATTTGCTTTAACAAAAATCTTGTTTAATTTGCTCACGCATCTTGACTTCATACGAGCCTAACAAGATCTTGACTTCTGAAGCTCGGAGAACTTTGTTAAATTATCATAGTTCCGACAACTAAGTAATTAATTAGTTTAATGACGAGTAGTTATTTAATTTAACTCAAATGTTGGTCAGTTTAAGAATGATATAATTCTAACAAGTTGCTTGTTACCATTAACTTAAATTATTATTTGATATACAAAACTGAAGAAGTAAAATCAAACAAAGCAAGTATAATGTAACAAAGACCGGTGATTATTCTGTACATGTCACATTGTCATTATAAATAGAATGAATTTGTTCTGGCAAATATGCTATCTTGTTTATAGTAAATAAATAAATAATGATTCCAAACATGTTAATGGCAACTAAGAGAAAGTGTCTCTAAGTTAGCTCGCATTTTTTCAGTGTGTGGTTATAAAGGCTTCTACATACCGGGGCGACTTGTCGCGCGACGCGGCACGACACAAAGGCACCGCTCGTCCCACGACACGCGGGGCATTTGTGCCGTGTCGCGTCGCGCGACAAGTCGCGCTGGTATGTAGAAGCCTTTATGCATTGATAAATGAGAAGTTATTTAAATGATTAATTTCAATATGATTTATTTACCTCTTAGCTCAGCTGAAACTTATCACGTTATATTTTGTGATTAATTTCAAACCTAAGTTTCCCCAAATATTTTCTCAGTAGTTAAAATCTTTGATGATGTAAACCTAGTATGTTGTCCATAATAAGTAGGTAATATTATAAAGAGGTATTTGTGTGTATTTTAATTTAATCGGTACTACTGATTCGATTCCGAAAATTCTTTATGTAGGAGTATACCGGGTTTACCCACATAAAGAATTTATAAAACAAACTCACAAATCCCACTTTATAATATTACCTAGTACCTATAGATAACATACGAGGTTTACATCATCAAAGATTTTGACTAAACATTTTCAAAGTAGGTACTTAAAATCTTTGGTGATGCCAAAGAGTTTAAGTACTTTGAAAATATTTAGGGAAACTTGGGTTTGAAATTAGTCACAAAACATTACGTGATAAGTTTCAGCTGAGCTAAGAGGTAAATAAATCATATTGAAATGAATCCTTTAAATACCTTCTCATTTTTAGGGTTCCGTACCTCAAAAGGAAAAACGGAACCCTTATAGGATCACTTCGTTGTCCGTCTGTCTGTCTGTAGGTCTGTCTGTCTGTCTGTCTGTCAGTCTGTCAAGACTATTTTTCTCAGGAATGCGTGAAGTTATCAAAATGAAATTAATATCAAATACGTAGGTATGTCTATAATAGTAGTTGTCTGTGTGGTGCCGGACGTTAAGAATAGCACTTCCCTATTTCTACCTGTGGGTGTCGTAAAAGGCGACTAAGGGACATTCTAGAGAATGGGCAGCAGCGTTCTCAATGCATTTTAACACCATACTGCGATCGCCAACCCGCCTGCCAAGCGTGGCGATTATGGCAAACCCCCCCTTTGGGGGAGGTCTATGTCCAGCAGTGGACGTTTTGTGACTGCAATGATGATGATGATGATGTCTTTGGAGCTCTAAATAAATCAAGCTTCTAAGTCAACGCAATAAAGAAATATGGCGATTTATGCGACATTTTTGCTACTTATTTCGATACTCGCAAATAAATCAAAACCTATAGGGTACTTCCCGTTGACCTAGAATCATGAAATTTGGCAGGAAGCAAGGTCTCACAGCACAAGTAAAGGAAAAAGTCTTAAACTTGTAAAGTAGTTATATCACAAAAAAAAAACGAGTATCTCTCAAATAAATCAAAAAATATAGGATACTTCCCGTTGACCTAAAATAATGTTTGGCAAGAAGCAAGGTCTCACAGCAAAAGTAAATGAAAAAGTCCAAAAATCGATAATTTGTGGTTTTATCAAATAAAAAAAATTTGCGATTACAAACTTAAATTGACCATTTAAGTTTGTAATCAGTTTGAAACTTGACCATGGCGTATATCGATGTATGCGAGAACATGTTTTTCAACTACAATGTTAGGTATGTTTTTTATACCTACCTAACGTTAATAATACCCGGTTTTTGAATTGAGAATTTGGAGTTGAGAACTTGTCAAACTCTGCTTTAACATTACGTAAGGTGATTCGTTCAATGTAGCCCGCGGAATACAAAATGTCTTACGTTGTTTCAAAGAAACTTGAATTTCGCGGGCTTTCGACTTAATACCAAAGTAGAATTTGACAAATGCTCAACTTCAAATTCTCAATTCGAAAACCGGGTAATAGTTTTTTTTCTTTTTTCTTCAGACAAAATTATTGCTAAACAAAGAATGACGTTAATACCTAATGGAAAAGTCAAAGTAGGATTTCATGAAATTCATACCGTAGGAATGTTTTTCACACAAAGATCTAGACGATCATAATTACTGATTTTCTAACCTAAGGAAAAATAACACTGTAAAATGAGCTAATAGTAACGTGACGGAATATAAAAAAGCACCTACAAAAAACCACAAAATTCTGTTTATCACGAAAACACAGTCATAGGGAAACGTGGAAAGTTTGCATCAAATAATATCGAATGATTTATATATTATTCATCCGGTTGGTTCGGGGAAGCCACTACACCTTTGTGAATAATTTAGGCCATAGACACATATTATTTTTGCAGGGGCCGACCGCTCGGCGTTTGTCCTATAAAATATTATCATTTGAGGATAACCGGGGGGGGATGAAATCCTTGAGGTTAATCTATGAAGGACAAGATGGGGTGGATGTGTAGCTCTTGACAAAATATGAGTAAATGTTTTTTATTTTACTTTTGTGGGGTGGAAAACGACTTCCTGTTTTTTCTTTTAATATTTATTCTCAAACTCAAAGCATTTATTTCAATTAAACCATTTACAGGCACTTTTGAATTATCAAGGAGTTGGTCAGTTAGAAATATGAAGCTAGTTGCCCATTCCAAAGCGTAGTATGTACATATGGAGAAGAACGGGCAAGAAATTCAAAATCAAAAATATTTTTATTTCACATAAGCCTACATAGGCACTTATAAACAAAATACTCTTTTAAATAAAATTGGCTTTTACAAGTTTTTCAAATTACAATGTTAATAGGTATGAGAGGACAGCGAACGCCCGTCAAAAGTACCAGGAACTTAACAAAATAGAAAACGGTCTACAGATCTACAGTCTATTAAGCCTACAACGTCCTCACATTAACAAAAAAACAATATAAAATATGATTAAAATAATAAAAGTTAGAAGTAGGTATAATAATGTCAAATAAGAAAAAATTATGTCAGTGAAGTTTGTAAAAAAAGATAAAATTAAATTTAAAAAAAAACATCGTAATTTGGGAGCAGTTAATAGTCATTTACATAGTTTTGCCGTTAATGAGGTACCAGGGAAGCCACATGTACAGAAGGAATTAATGCCAAACTTCCTTGTCTTCAACGTAGTCCTTAATCTTATAATATGCTTATAAAAGCGGATACTGTTCCCAAGAAACTCCATCGAATTATTGTTATTGTAGTTTATGTATAGATTCATAAAAACTGGGAAGATCTCATAACGAAATCATATTTCCATATCAATTATGCTATATATATAGTTATTTCAGCAAGACAATATTAATCCCCTAACCCAATTATAGTTTCTCTACAATACCCGTGCACTCAACTAGTAATTAATAACCAAACAATAGACCAAACTAACTGCTTGTTTGGTACAAATGCAAACTACACTGTACGCGTCCAAATGACATGGAATCAATCTGCCGACACAATGGCTCAATCTGCAGACGCTTCTAACCGAATTACTTCAGAAACCTACGAGTTACGACTTACGACTTAAACCATTATTAACCCCTTTCAACTCACAATCGCAATTTGCGGTTATTTGTCAACCCGTTAATGCAAAGTAAACGAATTTGTTTAATATTTCGGCTTTATTTTGTAACGTTAGCGTTACGTTTGGCTGTGGTTAGTGATTGCTTGAAAAATGCTTGTTTGCGGTGAACGCATATTGTGATGGGGTTTTTATGTTCTTGTAATGTTGGTAAGTGTGAAATGAGCGGCCGTTTTGAAGATCTTGTGTGTGTAAATGTTTTGTAATGGAACGTCTGAATGCATTTTAATTTGATGTCGAATGTTTAGACGAGGTGGGAATAAAGTGACGTTAATCTTCTCTCATAACGGAACTTCTTCTTTACTTAAAATAAACTTTGACTGGTAGAAAATGCCTATTCTGTACATTGCTTTGCCCTTTTGAAATGAAATGAAATGAAATCGTTTATTCTGTAAATAGGATATTAATATCACTTTTACACGTCATATAAAAAAAAAATCTAGATGTAGCCGACATTTCCTATCTGACTACCCCTGAGAAGAAATGGCGAAACAAACTCAGGGGTCAAAGTCTCTTTTAAAGTCCAGACATAATCTTGGTCAGATCATGTGAGGACCATGTAGATCCGTGTCTGAAATGGTCTTTTGTGGAAATCAGACCTGGCGTCCACAATTGAGGACATAAAATACAATAAAATATAAAATTATTACTTTAAAAAAAGTATTATTATTATTACTTTTTGAAAAAAAAAAGTTATCTCAAAAAGTTGACTCCTGTGATTTTTTTATAATTTTTTTCCTAGTTCTTAATACTTATAAAAACACTGAAAATTTACTTAAATCTATACGAGAAATTAAAAAAGTCAGGTCTAATAGTAAATAAATAAATAAACTTTATGAGAATAATGCCGTGGTAAAAATATACGAGCAAGAAAATATAATCGCATGTGTCTCAGGAATTCTACACCAAATTAGAAATATCAAAACAACAAAATTAATATACCAGGACTATTCCACCACAATGCTTTGAGCAGCCTGCCGTAATGAACGTCGCATACAAATGAATTAGTCCCTAAACACGTCAGCGGCAAACTGTCTCCAACATTAACAATTGTATGGAACAATATGCTTTCGCTGAACTTCAGAACAATAACAATACATTATTGAAATGAATAGAGCCACACAATATGTTGAAACGAAGCGAAACTACATGAACTCAGGAATTTCCAGAGAAGTCAGGCATGAAATTGTAAGGTTATATTCAATAGTTAGGGCAGACTTAGCGCCTGCTTCTGAAGAATAGTAATTAACGCAATCCTCAAGAAATAATGAGTGTTAAAAGAGATTTAATATAAGCAACTGTTTGGTAAAGGCTTCTACATACTGGCGCGACACGCGACGCGACACAAAGGCCCCGCGTGTCGCGCGACGAGCGGTGCCTTGTGTGCGAAGCCTTAATACCAGATTTCAAAAAGAAATAAACCCCAAATGAGAATTCAATAAAAAAATTACAATAATGCATCTGATGATGATCTTTAAAATTTGAAAAACCGGTCAATAGCGAGGACTCGCACACCCAGGGTTCCGTACATGATGTTTGATGATTTCTGAAAAACTGTACTATTTAGAGACATCGTTTTACTTTTTCTGTAATCTTTACATAAGCTTCTATCATATAGAATAATTTCAGATTTTTATCTCTGCAAACTTCGGAGATAAGGAAGGGGGAACGGTATTTTTTTGTAAATTTTTCATCAAAAGTCGGAAATTATGCTGCCTAAAAAAATAAAAAATAATGTTTGAAAATGTGCAAACTGCGTTCATTCTTATGATACCCCACATGCCCTAATAGCCCTACTTCAAATTTTTAAGACACCCTTTCAGTCCCTTTTGCAAAAAAAATATATTGTTTTTTATTTATTTCTTGCTTGCAAAATAGTTAGGCAAACGTCATCTAAAACTATTTTTTTCAAGTTGATAGCATTAGTAGTTCTTGAGATATCCAGGAGTGACAGACAGACAGACAGACAGACTTAGTCTCACCATAAGGCTTCCTTTTTACCATTTTGGTACGGAACCCTAAAAACATATCATAGCATTTATTTCAATGAAACCATTTACAGGCACTTTTGAACTGTCAATGAGTCGGTCAGTCAAAAAGACGAAGCTACTGGCTATATGCTCGTGCAGACTGGGGACTGGTGCGATATTGCCCCTATCTGCACGAACCTTTAAGATTTTGTTACTGAATTACATTTAGAAAAAACTTTATCAATTATAGAAGTACCTACAACAGGATAGAAAGCACCCAACTATAGTAAAATCGAATAATTACATAATTATCTCAATAATCGTGTGACCAATACCTTCGCAATAGACTTGTTTGAACCCAATAAGTGTGAGATGAAGTGGAATAATCGATCCGACAAACAAGAGGGCTCCGCGGTGCGTCGATACATCGGTATACGATTCGATACAGACGTTCGAATTAGAATCGATTTCCGTGATGTGTTCACTTTGGCTTGTTATGTTGTTAGGAAGAAAGGCTGTTTGTTTTTTTTTTTAAGACGGGATTGGAATGTGATAAAGCTTACTTAGTTGAGATTATGTGAATAACTTACTTTTTCGCTTTAATTCAAATCATCTGCTTTTTGATGATTCATGCTATTCAGCAAAATGGAGGTGAGTTAGTTGGAATTATATTTCTAAAAATGAGACTACACAACAATTAATCGATGTTACAAAACCTAAAAATTATAAAAACATGCCTAAAGAAACATAATTATGTGGCCAGAGTTAGAATAACAATGACATATTTTTTCTGTAAACCTGTTTTGTTTGTTTTGGTAATGAACGTATCATGTAAGAACGATTGTAACAGTTGCCTGCAAGATAAATAACCATTCAAATTCCTGATGTCACTCCCATGTGTAAAAGTGCACATTACATAAAGAACAATTATTATGCTTGTCCTATGTCCGCAATAAAATCCAGCATTGATAGTTGACATTTACAATCTCGACACAAAAATTTTGTTTCCCGCGCTGAACGACATTAGATACAATTTTTTATATCTTCCTTTAGATTTTAATGAAAATATCGGACATTATCAACATCCAATGTCTGGGAAACATTACGATTTCCATCGGCTTTTAGACTTCAAAAAGAACGTTTCTATCGATAACCATTGATTAGACCCTCTTGTCACATCAAAGACGACGAGAGAGTCTATTGTGTGACCTCCAATAATATTTCCAACAATTTTTCTCAAAGAATTTCTATAGTACGTTTCATAATACAATAATAGGATCAAACACGAAAGCTCTCTGATTGTAATTGAATGGACAACTCGTAATGATATTGACGTGTAGAGTGATAACATGTTTAATGATGACTTTGACGATCTGGTGATAAATGATGTGAATTTGTTGGACATATACCAAGTGTTACAGCCTCTTAAATATATGATATACAAAGTAACTTTTGTAATAACATCGGACACATAAGTAATACTGACGGATTTTAAAAAAAGGTCAAGTTTGGCATAATAAACATTAAATCTTTGCTAATGGCACATTAACGTATTATGTATTGTCATTTATATTCTTTGCGAAGTGAATAACACTCTTGAAAATTGTTTGACTTCGTTTGAAGTCATGTAGCATGATACTGAACAGATTGTCAGTTTATTGCACAAGACAATGTTTTATGCATCTTCAATCTTCGAGCTAACTTCTGAACCATCCATTATTTTTCAGAAACGAATAGTCTCGACAGTAACAACAAAAATGTATGACTATTTCACAAAAGTATCGTTCGATTTGTTATTATAAACACTATTGTTTTTGGCACTGCCGCCATGTCATCGCTGGTCACTTGTAAAGTTGTTCCACAACAATAAATATCCTTCACTCCTAAATGGGCTCGAAGAAAATAATAAATAATTATCATTGACTTTCGCAGTTTTTTACAAACTTTATGTTTTAGACATCAAAGGGGCCTGAGTGGAGTGTGCAATAATTGGTCAATGTTAGGAGGCAACGACGCATGGCCTGCGCACACGCAGTGCCAAATGGAAAATGGCGACAAAAAGAACATTGTTTATGTGACGCCTTATTAACGAGAGATTTATCGTTGACGTTTCTCTTTAAAAGTTTTCTGTTGTTATTTTTTTGACGTTTTAATTGTGAACCAGATTTTATATTTGAGCTTTTGGTTAGTTCAGAAAAAAATATGAATAATATTTTTACAAATAATTAATTCTGCCATAAAATATATTAAAATAAAAACGCCATCTAACAAAATAATGAGCTCAGCAGACCGTCCTGAAGACAATCGGTCAATGTTTCAGAAACAATTTTTTACTTTGACAAATTAAAATTACCCAAACAACGTCGCATGCGACTTTTACAATGACACATGAGCCATGCAACCTACTAGCTGTCACCTCCACCAATATTAAGAGCCCCCTAAAATACAGGATGTGTTTATATTAACTGTAGAATTTGACAGCAATAGAATTACGAGCAAAACAGCAATTTTTATTTCATTAAGTCTATATATCACGGAAGATATTCACGAACAAATAGAATCTGATGTTGGCACAAACCACACATAACAAAGAGAGTGATAAATAAAATTATAGTACGGTGACAAGGATGTCAGTTACAGGAAATCATTCGACACAATCTTCAATATTATTGTGGCACCTTGGTGGATTAATTTTCCTGGAATTGGAATAATGGAATGGAATTTAAACAACAATACAATAATTATGATATCAGGACCTCCTTATTCGGATTATGTGGTATTTAACAAATAATTTCGTACGAGGTTTTCTGTAGATAAGAAGCTTTATTAATAGACACTTACCTAATTAAATGTATTCGAATGAAGAAACACGACACCACATTTCTAATTGAAAATAACAAATATTGATTACTTACGTTTTAAACAATAATAAAATTCGACAGCTTTTCCTATGCGCCTCACTTATAATTTCATTCTCTGATCGCCAACCCTAGACAAAAACAACTGACATTTTCTCAAACATTGTATGAATATCGGTGCCATATGCACTGGCCTAATATCATGACCGTCCATTGATATAGTTGGTCCTTTTAGTACGGCGATAATTAACATATTACTCGCTTCTGGGATATAACATGACTTGCTCAGTAATATACTGCCAGCGTATACGTGATTTCATAATAAAATTGCAAGAATGAGATCATTGTGTGTGTAGATCAATTATTGTAATTGATTATTATTTCTTGGAGAACATTGGTAGTCTTCGCATACCGATGAAGTTTATCGTTTAGTATAGAATATACAGTTACTGTTAGATATTGGAAAATTTTAACAACTTCATTTCTTACCAGACTTATGTACATTGTGTTATTAGTGTCTTATTCTTGGTCACGTACTTATTATGTCCCTGGAGGCCTTCGTGGATTTATGTATGATGTTCTTCCACTTCGTTCGGTTCTAGGCATCTCTCAGGGCGATCATAACAGAGTCCACTGAAAGCGGTTACCTGGTCTGACCAGCGGTTAGGTGTTATTAGTATACTAGTTATTTATTATTAAAAAGAGACAAAAAAAACTGTGTTCTTTATACCCACCTATCTAACTAGAGGTGATTATTGTGGTTTTAATAAGATGACAAAAGAAAAAACATGGGCTAAATCTGATAATCTATATAACATTCCCTACCGATGGAAAATATTTAAACATTTTGTTCAATTGAAAATAAATCTTGTTAGTCATTCACTAGTAAAAAATATTGCTGACAAGATTATGTTATTAAGAATAACAAAAAAGCATATAGGAAACGGATGTTGTTATATTTGACTTTGTGTCTGCACATTTGTTTAGTTTTCAATAAAAAAATCACCAGACGTACATTAGTTTTCAAAAATAATATTCTTCTGATCGAATAAATATAATCATAAAACTGTTAGTTCAAGGATTTTATTAATATCTGTTGATTTTAAAATTAGATGTACATATGTATCATTCGTTGCCTGAATCAACTTCTGTTACTAGTTTCATTGCTGTTATAAACATAGGTACTTACATAATGAAAAGTATTATAGTAGTCAGTCTGTAGTCCTAATAACAGAGTTATAAAACCACTTATTGTACCTTTAAATTCTGTAGCATCATATTTTTTGCTAAATAGTATGAATGTCGATGTCTATAAGAGAAGAGCTACCAAAGACCACCACCAATATGGACTGTGGGAAAGAAGATACGGCTATAAAGGGGGTGACTACCGAGATGACGACTAATAGAAGACATAGGTATGGAAGAAGTAGATATGTTGCGCCGACCATAAATAAATTGAGATCAGTACCCCGAGTGTAAGCTTGCAAGTGAGTAAACGTAACTTGCGCGTTTGCGTTCAGATTTTTATTCTAACTCTTACCATTATAATCCATCGGTCAAATTTTAACGCAAACGAAATAGTTACGTTTACTCTCTTGCAAACTTACACTTGGGGTACAGGGCAAGAGAATGATAGTGATTATGATGATTGTCTACAAACACGATACAAATTCACAGGAATAAAAACTTATTACTTCGTACGTCCGTTAATTATTTTCACATCTCACTTAAAATTTACTGTGAATTTGGCAGATCTGGCTTGGCTGTTTCGTTACTTACTTCAGAAACTAAATATTCGCATCACCTCCACGACGGTAGCGAAACGGCGAAGCCATACATTTTTACTGATAAGTAGAATTTTAGAAGTTAGGGTCGGTAGAGTTAGGCCGTGTAGATTCAGAAGCTTGGCTCTACATGAGATCTGATATCTTTTTCACAGGGCAAACCTTATGTGGTCGTCTTGGCAACATTTTACATGAAATGTTTTTGGTGGGATGTCCCTTTCTGTTACGATACTCGTACTATCCCAACAAATGGAATTTCTGGAACTGTTTTCAGTTACTACGAACCGTGAATATTTAATGCAAATAATTGCACTTTCAAAGGTATTTCATTTATATACTTTCCTAATAAGAGGTGAAGCAAAAGCTTATGAATTTATCAGTATAAAAACATATATCAGAATGATGCAGTATTAAACTTGAATTTCAAAATCTTTCAAAAACCTGATAATATTGACGAACCAGGAACAAAAAAAACAACATAACTTATGCAAATTCATTACCTAATAACAAGATAATAACTAACATTATGTTACAGAAAATAAGTTTACAAACAAAACAGAAAAATATTTGATAAAAATGAATCGATAACCTTACTTAGTTATTGTATGGTAAGTAGGAAAATACCGCGCTCTTAGATAACCTAGAAAGGTAACACTGGCTTATTGTTCGTTTTCGAATTACGTTGGTACAGGCTTTGAAAAACAGGATAATTCACAATATTGTTATTGCAATTGTATTATTGTTAGTTACAACTTACAAATCGTGAATCATCATTTAAGTAATTTTAAACAATCCTATTTGATATTTATGCAATCATAATTTATTATGCAAACGAAAAGTATAAAAGTAAATATGTACATATTCATGATCTTCATGCCCCGTATGACCCTAAAGTTTAAGATGAGTTCCATTTAAGAGGTGTCAAAGTATATCGAGTTTCTTAACATCGAAATAATAACAATCATAATAGCTTGCACTGATATCTACTAACCTAAATTGACAAGCACAATTTAATTGATAAACCAGACGAAATGGGAAACAATAAAACATTTAAACTATATAAAAATATAATTATCTTTGGGTCACCGGTCGATTGACCCATATTTTGGACATTCTGTAAACATCTAAAGTTCATATATCTATTATGGATTCTTTCATAATAATTTACTATTGCAACTGATTAGTCTCGCTCGACTTGTGGCAAATGATGATAAAATACTTAAATACTGCAGGTTAATTTTTGATTCAGTGTTTAATTAACAAAAGGTCAACATTTTATCTAAAATAACAAAATAAGCATATAAGATTGATTGCGGTTGCTAAGACCCGCGAATTCAGAGATAAACTAACCTTGAACCCAACAAAGGCAGGCTTAGTTTATATATATAGCCGTATTGCTGGACCTGATTTTACCTCAGAAAATACCCGCTAAACTACCCAGGTACATAAAGGAACATCTACTGAGATTAATCATTCAATTGAATCAGACAAGCAGCAACTCAACGGAAAGGACAAACGGAATGTTCCAACAAGACAGCTCACGTAGAAGAATTTAACAAAACCAAATCGGTCAACTTGAACTTGCCCAGCAGTGGACCAACAAAAGCATTGTGAGGAAGATGTAGCATTAGTTTTTGTTCACACCCCAGAACGTGTGATCCGACTACTGTCCCTCAAAACGTCATTATTTGCATACCAACTGGTTCCGTCTATACGATATTAATCAAAGGTTTTATTAGTTAACATCAAAGAATAAGCACAATGCTAAGATCTCTTATAAGGTACCCTCAATACTATTGTTACTTTTGTCTGAGGTTGATTTATGAGCGGCCACTGTTGTTGGCCCAACGTATTGTGATGTCAGTTTTTGTTCGCCCGCCGACATTGTACTACCCCTTCGACGGTCCAGCGCGGATGCCTTTATTCAGGTTGATCTCACTTTGATGCTTCTAACTCGGTACAATGCCCTGTGTGAGTCACAACAGATTTTACATGTATGGAATTTGCATAATTCAAGATGTCCATGTCCATGCTCGCGTCCATAGTAACCATTATAATGGATTTTATTTTTGCTTTTGATGGGAGATGTTATAGGATTCGTTGTTTTTCTAATAACATTGGTTATTTCTTACAAGAGTGTCTTGGTAAAACTGTTATTTGCTTCAAAATATTAATATGTCAGTATTTTGCAAAAAATATAATATCTTTAACTCCGCCCTAAGCCCCTAATCCTTTATAGCTTTTAATATCATACATAATCGTATCATCAAAAAATTCACAAGTAACACCGATTTCAATTTTATCTTCCCATCTTATAACCCTTTGTCCTTCATCAAGTCCTTGACCGTCCATTGTGAGCATTGTGCAACACAAAAGAGCGGCTGCGATTGAGCCCCGCATGTAATTTTCATGGTTCGCTCCTCACATTCACGCTTCTACATCCACTCGCTTCCAAATCATTACGTTCCTTACCTTTGTGTCTGCCTTCCCCGTCTTTATTACGTGGTAATACTTTATTGTACACATCTTATTCTTTATTAGACATAGCATTGTGCGCACTCTCTTGATTGGCTCTCAGTTTTTTTTCAACACTGTTTTGAGTAACGTTTGCGTCATCAATACTAATGATTGCAACCGGTAGCACAATACTTATTGTTGTGCCGGTTTTTATTTTGTCTGTACCTACAACTTTTTTCTTTATCTTCAGAATTTACATCGTCATTACATTTAGTTGGATTTTTATTACTATAGTTTAGTAACAATAAAATATTGTTGGGATCAAACAAGTGTCGGTGGGTTGCGGTGCGGGGCCTACCGACTGATCAATAAATATGTCAAACTGATAAACAGTTTGCATAGATTATGATATCCCAATTATACGACGTGATTTATTCGTGAGTATTGACTTCATTATGTAATCTATTCTAATTTTGGTGATAGCTTGTGAATACGTGAATGCTATTAATAGGAGTATATTAATATATTATTGTAATTGTTTTTATTTAGGGAAATACAGGCAAACAATTTGCGACTATAGCATTCTTTAATTTGATTTCGTAACTTGCAGCCTGTATACGCAAATAAAACACGAAAGCGTGCTAACATACATGTATAAGAAATAAACCATTGATACAATAGATAAAATTTTATGACTCAAACTATATAAAACACACATAAACGTGTAAGAGATCTTTGTCCGGGCAAAGTTTTGTTCATAACGAAAATTGAAGTCATAAAAGTTTCATTATAATCTCAAAGATAGCAGAGCAGTCGTATGATTGAACACCGTGCAAGAAGTGCGCACGACCATCTCCAAACGTAAGGGGGACTATACACGCGCGACCCAACAGCTGTTTGAGACTGGACAAATATAAATGTCCTTGGTACATGAAATTTTGTAGACCAGATGTTTGTCATTTCATTTGATTATAAATAGAAAGAAGATTTTAAAATTAGGATTTGATTAAATTGAGTAGTCGTCGTCGGGTACCATCCCCTTCCCGTGATCGTCCTCGGGGACTTCAATGCCAAGAACGTGGCTTGGGGTTCCCGGTATACGGACACACGGGGCAGGATGGTGGAGGACTGGGGTCTCGAGACAGGCCTGGTCGTCCTTAACCGGGGTTCTGTCCCCACGTGTGTGCGGATGCGGGGTGAATCAGTGGTGGACATCTCGTTCGCCAGCCCCGCTCTGTCGCCGCGTGTCATTGACTGGCGCGTCATGGAGGGGGTGGAGACCTATTCCGATCACCGGTACATCCGGTTTGACGTCTCCGCCCAGACCTTAGGCGCGCCGGTCCGACAGGCCCCGAGTGGCCCGCGGTGGGCGCTGAAGCAGCTGGACCGGGAGCTCCTCCTGGAAGCCTCGATCGTGCAGGCCTGGGTGTCATCACCAGACAGGCCTGCCGACATAAACGACGAGGCGGAGTGGTTCCGGGAGGCCATGTCCGAAATATGTGACGTGGCAATGCCCCGGGTCCAGCCCGGACGTGCTCGGCGCCAGGTGTGCTGGTGGTCGCGTGAGCTGACCGCTTTACGCGAGGCGTGCGTTGCTGCGCGCCACCAGTACTCCAGGCACCGCAGGCTCCGTATCCGCCCTCCGGATACGGAAGCCATCCAGGCGGAGCTATACGAAGGGTACAGAGCGGCAAAGTCCGCCCTCCGAGCGGAAATACAGCGGGCCAGAGGACTGCCTCGCGAGGAGTCGCTGGAGACTCTGAACAGAGACCCGTGGGGACGCCCCTACAAAGGGGTGAGAGATAAACTCCGCCCATGGGCTCCCCCGCTGACGCAGAGTCTCCGGCCCCAGCTCGTGGAGGACGTGGTGAGCGCTCTGTTCCCTTCACGAGGGGAACATACTCCTCCGCCCATGGCTCCGCCTCCTGTGGTGCCTGATGCGGACCACACTGCCGACGACGACGACGATACTCCGGAGGTGACCGAGGTAGATCTGAGAGTGGCGGTACGTAGGCTGAATGCCAAGAATACCGCCCCAGGACCCTACGGCTTGCCTGGAAAAGCCTGGGTCCTGGCCTTGGAGGCTCTCGGGCCTCGACTAAGGGGGCTCCTAAGCGCATGCTTGGAGAGGGGCCAGTTCCCACTTCGTTGGAAGACGGGGAAACTGGTCCTTATTAAGAAGCTAGGGCGCCCGGCAGACTCTCCGTCCGCTTACCGGCCCATCGTGCTGCTCGACGAGGTGGGCAAGCTCTTTGAAAGAGTAATTGCAGACCGCCTTGTCGGGCGGCTGGTGCGAGTGGGGCCAGATTTGGCGGAGAGCCAATTTGGTTTCCGCAAGGGGCGCTCTACGGTGGATGCCATCATGCGCGTTCGAGCCCTCACGACGGGGGATGCTGTGGCCCGGGGTGGGGTCGTCTTGGCGGTGTCTCTTGACATCGCCAATGCCTTCAATACCCTGCCCTGGAGTTGCATTAGGGAGGCATTTCGGTACCACCGGATGCCGACCTACCTCTGTCGCGTGGTCGAGGCCTACCTGACGGACAGGGCCGTCATCTACCCTGGTCACCAAGGAGAGTGGAACCGGCGAGAGATGTTGTGCGGTGTCCCACAGGGATCGGTCCTGGGGCCCCATCTGTGGGACATCGGCTACGACTGGGTGCTGCGCGCCGACCTCTCTAGCGGCGTCAGCGTAGTCTGCTACGCTGACGACACGCTGGTCCTGGCGCAGGGGAGGTCGCATGAGGCGGCGGCCGAACTGGCGGCACGTGGGGTTGCGACAATCGTCGATAGGATCCGGCAATTGGGACTCGAGGTGGCCTTGCACAAGTCCGAGGCCATGTGTTTTTATGGTCCTCGGAACGCGCCACTGTCGAGTTCCCAGATAACGGCGGGAGGAGTTCACATCGGTGTCGAGTCGACGATGAAGTACTTGGGACTCGTCCTCGATAGCCGGTGGAACTTCGTGGAGCACTTCCGACGTTTGGCTCCCAGACTGGAGAGGGCTGGGGCTGCTTTGAAGCGGCTTCTGCCCAATCTAGGGGGCCCAAACGCCTCCTGCCGGAGGCTCTACGCGGGGATCGTGCGGTCCATGGCACTTTACGGGGCACCGGTGTAGGCGCGTTCTCTGAGGCTGCGACCAGCCCAGCGGTTGAACGCGTCCCAAAGGGTCATGGCCATCAGGCTGGTACGGGGTTACCGCACGGTCTCCCGTGAGGCGGCGAGCCTCCTAGCCGGACTGCCGCCGTGGGATCTGGAGGCAAAAGTCCTCGCGCACATCTGGGAGTGGCGCGAGGTGGCGAAACGCCGGGGTGAAACTCCGCTGCCGCGAGAAATCACGGTACAGCGGACGGAACTCCGGCGAGATCTCATGGCGGCATGGAGAGTGCGATTGTCGCAACCTAGCGCTGGGCACGCTACAATTGTGGCGATAAGTCCCCTCTTTGAGGAGTGGCTGGAGAGGCGCAACGGCGTCCTCACCTTCCGCCTGACGCAGGTCCTCACCGGACACGGTTGTTTCGGGAGGTTCCTGTTCAGGATAAAGCGGGAGGAAACGCCCGGGTGTCACCACTGTGTGGATCGCCCGGAGGACACGGTGGAGCATACGGTGGAGATCTGCCCGGCTTGGGCGGAGCACCGCCGTGTCCTCACGGAGGCGATCGGCAGCGACGATCTCTCGCGTCCAGCACTGGTTCAGGCCATGGTTCGGAGTGAGAGTGCATGGGAGGCCGTCACCTCCTTCTGCGAAGCAGTAATGCTCGCGAAGGAGGAGGCGGAACGCGTGAGGGAGAGGCATGGTTCGCGCCCTCGCGCCTCTAGTCGCCGCAGGAGACGCCCCGGGCGTCGGGAGTTGCAAGCCGATTTCCGGCCACCGTAGGCGCGGGCTTGCGGACGGCGAGCGATGGGTAGCTCGCCGTCCGATAAGGACCAGGCTGCCAGGGTTGCGAGTTTGTCCGAAAGGGATATCGTGGCCCTGGCACACAGGCAAATGAAGGAACATGGGTGGGTTTTAGTCAGTAAGAGTCTGACACGCCCTCCCGCTCTGCCCAGAGCGGGAGAAGTTATTTGAAAATTTCCCACCCAAAAAAAAAAAAAAAAAAAAAAAAAAAAAAAAAAAAAAAAAAAAAAAAAAAAAAAAAAAAGTTTTGATTTTGATTTGAGAGTTTTATTTGCTGTACTTTTGTTTTTATTTACATTAAAGACCATAATTTTCTGGCATATATGTCTGTACCTATGATAATAGGTTAAATAAATTCATTATATAATTTCGAATTTCGAAAGCAATAAAACAGAAGTTTTATGTAATCCTTTATAATAACTGAAAATATTACCTAACAGTGATTTCCATTTACTAATTTACAGTAAATAAGGCTTTTAAGTTAAATTGACTAGTCAATTATTATCCTCGTGTTAGATTCTATAATGTTAATTACTGTCATTAATAAAATCTGTAAGTTTAAGCTAAGCTTATTGAAAGATGTCACCGTTAAATTCAAATTGTGGGTGAGATTAGTTCTTAGCTATTAATCCTGTCATAACTTATTTACTGTTCTTTATTTGCTTTATTTGATGTAGGTATAATTAGTGTGAGTCTTGACGTTGTCGATTGCATTTATCTCAACATACTTCTGTCCATAACCCAATTTGGGGTTGGCGGTTTTTTTTTTGTTTTGTCATGTCAGTCGTCAGCGCAATGCTCACTTCCGGTCTAGCCATATCATATTTAGATTCAGATTTTGCTTTACAGGTTCAATTTTCAACATAAACGCAGCTACGACGTAACCAGTCACCGTGTGTAGAGTTCTTAACAATCTAAATCTGTACACAATCCAGTCATAAAATATGGCTCCAACAATAAAACAGAAGTGGTCCGTACTACTTCAACACTGGCAAAAGTGCTCTATATTCTTAGATGGATGAACTTTTTATTACCATGCACTGTTTAATTTCTTCTAATTCAACAGAATGGTGTATTTTTGTACGGCGTTATCTACAATGTTTTTGTTTAACATTTTATTCGTGCTATATTTTATATTACTATCTTTCTGATCATTAATATTCGTAGTAACAACTTTGAGTGTTTTAGTGATTTTGTATTTATGCTGATGCTATGTATACTTATGCTGATTTTAAGAAAGACAACGCGGTTTTTGCAGCTTGGTCGTTTGGTTGTTGAAAATTTATGAGGATACGGAACAAGAGTAAGTGTCTGATCTAATTGGTTGTAAACATGACAGAAAATTGAATAAAAAAGTGGAAACTTATCGCTCAATGCGCCTAAACAAGTTTTCACTTAAAAAAATGCATGTCTCCTGAGTTTTCAATTCAAATAACCTAGAATTATAGATAAGTCACTCTCGTATTTTTTTAAATCTATAAATACATTTTTTCTACACGTGTCTACAAAAAAACTGCGGGTGTACCTAAAGCTAAATCCGAACAACAAAGCACCTACATAAATACCTAAACATTTATATAAGCATCTTCCATTTAACTAAGAACAAAGTGCTACGTCACTGCAGCCAGCAACTAAATAAATCAGACGAGAACAATATTACCCCTTTATTATTATTTTTTATGAATTATCGCCTACATCTGATCTCTTTTTATTTTCTTTTGTGTAGCCACCGGTAGCATTCATCATGTTAGCATGTTATTGTTACAGTCTTTGTAGTGACGCCCCTAGATGTGGCTCAATTTATTTTAAGATTTCATTTTTATCGATATTTTCAGTTGTTTCAGTAGGTATCGATATTTCGTATGTTTTTTAGGATTGAGATATTCTTCTATGGGATTAACGTGCAATTGTTTGTTACAGTTTTCAGTCAACGTCCCCAATCCAATGAAGTCTGTTAGATTACAAAAACAGAATGTTTTTAAGTGTGTTACTTGTGTTGTGTGTCTGTCTTTTTCGTGATTCTAGCTACTCTTTTCTGACCGCACTGTTTCAAATCGACTAAACTCGTCTACAATCGGGTCCAAATATCGAAAGCTCCCATCTCTACTCAACATTAGTCATAAGAATTCGTTTTGTTCCACCGGCACGGCTCATTTGTGCGGATTAAGACGCCCTTGATAATATCCAAGATGGATTCTGGATTCCAACACATTCTTTCTATATCCCAGAGATTTGTTGGATCTTAGAGTATTAGGATGCAAATGTGTACAATTTACAATCATAATTATTATTGTAAATGTGTATCATTTGTTCCTTGTTACTTTTATTTGTTTTGTAAGTGTTGCTGGCTGTTTGTCGTTCTGCAGTTGAGGATTAAGTGATTATTATTTTGTAATTTTATTAGCTGTACCAGCATCATTATATTCGCTATAAAAATCTAGCTAGGGCTAGCCGAATCATTTTATTTTATTCGGGAGACTTACAGCGTAAAAACATACAGTGTTCTTATACAATATAATATTGAAGGCCATTTACAAATTTCCACTGATAAACACTAAAAATTAAATCGAGAAAAAAAGGCTGTACAAAATACCCTGCCCTATACCTTCTATATCTTAACTTCTGAAGTCGAAAGCAACTAGGGCAAATATTAATTCATGAGCTATCGATTTCAGCAAACCATAAGATACCTTCATCTCAAATTCTCACCGATTCGTGAACTTCGACCCTAACATCCAACAATTATAATCATAATAATTAACAACCATTAAGATGACGAAATGAATTTCTCCGACATAAAAAATAATAATTTTACACGTCTTGGAGCAAAGCAATGAAACAACCAGTTTGTTTATTACGAAACAGTTTCATAAAGTGTTAATAACAACAAACTAGTAGTTAAAGTTAAAGTAATTAACGCTAACCTTACATTATCTGCTATTAACAATAAACGTGGACATGCTGTTAACACACATATTGAAAACGCCAGCGTTATGGATTTTCTAATAGCAGCTATGAACGTATGAATCCAATTATGTTCTGTAGTTGAATTTCCTGTAGGAAATAAATGAAAGAAAAAGAAAGATGATCAAGATAATGTAATTGATATGAAATTTCTATATGTAGTATACATAATTATGGATACTGTATCATTTAATGAAGATTCCAAAGGTAAAACAGGTATTTTTTCCCTTCCAAACGATCGTATAACCGTTGGCAACACAGAAATCGTCCACACAGTCATGAATGAACGTTTATAATATGTTATATTCGCGTTCACAAACTGAAATAAACGAGCGAACGGAAACGGCCGTAATATTATTAGATACGACAATTCTATTATTTTTATTCGTAACATATCTTGGTAGATTTATACGTGAATCTGGCTCGGCTCGGTATGGTAATGATTCCTAGAAGCTATGGCGTTTTACACCTAATTGAAATTCTTTAATGAGATCATTCGGAATTATGTTTTGTTTAATATGAACTGGGCTTGGGAACATTGAATGTGTTGGTTCAGTTTCAGTAATAAGAATTTTAGAGGAGCAATTTTTTTCTTTAGATAAGTTAGATTGATTGTTAATTAAAAGTTCATATACCAATAAATTGTACTAGTGTAAATCTGGAAATCTACTCGTATAACTATTGATCATATTGCTATAATTAAATCATCGCCGTCAATTAGGTATGTACAATAATAAATTGCTATTCCATACAGTTTTTTCAGCACTTCCCTGCCCGCAAGCAACCTTTTTATAAATAGCACGCGAAAATAAAAACTCTTGTAATTATAGGTGCCATTAACTTTAAATATAAATACCGCGCTCCAAGGTCTTCCAGTTTCAAATATTTTGGCGCCGAAAAAAATGACATGGCGCATGCCGGTAGAATTTATTGAAAAGAAGTCTTATATCGCTTTGAACTTGATGAAAATCATAATAAAAACCTATGGATCCTCGCTGAATATCATCAAATATGTAAAAGAAAATAATTTATAGGTAATAGGAACATTTTGTGTTCTTATTTTTGGTCGGCAAATGTCGTATGTATGACTGGAAGCATCGTTCATGTGGATCGCCACGCATTATTTATAAGAAACACTGTTCTGTTCATTGTTTCATAATAAAACATTAATTTTGTCAACGGCTACAGCTGAACGCACCGCGACAATATTAGAACTTCCGTTCAAGAAAAAAATGTTCGAGATTCGATAAAATGTAAGCGAATGTGACCGCTGAAGTATTTTATTATCATACTGAATTGTTCTATCATAGTGAAAAATGTGATTATGTCTGTATGGTTAAATTATGTTTATTTTCCAAGCTCACATTGAGGAACATAAACTTGCGAATAATAATGACAGAAAAGAAAGACATTTCCGTCTATTTTTTGCTTTTCCTCAATTTTGTACACTGTTATAATAAAATTCTATAGGTAGGAGTTAGATAATTTTTGCAAATATAAATTCTTTTCAACAATAAAAAAATGGATAAGACATAAAAACTTCCAAGCTTGCGGTCTCACTTGAAAATTCGATGGAAACCGACGCAAATGTCGTGTTCGATTCAAAAAGTCACCCGAACGGTTTCGCACACATGCAAATCTTGTATAACTCCCAACAAAAACAAAAAGCTCTTCAGAGGGACTCCGACAAAAACAAAACTACACGTGCAACTAAAATGGAAGCAAAAAAGGTCAACAATATGCCTAATCTACAATCCGTGTCACAGGCTAAAGGTTACGGAAGGTTGACAAAAAACCACCACAAAACGAACCATGTTCAGACGAAATCGACCGTAAGACACTCATCAGAGATTCGATTTTATATTCTATTTCATTCGTTTTAGGGTTTAAATTAATTATGATTTCAGAGACAGGATCTGAGTGGCATTGTTCGTACCTTAGGGAGTAGTGACAACAGATTTTTGTCTTTTTTTCACTCATTTCACATGTGGCATCGCAATCCTGGACGATATGTGACACATGTGGCGGTTTTAAGTTACTTCACAATAATGACTGGCTCTTCAGTTTCTCATGCTTTGGATCTTGGAGCGTCCATTACGAGATTTCGGTTGAGTCTAATTTCAACTGGTGTCAATGTACCTTTCTTTTTGATGTTCACCTTTTACAGTTTTTAGTGCAATATGATAGCTTTGGTCATCAGTCAACAGGTGATGTTTGTTTTGCTATTCTTGACAATTCGTATTCTTTCCTTCTTATGTGTGTGTGTACTACTGCTACTATTGGTGTTTTAATTTCAGTTTAATTTTCTACATTACTGAAATCAAATATTACTAGCTCTTATACTGTGATTTTTTCAACTTCACGACCCATTTTATCACTAAATTCAAAAGAGTTAATATCTTAAAAGATTAAAATGGCAGCCAGAATAGCCCGAGCGCTCCCTACGCTACATCATCCAATATTTTAACGACACAAAACAAAACATATAAATAACCATTGCACAGTAGTAACAACTACCGTAACGTATCTGGACAATAAATTCAGATGCACCCATAAATAGACCAATAAAAATTATTTTACGATACACGAGTGAGCTACATTAAGACAATGTTGAGGGTACATTACACAATGAAAACATTATGACTTAATTGATTTGGCCACAATGCTCTTTATGTGAACACTGGGCGTAACAAAGATGTTATTGTCTATCAAGCAGACGTCTGGAAATACTTGACCGAAGACAAAATGGCTTTGTACCGATGGCAGGCGCCAACGGTAATTTAATATGGATTCTAATTAATCAGGTTTGATTCTGGTGTTATGTTTGGGCGGCGCGGCGTGGGATATGTTGAGGGGTTACATTTTTTTATTGATCGTTAGATTAAAAATATTGTTAAGTTGAAAGTAGAAGAAAAATCATCTTTAAAGAGAAGTTACACAAAATATTATTTACTGCATTCCATTATAATGTGAATTAATTTGGGAGGTTCACAAAAGTATGATCATTGCGGACCCTGTCGGGCACAGCAATGTAGGAGAGAGGAAAAAGGCTTAAATTTTACCGGCAGTAGTTTATCGGCAATAGTATTGCGTATTTGCTAATCGTTTAAAAAACATCGTTTTTCTAGAGCTGACCAGAACGGCTAGACTTAAGGCCTGTTTCTGCCACCCACCGTAATTAAAAATCCATCTTCTATTGTTTCCGTGGATTATTAACCAATAAGTATCGCGTTCGCTGACGCATATTGTCGTATTTGTTAAAATCCTACCTGGCGTTGAAAAACTCATTAGACCACAGGACCGCAGGCAGAACCTACTATATTGTGTTAGGGTATCTATTGTATTGTAGGAAATAAACACTTACCCACACATAAGAGTACCAGGTTATTCTAGTAACGATTACTATGAGGATGTTATTTACCTGAAACAAAAATATTAATATTTATTAGTGAACAGTAATAAGTTAATAACATAATACGTACATCATAATTATTGTGACGTTATAAGCACGATTATTTGCGGTAACAGTTCTGTTTAGGTATCATAGGTTTTAACTTTTCCACAATTCATAACAGTCAGAGACGACGGAGGAACACCTTCAAGGAAACTGGCCACTTTCAGTAACCTTATAGGATTTTACGGTAATGTCCTTAGTATAGTCCCTTGTGGAAACCCATGTGCAAGTTGTTAAAAGTGAAACTATTTTTTAGGGTTCCGTACCTCAAAAGGAAAAACGGAACCCTTACAGGATCACTTCGTTGTCCGTCTGTCTGTCAAGACCCTTTTTCTCAGGAATGCGGGAAGGTATCAAGTTGAAATTAATATCAAATACGTATTTCTATGGTCCCTTGGAGCTCTAAATAAATCAAGCTTCTAAGTCAACGCATTAAACAAATATGGCGATTTATGCGACATATTTCGATACTCGCAAATAAATCAAAACCTATAGGATACTTCCCGTTGACCTAAAATAATGAAATTTGGCAAGAAGCAAGGTCTCACGGCACATGTAAATGAAAAATTCCGAAAATCGTTAATTTGTGGTTTTATCAAATAAAAAAAATATGCGATTACAAACTTACATTCGCAGTTGGAAAATTGACCATGGCGTATATCGATCTATGGGAGAACATGTTTTTCAACTACAATGTTAAGTTTGTTTTTGGGATTCATTCATCCCAACTACGAAACCCTTAATTTTGCGTAATGGCCGGTTTTTTTTTATGAATGATCTTTCTTTTCTCATTCTCTCATTTTAATAAATCCTTATTCCAATACATTAATTCAATAAAATCCTAAATAAATTAACAAAGCACCCACATGGGTCTCATAAAAAATGGCAAGCGCAGGATTCGAATAGAAATTCGATATTATTTTTTCCCAATACGCGATGCGTCCAGATGTGTTAATGCACTACATGTGTTCAGTTTATCTTCAGTACAATACGGCTGAATGCCTGCTCATGCCTTGTCTTGCTCGAATTATTTATAGATACCAGTCCATCTTTTGTTTAATTATAATATGAATCAATTTTTTCCATTGGGATTTGGGCTCATAGACTGGTATGCTTTCGTAGCAGTTATTGGTGTCTGATCGGTGATTCACCTTTTTTATTATGGAACTTTTGTAGGTTTATGTTTTCCACTATTTACGTATAACGTTGAGGAATGAATACCTTTTCAATTATGTTATTTCGGGTTTTTTCCCTAAGGCTTCTAAGTCTGCATGAGCCTTAAATGTGTAAATAACGTCAAAACAATGAGTAAATGTTGCTCAAAAATATACAAACCGGTACATAGGTACAGGTGTCCGTGTCTGTACCAAAGAAGAATGGTAGGACTCCATGTTGACGTTAGCGAAAATTTGATTACCAGAATTGGAGTTGGAACTCAAGATCCAAGATTTGAAGAACTTGCAACCGACAACGATGATACGGCTAGTACTACATAACTTAACACTCACAATATTAATACTAAATCTTACACTCCCTTAACAGTCCCCCTTAATGGCTTTAATACAAACATCATTAGTCAGTCCTTACTTCATCCCCATCTTAAATCAGCAGATGTCAATGATCAGCATCGTTAAGTACGAACGACGGTAAGACGGACGTTAAGTGCAAACTTCCAGTATAAACTGACGTCTCCTTTGAGAGAAAGCATATACAATGCAAGGTCAGCTAATACTGGAAATGTATAGTTTGATATGTCGGCCAGAGACATTCTAAACAATAGTTTTAGTGAGTGTAAAATGAGCTGATACTTGATAGCTTCTGTAGAGCCCATAAAATCTGTCATTAGTTCCATAAAAGGGAAGAACCGTGTGGAGGGAGTTATGTTCAGGAAATGAAGGAAAAGGTCTCTTTATGAAGTTAGCTGTTGGTTAAGTAATGTCAAAATTAGTGTCCCTTGGTCTGTAAGTAGAAGTCGATAACGGTTGGGAAGAAAAACATTGTGAAGAACGAGCAAAAAAATGAATTGTTGCGTTGTCACTCACTGAAGCCAGGCGATCTTATGTACCATTATCTTAGAAATAATTAGCAGGGAGGTAATTGAGAACTTTCGGTATAATGCCTACTGATGCACTGGCCATTTCTTGACTTAATACATTAAAACACACACACTACTTACACATTACTTTTTACATTCTGTATTTTGATTGATAAACGTAAAAAAAAATAAGAGTTTAAAATCACAATTTGATAATTGTTCGTTGGAATTAAACTACATTGTACTACTATCTATGCTATGCTTAATGCCAAGCAAAAGCAATATGAAGTTTTTTTTAAAGAAAAAACTAGAAGTAGTTTCGGTTCTAGACAAAAATAATTTATAATATGAAGAGGGATATCAAATACTGGATCAGAATTTGCATCACCTATTTCAAGTGTATGCAATAGAAAAAACCCCGTCAGACGCAAGTCTGTGAACGGAAGTCCTATAACAAACGCCTTGAATTATTATGATAACATTTTTAACCATAAAATTGAAACTATTACGTACATGGACGCATAATAAAGAGTTTTACGAGCTAACATCGAACGCAAACTAAATATCTACAGGATGCAGGATTATCAAACAATGTATGGCTTTAATCTAAGAAGCAGTTAAAAAAATATAGCGTTTTTATTATTATAGATTTTGTAAAGAATTGAAATCAAGGTTCTTCAAAGTACATATTGAGGTACCATGAAGATGATATAAATATGAGACACTGAGGATGACATTAATGCTGTGCATCAATACAGGTATGTAGAAGTATGGCGCATGGCTGAGGGAGCCTATGGCATTGTTCATATGCATAGCACTATACCCTAAGTCATCAATTCAGATAATTTTAGTAAACAAAGAAATGTCACTGTCAAAATGACAGGACAGTGCTGCAAAACAATTTATCATATATCAAACTTAACAGAAACACAACAGAAACAAGGAAATATAACAACTAACAACAAAATGAAACACTTAACACGATGATAACAAAGCACAATTAACAAACACGCAGCGAATAATCGGGGAAAAGAAAACGAACGTATTGAAAAGACGCGAGTTTGCAAATTATGTCAAATGAAATTTGAGAATGTTGGGAACTCCTGTAGTGTTACCAGTATCATAATATTTTTTATACCACAAAATTTTCTTTTTTTAATAACTTTGTTTAAAACCGAAAACTTATAAAAATTAACACGGTATGATAATTGTTTAATTATTATTTCTAAAATCAGTACATAAAAGCCAATATAGCCTTGTTTTCCGCCATTTTATGTGAATTACCATTATGACGATATTTTTTTGATCTGTTATCACCTTTGTTTACATAAATTATCTGAATTGATGACTTAGGGTATAGGATGGTACATCCTAGAATAAAAGTATTATAGGTAGGTAACAGTCTGATGTTTGCCGTCGTCAAAGATCACATACCAATTGTAGCTCAAGAAAACAGTGTCAAAAGCAGAGATGATATCCATTATAGTTTTCTAATGATAATTTTGGGCATAAAGACAAGATCCTGCTATCATTAATTGGACATAAAAGATTTTACTTACGATCTTTGTTAATCTAGGTAAGTATGGTTTTATACCGATCGCGATTTTATACGCGGCGATCATTTTCCATTCGAGCTCATAAAATTATAGTAATTTATGTCACATAATTGGCTCTTAAACACTATTTTTAAGTGCATTTCAGTATGCAAATTAAATTACAGGGTAATAAATTACTACCCTCTGTTCATAAGAACATGACTTCGTTACGTTTAATAAATCTTAGCCGTTAGTGTCGTTTTCGTTTTAACAAAAGGGAGATCGCAATCGTTTTAAAGGTAGAAAGAACTACATAAGTTTCTGCAGCATCATTTGGTTCTTAATCAACCACTCCTGGATACCTAATATCTATGTTTTCTTTATTGCCACTCCTAAATATTCATGTTCTTTCTATATATCGTAGTTTTACAATAATTTAGCTTTGTATACCTAATCTGACTGGGCTGCTGGTCTGTCTGCGTGTCTTAACTGTGTAAACCATGATTTCCATCTCCTTGCAAGGCACTTTGCCCACCAACAAACTTCTTTCATATCTTCGAGAAAAGCTATTATTAGAATCCACCTACGTTGAAGTCTATAATAATAAAGTTATACTTTCCCATCTGTCCAACAATATTTTCATAATAATCTAAACTGAATTAACCTTTTCACTAAACAAACATGTGCTGCCGGATTTTCTTCTACTTTTTCCAGAGCCAACGATATAATTATTCCATTCTAAATCAATCTCTATACAATACATGAGCAATATGTCAATCGATTTAGATCCGACAGGCATTTTTCTCTCGTTCAAACAAGCAGATGTCGGTTCGATAGTAACATGTTTACTTTCAAACGTCACTTTAGCTATAAATTATAGGGAAATCACATTAATCTTTGTTTGACTCAATTTTGGAGCGATTCGGACTATCGTGGGTATTACTGAGAAGTTCGAGAATGACAATACTAAAATATTATGAGGATGTTCTTGGAACTCGTTGGGATGAAATTATATCTTTGAGTTATATGTAACACTAATAGAAGATTATAATTAATCCGCTATAGGTAAACTTTAGTTGCTATATGAATTTGTACTATGGTTTGCATAGTGTATCAGTTTTCACAATAAAACCAGTTTGGGTTACCAATATAAAATATACTCCCCTAATGCAAACACTATCTGGCTTACGCAAAGTAAAATGTTAGCATCACATCTGTCACTCCAATCAATTTCTTATTCCCAGATATCGATCCCATAAATATTACGACAATCATCAATAATAAGATCAAACTTGACTCGAAACTCGAACAAGATCCTGTTTCACACGTGTCTCACAAAGGTATTTCTTTAGAACAGGGTCGAATGTCCCTCGACAATTGTACAGGAAACTCTTTATTTTCTATATCCACGCAGGAGAAGAGACGGCACGTAGAAGACTTGCATTGTGAGCTCAATGTGGGGATGAACAATGGAAATTATATGGTTGGTATTGATAAGACTAATATGTAATTTTGATAAGTTGGACAGAATATGCCTTATGTATTGTAGTACTATTTTGGAAAGTCCATCTCGAACTGCGACCGTCAATTGTTTTTAAAGTCAACCTTCGGGCGTTGATCTATACCGTTTGATTTTCGAAACGTTGTTCGCAGAATAACCCTGCCAACTGGACTGATTAGTATGGATATATAGGACAGACTCAATGTGTCCTATTAGATGTAAAAGTGTCATTACCTATTTCTCTAGTCTCTCTCTAATCTCTATGTATTTGAGAGTACTATCGAATCTTTTAATACGTATTTCGTTGAAACTTTTACTCATTTGGCAGTCACCCCATCCGTGTTATGTGAACAGTCTTCGGGTATTATTTCTACGCCTGCGAAACGCTGACAGGCAGCTGCGATGGATGGATATACACGGAAATCGCAATTAGTTTAAGGTTCATTGAACCTTCCAAAATGTTACTGGCTATCTACAAGAGAATATTTTTTTCTTTGATGAACAAGTTATTTGATTTTGCCACTTATGTTCTTTACCAAAATGAAACAAATCTAATCTCCCATAATGAGAGAATACCTTACGATTTTGTTTTTTCTCACCGAGAATTAAAAATGATTTACAGTTAGTTATACGTAGACCCAGTATGAAAATAATAAGAATGGTAACAATAATAAGCAAAACGATTTTTAAAGGACATAGCAACAAGCCTTCCGTCCAGGCAAACAAATGGGAATTCAACCAAGATTACGGATTTGCCTGCCACAATAAGCGTATTCCACTTGGCACCGTCAATTTTTCCCCACCAACAATGGCACTTCCTTAGCATTCTGTAGTCGCCCTTCAATAATTGCGCAATAACTACACAATAAAACACGTGCTAGCAAACAGAAGGGTTCCGTACGACAAATAATAGGGACACCTAAAATGCACACCTACTGGGGATTCTTTCGTTTGGCTGGGAATAGTACAAGAGGTAAACTGAAGCGGGATTTTACGAGTTTATGGAACTTACGGCATCGGTATTTATAGGACCAAATACTTACTGGCTATTGTAAAGATTAACATAAAGAGGTTTACCAATTTAAAACAAAACTGCACGGGAGCCTCCCGATGGAAACCCTGAGGTTGGAAAACCCGTAGCGCAGGTATTTCTGTTTGAGGTTTTCCAGTCCGTTCCGCAAACTTGTTTTAAGCGTTTTGAATTGAACACAGCTGGTTTAGATCTATCGACACTTGGTCGTTTTTTTATTGTAATCAACTCAGCCTATAGCAGTCCACTGCTGGACATAGGCCTCTCCCAGGCTACGCCACAATACCCTGTCCTCCTTCGCATCCACTCTGTCCCAGCCACCTTTTTAAGGTCGTCGGTCCATCTAGCTGGGAGGCGTCCCACACTACGCTTGCCGATACGCGGTCTTCACTCCAGGACTCGTCTGCTCCACCGGCCATCGGTCCTTCGACAAACATGGCCAGCACACTGCCACTTCAGCTTGCTTACTCTGCAGGCTATGTCGGTAACTACGATTCTCTTCCGGATAACTTCATTTCTGATCTTATCCTTCAGAGAAACTCCGAGCATAGCCCGCTCCATAGCACGCTGAGTGACCTTGAATTTATTGTAATGTTGGATAATATTGTATACTTATATGTAAAGACGAGTTTAATTGGAAAAACATCATAACATTACTAGTAGGTTTGTCTATTACAGCAAAGATGTCAAGATCAATCGTATATTTCAATTAGACCATTAAAACTTTTGAACGTCACAAACCATAAACCAAAATAAGATTGAATTTAGTTACCCCTTCCAAAAGGAAGTTTCGTATGGAGAAGACAGGGCAAGAAACTTAATAGTTACTCATGAACCGTGCTGCTGGAATGAAAATCCACGACCGGGCTGTTCAGGTTGATTTTGGAAGTTGTTGCTTGACTTATGAAGACCAGCAGGCTTAGCATGATGCTTAATATTTCTACTCTACTGTAGAATAGACATCGCTTGTCTACAAATCTCGGTAGAAAACTGTCCACTGTCTACACGGAAATCTAATTTTTGTCGACACAACGCTTCTCTACGGTTCTCGTGCTAAGCCTAAGCGGGGCAATTAATTGATCGCATTGGGTTTTATTTTGGCAATTTAATTCACACACACATTTTTTCAAACCTAAGAAAGAAGAAAGCAACATCCTTCAAAACTTGGATTGTGATTCAAACTGTGTTACGCAATTAGGGTGTTGTTTAATCCGCGCGTCGCCTATAACTTTTAAACCAATTCCTCTTTGTCCTTTTATAAGACTCAATGAAAGAAACGGAAGGCGTTGTCTACGGGGATCGTGGAATTATTTGAGGGTTAAGTCGAAAGGGCGCTATCCATTGTGGGGCCGTCAATGAAGTTTATTTAGCATAAAATTCTGTTCAAATAAATTTTTAAGAGGTGTTAATGCGTTTTGTGAAGTATGTGTGTAATGTTTGTTGTTCGAGTAAGTAATTAGATGTTGAGTTATAGGAAATGTATTGCAAATATTGCAAAGTTAGAAAAGGATTGATTTCTTAAGTAATGGCCCAACCATCTAAAACTGAATAGTATTTTGTAACAATAGTCATTTGCAACTACTTCCGGAGCTCGTGGCTAAGTAATAACATCCACACCGGTCAATCCATCAGGTTAAGCTACGCTTGCCGGGTTGTCCGTGGATGTGTGACCATTCTTTACATACCGAGACGCCTCCGTGCTTCGGAAAGGACGTATGTCATTCGTGGATCTTTGATAGTCGTTACGGGTCGTCACGTCAGAAGCCAGAAAGTCTGACAACCAGTCTTAGTTACTGGGTTGTGGAGGTCAGATAAGCAGTATTTCCATGTAAAATACTGGTATTCATTTGCATCCGGTTAGATTGGAAGCTGACCCAAACATAATTGAGAAATAGCTAGGCAGAAGGATTGAGTAATTTGCAACTAAACGTATCGTTAATATACGTACGTATCGTTCTTTCAACCTTTTCTATAATAGGTATAATAATAATAATAAAATGTTTATTTGTACACTTTGAAAACATACACTTGTGCAAGTACATGACGGAAGCCATATTGTTTAACAGCTGCGAGAGGCGGCGATTAGATGGCGCTAGTGGAACGTGCACCATTGACAAATCATTAATTCTATCGGTTATTTGACTTAAAAGACTTGAAGTCAATTGAGTGAAATATTGTAACGTTACCCCCCACTAGCGGATCGCCTTTTAAAGAGCTGCGCTGTTGAGTCGGTACGCATTTTGAACGGATGTGTCTTGGTGCACGGACCACTGTCTCTCGACAGTCAGTACTGCCCGGTTATTGGATGTGGAACGGTGTCTCCGACAAATGAGTACTATACTTATTGCGGTGGGTGCATGGACCACTGTCCCTGACAGTCAGTACTGCTCTATGTGACCGCCAATACCATTATTAGTTATTTAACTAATTTTATTTCATTTCTATATTCTCTCGATTTAAAATAACTGATTGTTCGATTGAAATAGATTTCTGTATTGCCATATCTGAGTTTTACTTCTGATGTCTGGACCTATCCCGACATACACAAGGATTAAATAAATTTTGTACAATATAGTCACATTAAAGGGCGAACTGATGCCTCCTAAACTAGGCTAAAAGCCTGTGTTTTAGGAGTCAATGTTCCTCCAGATATAACGGCATAGAACTGGTATTGGGTGTCATGCAAGTACATAAAGAGACAACAACATAAAAACAAAAACAAATAAGTAAATAAGAACAAATTAAAAACAAAAATTGGCCTAATATAAATACAGTATTATTTCTATTTTTATTAAGAGACAATTGTAATAAGATTCTCGGTTTCGTCATACGTTAACTTCTAGCAACCAGTTTGTTAGTTTGATTTTTTGTACTGAGGTTAGATACACACGGCTACACATCAAGCTATACATTTCCAGTACAAGCTGATCTCGCATTGTATAGGATTTCCGTACAGTGCGAGATCAGCGTAAACTGGAAATGTATAGCTTGATCTGTAGCCGTGTGTACTTACTCGATGCAAAAGCGAGAAGAAGAATGTTGAATATTCTTGAAACTTGTACAATGCTATCTTCAACACTGATGAATAACTCTTCTCCCTCTTGGTAGAGTGGTTAGCTGCCATTCAGTTTTATCATGAGTCAGTGACGAACTGACTCAGTTAACGGGTATACTCATAATAACAACTCTTAAGAAATATCCTTATTTCTTTAAAAGTACTATAGCCTTCTTTTCATCAGGTAAGTACCTAAAAGGTACCACAAAAAGGATTCAGACGTTATACCTAAATGTATTATTCACATCGCACAGTAATCCAAATCAACAAAGCTGAGGACAAAATACGAAAATTCCATTCAATAAGCATACTACGTATTTCTATTACACATGGTGTTCACAATGGGACGAACAAAGCGGAGACGTGGAGCGAATTAATAAAAAAAAAATCGAGGCCAAAGGTAGGGTGGCGGTAATGCTGCCAGTTTGAGTCAACCGAATGTCACAATAGTGACGTGAGACGTGACCTACCTATGTGATTTGGCCGGGTAGTCCCAAGTATTTGTCTTGTAAATCGGATGGGTGTGGCGGATAAGAATCCTAATAATAGGGTTATGGTTTCTTTTTCTTCTTGGATTTTTCAGCTGGGAAAGTTTTTCGAAAGAGTTTACTGTGTCTTGGGATTTGAATTTGAATTCTTTCTGCAGTCTGAACTAAGTCTTCCTTACGAATTTGAAATAAGACGTAAGTAGATACAATATTTCTGAGGAGTCATAGTATAAATGAACGCCATTGCCCCGTAGTGGACAATACAAATTATTTTATTTTTAATTCTATCTCAGAAATTAATCAATATTTTTTAATAATCGAATAGATTTTCACTGTTAATTGATATGTAGCCAATTACCGGTTGTATACTCACGTACAGAATCAACACGAGAAGGGACCTAATAATATGGTCATTAGCGAATATTAGCCAATTGGTTGCAATGTAACATATTAAACATGATTACCTGAGAATACGACATTGCTTCTTAGAAATTATAAACCTACTAACTCATTGAAGCTTTATCATACATATTCATATTCATTTAGTTATTGTAAAACATAGGTACTTACATTATAAGTTGGCATTTGGTAATACATTGAGGGCGCTATGTTTTGCCACTTGGGCGTACAAAAATGCATTTAATTATATTTGCATACATGCATATGTTAGAACTATACGTATAAACAAATTAATTTAAAATAAAACTAGGTATTGAACACATCAAACAAAAATAATTAGGTTTGAAGAACATGTAACGAAGTCAAAACCAATTTCAAAAAGCATTTCGGTCAAAACCAAAAGATGTTTATGAAAAATCTGTATGAAAAACCCACTCAAAAACACATTTCAGGCAGCACCCGTTAACTTTGAAAAGTCATAAACATTAAAAGTCGCATCGTGACCACAGTGTTTGATTTAAAACATCTGAGGACAAAAACCACATCCTATAGATTTTATTAAATATATTAAAAACTAATAAATCGGTTATTAAAATCAACCACAAACTTCGGTTTTATGAACTTTTCGACGTTGCCTATTTAGTGTCTATGGTTAAATAGATCTATGGTTACTTTTTTTTAATATTCCTCGCATCCGGTGCATGCAAAGGTTTATATTCGATTGGATTTACGACTGTTTTCATTGCGTGGTGTTTTAATATAAATACGTTGCCCGTTTCCTGTTGGTTAATAACAAAAATAATATTTATTAAAAACAATTGATGTAGTTATCCTATTTAGTGGAACTGGTACGCTTTTATTACTGTAATGTTTTAGGTTTGTGGGTATGTAGATAGTCTTCCTGGTGTGCTTTTAAAGCATGCAAAGATGTGCTTTTTGGCGGGTGTAAAGTTTCTAACATCTGTGTAAATTATAATTGAAGGAAAATATTTTAAATTCAGAAGTGCCGTAATACATACATTCTTCCCATGGGGGTAGTCAGAAACTGTAGAACGCCACCTACTACGCTCCTTACATACTCCTTTTGCTTCGCCTACGTTCATACATCTGGTCATACACGCACGCCGGTTACGAGTAGTACGCACCTGACCTTTCTGAAGAACATCACCAATTTGGTCACTATATGTCCTCCTAGGGCGAACCTTACCGGCGTTTCCACTTACCTCTGCTTTATAAATAACTTTTGTTAATCACCTTTCACTCATCCTCTCCACATGACCAAACCATCTAAGCATACTCTTTTAAATTTTTGTTATTACATCTTCTTACTGCACCGTTGCCTTATCACCCCATTTTTCAGCCTATCAAACTCAAACTCACAACATTTTCTTTATTTTATCATTCATAGTCACGCCAGACATGCTTCGCATTTCCACAGCATTTATTCTACTTTCATGCTTCTTTTGCCACACCCAACATTCACTTCCATACAAAAGCGTAGGCACCAGCACACCATTGTGAACAGCCAGTCGAGCCTTTTTGGGCATCGACTGATTGGTAACAATCGCATATATAGTGCCGTATTGTATCTACTTATTTAAGCATGTCCCTGATAATTTATTTTTTCGTAAGATACTATCAATCACAATCTGAATGATTTTGAAGGATATTGCTAATCTATTGCTTCATATGTTCGAAAAATTTGTCTGCTCAACAAAGTAAATAACGCAATGAATGTTGTTCAACTGTCAAAATGAAACTGATACTGATAGTGTGTTATGCAATTACTTACCCCACAGATGTATGAACGTTAACGTCTTAACGAAGCAAAAGGATTATGTAAGGATCGTAGCAGGTGGAGTACTGTAGTTTCTGCCTACCCCCATGGGAAGAAGGCGTGAGTTTAAGTATACAACGTGTAACGTTAAATGCGCAAAACCTCTTAAGGGGTCATTGTACTCATCAATATGAACAACTTTTACTATAGGACCAAACCTGAAATCGTAAAAAAAAATCTGCTGTTCCATACATTTATGTTCTCATACCTCATCAAAATGTAGGGAACAGATGATTTTTTTTTCGCGATTTTAGGATTGATCCCATAGTAAAAGTTGTTCATAATGATGAGTACAATAACACGTTTTGCGCATTTAACGTTACACGTTGTATATGTAAGATCTCTAACAAAACTAAATGAAATTACATTACATCTTTCCTTTCGTTTTTTTTTTTCACAAAAGCTAAAGGGGTAAACTATGTGAAGGTTGTCTGTAAAAGATCGCTTTAAGCAATAAGACCGCCCATTGTGTCACCCTATGTAAAATTTCAAGATTTATATCTGTAATTTTTATGGTGTACCTACATAATAAAGAGTATTCTATTCTATTCCATGTGTAAAATGTTGCTAATTAAAAAAAAAACACTGTTTAACATAGTTACAAAATGAACATGCACAGTTGTTAAAACAGTAACTAAATTAACATCCTAAATAATTTTCCGCGAAATTTTCATTATTAAAAGCGGAAACTTAGAAAAGATAACACGCTCTTCTCGAATTAGACTTCTTTTATCTAGCTACTTTCATATTTATTAAGTGTTGATAGTAGCCATCATATTTTAATATTTTACCTACATCCACTGAAGTGTAACACTACCATTAAATTAAACTATTCGTTTCCGAAGCAAAAAAAAAGTAAATAAAAAAGAAAACTGGAACAAGATCTGTCATTGACACTGTAGGTGCCATTTTCTTTAAAGTGGACAAGTGGACACAGTGTAAAAATTACAGATCAGCAAAAAATTAATGTTTATGTGAAATGTACAATCACGATGTACGATCATGAAGAAGCGCCAAATACGCAAAGAGAGCTAAGCTACACGTATACCAACACTGCAAGCCATCTTTATTATTCTAGTTGTGACCAGAGGGCCTAAAATGGACGCTTTGGCAGAATCATAAGTACAATTCATATCTCGCAATTCATCTGGGGCCCAAGTCTGCTATTTTTATAAATTCAGTCATTTCAACACGATCCCATTGTCATGCCATTGTCATTTTGCTAAAAGGTCGTAATCTGCTAAATTCATAATGGTCGATCATTGGACGGTCAATGTTCTCGTATTAGAATTGTGTAATTATAATGGCTTTGTCGTATTGCCATTATTATAAAACCCATTAGTAGAAATGTCATTCATTTGTCATTATGTACGAGATTACCAAAAAATGCAATTTCTTTCAATGTAGTGTCAGTGGCCGACCATTGGAAAGTCATAATGACGCCATTATAATAGTAGATTACCAAACTTGTCAAAATCAACAATTATGAAATCAATGATCGACCATTCTGACACTATTGTAATAGCAGACTTGAGGCCCTTTGACAGTTTTGTATGGAGTTTCGTAAAATGGTCCACAAACTATGAATTGCTATAGTGAAGTCTAATGTCAAATAGCAGCTGTCAAACAAATGAATTGCGGGATGTATGAATTGTACGCAGATCATATTATGATTCTGCCAAAGCGTCCATTTTAGGCCTTCAGGGACTCCGAAGCGTTAATCCGAAGTATCGGCCGAACGTTCGGCCGTTTTATAACTTCCATAGTTTCCTTTTTTGACTTTGAATCCTTACCCGACTTAAAGTCACATTTATGATTTTGGCTTATCTCTTTGACTGTCGTTTTTTTTCTTTCGCCGTAGTCAGCCATAGTTAGCCTTAGTCAAGCAACGGTCGAACATTCAGCCGGTACTTCGGATTTACGTTCGGAGTATACTCCCCGAGTGTCCCCCCCCCCCCCCGAGTCATCTAAAGGCCAAAGAATTGATTTCAAAGGGTCGCCGATATCGAAATCGATAAGAATACTACTAGGTACTAAGAATATGAATAGATACTACCACGAGCATACCTAAATTTGAATTACACTTAAAGATTAAAAGCGATTTCCTCTTAAAGTATTAATATAATTTGTATGGTGTTACGATTACCGAGATTACGTGTGGTGTCGGACGTAAAGAGTATCACCATCCTATTTCTTCCCGTGGGTGTCGTAAAAGGCGACTAAGGGACTTACTAGAGAATGGGCAGCAGCGTTCTCCTATGCATTTTAACACCATAATGCGATCGCCAACCCGCCTGCCAAGCGTGGCGATTATGGCAAACCCCCCCTTTGGGGGAGGCCTATGTCCAGCAGTGGAGGTCTTCATTCTAGTATTTTCGAAATCAAACTATTATAAAATAGGTCTTTTCTCAGCGTTACCTTCGTTAATTTACAAGAAAATCAATTTTGAGTTTTGTGTAAGCGTAAGATATTTATGTTAGTGACTGTACTTCATATACCTATCGAAGAGTATACGTTATGTATGTTTGTCTGTGTGTATGTGACTCGTAAAACGGAGGCGCTAATTGATGAGTGTCGTGGCGAGCGGTGATACGCCCTGCGTTTGACAGCCCGACAACTAAACGAATTTCCTAAACTAATGCTGGTCACAGAAATAGCTTAGAACATTCCTAGCACTCATTACCATCAAAAATACACGACACGAATATGTATGGAATATTTTGGCGTTTTTTCAAGCGAGGGTGTCATTTTTTGGGTTCCGTAGGCTAATGGCAAAAAATGGAACCCTTAGAGATTCGTCATGTCTGTCTGTCTGTCCGTGCGTATGTCACAGCCACTTTTTTCCGAAACTATAAGAATTATACTGTTGAAACTTGGTAAGTAGATGTATTCTGGGAACCGCATTAAGATTTTCACACAAAATTAGAAAATAAAAAAAACAACAAATTTTGGGGGTTCCCCATACTTAGAACTGAATGAATTTTTTTTTTCATCAAACCCATACTTGTGGGGTATACGAGTATATGGATAGGTCTTCAAAAATGATATTGAGGTTTCTAATATATTTTTTTTCTAAACTAAATACTTTGCGCGAGAGACACTTCCAAAGTGGTAAAATGTGTGTCCCCTGTAACTTCTAAAATAAGAGAATGACAAAACCAAAAAAAATATATGATGTACATTACCATGTAAACTTCCACCTAAAATTGGTTAGAACGAGATCTAGTAAGTAGTTTTTTTTAATACGTCATAAATCGTAAACCGCAATTTACCTTAGATAATAATTGTCCGGAACACTTCGTGCGCGAGTCCGACTCGCACTTGGCTGGTTTTTTGAGTAAGTTTTGAACAAAAATTGATGATCTTCCATCATCTGCCTGCCTTTTCTTAACTATGTTGGGGTCGGCTTCCAGTCTACCCGGATACAGCAGAGTACCAGTATTTTACATGGAGCTGACTTGGACATCTGACTTCCACAATCCATGCAGTAACTGAGTAATACGATACCCTTTGGTAACACTGATTGTCACTGGTTGCCTTTCGGGCTTCTGACGACCCGTAAGGAATGGCTTAACGTGCTTTCCGAGACACCGAGGGCTCTTGGTATTCCCTCTGAACAAAACTTGAGGATATTTTCAAATGTTTTTTTACCATCTAATTTCCTTGGTAGTTTCATTGCCCTGTGATTTAATCGTCTGTACCTATCTATAATTTTTCTATGTAATATAAATGTTTTATTATTTTATTATTTATATTATTATTTTAAATTATTATGTTTTCATGTCACTTTAATTGTAATTAATTTTCAATTTATGTACAATTTTAATTTGATTGCAATTATTTATTTCAATTGTATTTTCATTCAAATTTGTTTCCGATTATTTAGTTGATTTTATGTTACTAGCGCATTAATTGAACGTGTCATGACTAACATTGTTTTAAGATATTATTGTAATACTAACAAAATATGAACCAAAATTAGGTCTGAATTACTTAAATGTATTTTTTTTTTAGGTAGGTATAATAACACCATAACAGAAAGCATAATAGCAGAATATCAGCGTCAGGTATATTTGCCTGACACATGCTGAGCTGGACTCCAATTTGGTGCAACCCTTGACACGCACACCGTACCTTGGTATTATTGATTAATTTGAAGTATGTCATAGTGTTACTATTTTTTTAAGTATATTCTTCTTTTTTTTGTCTATTGGCACCTTGTTTTTATATATATATAAAGGGTGTTAAAGAAATTGCGAGCCATAGCTTAGGGTAGGTTCAGTATCAATAAAGGAATCCAGGGAAAAATAAAAAATTGCAAGATCAACCTAATTTAGTACCTACTAACTTAAAATAGCAATCGTTTAGAATCAAATTTATTTTATTTGCTTAAATGCTTTAATTACTAAGTTAGTAGGTACTAAATTAGGTTGATCTTGCAATATTTTTTCTGTTTTTATTTTGAATATTTATTTTTTCCTGTGTTTCTTTATCGATAATGAACCTACCCCGCACGCAATTTTTTTAACATCCTGTATATTCCTTTAAGTTGTATATCTATTAATTTTATTGTGCTATTGTGTGTTGTGCTATGTCTTTTGAATAACTTTTTTATCTATCTATATACATAGAAAAATGTATAACGGCGCAGGATAGCCTTTACCAGAAGTGGTCATCGTATTACTGGTTCAGCAGCTTCAATATAATCAGGATTGTGCCGGAATATAGCAGTTCGTCGTGGACGTGGTACAACATCGGCTCCCCTGACCTCATTTCTGTCATCAGAAGACAGCCGCCACGCAACCATCGATGTGACGCTCTGCTAGAGTGACTGTCAACAGCCAGTGTCGATCTTATCTGACTTTTTCTGTGATTCCAGTAACTTCGTAGCAAAACCAGATGGCGCCACTTGCTGCGCCGTCATCGCCATTTCAGCCGTAAGACGTCCACTGCTGGACATAGGCCTCCCCCAAAAGAGGGGGGGGATTTGCCATAATCGCCACGCTTGGCAGGCGGGTTGGCTATCGCAGTATGGTTTTAAAAATGCATAGAGAACGCTGCTGCCCATTCTCTAGTAAGTCCCTTAGTCGCCTTTTACGACACTATATAATATATGTAAAGGTATGTAGGTATAATATCCAAGAGGAAATAATCTCAAAGAATATTGTGCTAAGTTGACGGAGGTTGAAAATGAATGCAGTTCAAACTGCTAAACTTGATCAAAATACGACAATTAGTAGGAACTAATACTTAAGAGAATTTCTTTATAAATGGTTATTGTTATATGTAGGTATTCTTATTTATTTTTAGAATTCGTTCTTTTCTACACTTGTGAGAAGAGTAGACAATAAAATATAAAATGACACCGTATCACAGAGCTTAGCGTTACAATATGCGTAGTAATTACACCGGTTTATTAAATCGTATCCTGCAATCGATACATTAAATAATAAGTTCGCCTAAATAATATACTTAAGAGGCTGCGTAGATGGATGCGTACTTCATATAATACAATCGTAATACACACATATTCTTAAGGTAGTGGTGTCTTTATTCCGATTGGAATACAGAATATCTAGCTAGCTAAATATATATTTTAAATGGACACTGATTTAAACAAGAGAAAAAGAGAGAAAAATAAGTTTTCTATGGACATTTTAAAGTCCTCATATCTCGTCTTTATATCATTGTCCTTTCAAAATATATATTTGGGAACATAGATATTCTGTAATCCAATCGAAATAAATACACAATACCTTAAGAATACGTTTGATTTACAAATTATTTTGGTACTACGTTTGTATGAACTACGCATGCTACGACGGCCCCTTAAGCGGTGTGCCTCTAAAGTACAATAAATTAATTTCTCAAACATGGTCCTCATTAAGACAAAGAGTCCCAATCCCAATTAAATAGTCCCGAATGCTTGCATACTTTATTTCAAGCTACCAATCGTGTTTCTCGAAACTTCACTGTCGTTAACAAATTGACACGTTTTTATTACTAAAAAACTGGGGATCATTAAACGAAATTTAAGAACGGAATAAACAGTCTTCCGAACGCCGAACGATTTCGACAAACAACAGATCAATTCCCGTTAATTTACCGCCTACTTAATTTTTAAATTTAATTGCGGTAATTTCGAAGTCAATTTACCTCGACAACAATGCTATCGCAGTAAAATTTTACCATTGTGGCGGTCATTGTAAAAGTTTTACCGTTGGTTTCAGCTCGTTACGTAAAACCCTACCAATTAAGGAGTGTCACTTGTTTTAGTCGTAAATGAGTAATAAAATTGTTTATTCTGTAAATAGGATAACGGAATCACTTTTTACACGTTATATAAAAAAAATATTAAAAAATAAGCTAGATGGAGTCGACGTGTCCTATCTGACTACCCCTGAAAAGAAATAGCGAAACAAACTCGTGTGTCGTTTTAAAGTCCAGGGGGCCTAAATTGGGCGCTTGACAGTTTTGTATGGAGTTTCATAAAATGGTCCACAAATTAAGAATTGCTATAGTGAAGTCTAATGTCAAATAGCAGCTGTCAAACAGATGAATTGCGGGATGTATGAATTGTACGCAGATCATAATATGATTCTGCCAAAGCGTCAATTTTAGGCCCCCAGACATAATCTTGGTCATATCATGTGAGGACCATGTAAATCCCTGTCTGAGATGGTATTTTGAGGAAAGAACCACACTTTGAGTGGGCTTGTCCAGTCAGTGTAAGCATTTGCCGTAATCGTGTAGCTCAACGATTTGACGAACAATACCAAAGAAATAACTTTAGCGTAGGCCGCGTATAGTGCTGGAGAGAGACTGAAACTGATGTGAATAATTATTAGTGTTCAGTCCTCCTTAAACATATAAATTATTTGATTCTTGCTGGTCAATTTGTTCAGGTAAAAGACATTTCCTCTCTCCTTAAACATCATAATTACATAATACAGTTCCCTGCTCTTGTTTCATGTGTATTATTGTATATTTATTAGATAAGTGTATGCTTTGTGTATGTATGTATTTATTGTATATGTTAATGGTACACCACTGACTATCTGCAGTATTGTCTCTCCTGCTCCCTTTAATCCATCCAAAGGTTGTCTGTAAAAGAACGCTTTTTCCAATAAGACCGCCCATTGTGTAACCCTATGTAAAATTAAAACATTTATATCTGTAACTTTTATGGCGGATAAAGAGTATTCTATTCTATTCTGTGGTCTAAACTAGTTTTTTTTTATTTACCCTTTAGAATGAGTACCTACATACATAGGGTTCTAGTTACTAATTAAATAAATTAGTTATTTTAACATTTCCTCAGCATATTTATTTCCAACAATCAGCCTCTGATTTATCTTAGAGTGTGTGACCCGTCCGCTGAAACTGATGTGAATAATCAGTGTTCAGTCCTACTTAAAGAAAGAAAGAAAGAAAAAACATTTATTGGGACTCGCACAGATCACAAATCAAATAAAACACACTCATAGAAACAAAAAAAAAGAACAAAACCAAAAATAAAACAAAGTAAACAAAAAGAAAATAAAAACAAAGTCCTGTACGAGGCCAAAAGGAAAGGAAATTACTTAATCGCCACTTTTTTGTCTGTGGTCTGAACTAGTTTTTTTTCTTGTTGTATTTTGTTTACCCTTTTAAATGAGTACATATACGTACATTGTGCTCCAGTTACTAGTTAAATAAATTATTTATTTTAAAATTTTCCTCCGCATTTTCATTTCCAACAATCAGCCTCTGATTTATTTTAAAACTAGCGACCCGCCCCTGCTTCGCATGATTTTTACGACATGTAAAAAAACATTGAAATTTCTTTATAAACAGTAAGTTTAATATTGTAGGTAGTACACATAAACCTTCCGGAATAGATTCTCTAAGTAATGTTGTCAATCGCATCAAAATCTGTTGCGTAGTTTAGAAGAACAACGTGGTCACACAGACAGACATGATAAGCGAGTTTAATTTATAATCTTTCTATTATATAAAATTCTTGTGTCACTGTTTTAGTGGTTATACTCCTCCGAAACGGCTTGACCGATTTTGATGAAATTTTATATTTATATTCAGTAGGTATGAGAATAGGTTTATAACCATTATTTATACTCCTAAGTGTTAAGGGAGGCTTGCCCACGGGATCGAGACTTACGCGGGTGAAACCGCGGGGCGCAGCTAGTATACCTTAGATGTAAAAGAATGTAAAGTCACCTGAAATATTTGAGTAACAACAGGTGTATGGGGACTTAGGTATCTATAGAATTAATTAATAATAAGTTTTATGAAAATGTTCGTAATAAAATATTAATGAAGACATGTAATTAAAGAGATAATGAAGCTCAATTATAAAGTATTTTATTGAAATAAGTTACTTGAAGTGATAATCTTTTTGAAGTAGGTACCTACCTACCTATTATTATTTAGTTTATTATGTCATGCATGGTAAAATAACACCGTAGCTATATAATGTATTAAATTATCGTGGTAATGTATCACCATTTCTAAGTAAATTGGGTAGGTAAGTGAGGTTTGTAATATGAAAATTACTTATTAGGTAAATACTTACCTATTCGCGAGATTAGGTTCATGTTGTAATAAGTAAAATAATTAGGTAAATTACGAAGAACGTATCTACAGGACAGGGTAGGTATACGCGCCTTATTATTTGAAAAGAAGAAAATGTTTTTCTTTGACAACAAAAATATTGCAAAGAAAAATTTGATTTTTTAAATAACTATTGCACGTTATTTACTTCCTCATAAAATAATTCAATAAAGATCGTAGGTACGTAGGTAAGTGTTAAACACTAATGTCTAATTACGTCCGAATAAAACGACCAAAAAATTTTTTTTATAATAACTCAAGCAAGAGAAGAATCTATTATAAGTATCTTAAACAAACACACTCGAAAATTTTCAAATATCGCAAATAACATGTCAAGTAATGCAAACAGGTTTCTATACAAATGCACACAATAGTATTACACAGTAGGCATTTCATTTATAAAACATGTCGCCACAAGAAGATTTCATTTAACGGATTAATAAGATGAAAGAAAATAACGTCTTTTTTGTCCACAATTTTTGGACCGTTGGCCCACTGTGCAAGTTGTAACTTGTGAAGGAAATTGCAATATATTACGTAACTCTTTTTCAATCAATTGTGTGTTTAAATTAATTTACTTTATCAAGTCTTTTTAGATCAATTGTTTATTCAAATCGTACCTACTTAATACATTTTATTTTGACAGGGACACAGTAAATCCACTTGCCATCCACAAATAACCCTATTTATAGCAGCACAGAAAACAACTAAAAAACAAAATTTGTAAGTACATATTCCAAATTAAACTTCAATACTTTACGTTTAAAAATATTAAACAAGTAATTTACCAACCTTCAGGTGCAATACCATCGTTCCTCTTGCTTTTCCAGACATCAGAAAAATAGAAGTGCAACGAAAACTTATAAAATAAAAAAATAAAATGTAACAAAACTAATACAACACGTTAAATTGTCCGATCACACCGTTTCTTTGGCATTATTTTCACAATCATAATTATCTAGTTCTAACTGTTAAAGTCACAAACTAAAAATAACACACAAGCAAAGAAATAACACAAAATAAAACAATAGTCCAACACAAAATATTCGCAGTAACGTTCGAATAGAGTTCGTGCGACCGCTCCGCGATCGAACGCGAAAATTTGAAATAGGAACGTGATACACGTCTTGTGAACGCGCGGCGCCGATACACAATGCTGGCAGATCGAAGCGGGTCGACAATACGCGCGCGCTACAATACCGCCCCCCGCCCCCCGCCCCGCTCCCACGTGCGACAAGGACGCACCGACCTAATGTCACTGCCCTATGAACAATGCCGTCCTTCGCAGCCCTGTTCTCTCAGAAAATGAATCGAACATCATATTTTGACCACAAAATCTCAATTAGCACACCGGAAACTTTCAGCCTGGAAGAAAATTCGATGCAGTTCTATTCATGACAACGCTTACAATCAATTGTCTATACGGAATAACAGCTTTCATCCCGCGGAATCTATACAAAGCCGTTCAGCCCATCCTTTTCTAGCGGCCAATGTGTGTGTGTCGGACGGTCGCGCTCTCTCCCGCTCGAGCGCGCGCGGCTGGCTAGGCGAGGTTTCATCTCGCTCTAAGCTCCGCCCTGCGAACGTCTTTGAGTGTGGCGATGCCGCACAGTGTGCGTACCGCGGTGAATAGCCGGGCATTGTGAAACCATTTTCGCACACCACAATGAAACTCAGGTGGGTGTGCGCTCTATGAGGGCGTTTAAAAAGTCAATACAATCTCCGTTACGTTTGTATTTGTGGAGAAAATTTTCTTTATTCACGAATGTTGGAGGATATAACTGGGCGTGTTATTGTGCCATTGTGTCATGAGGCGTGGCCACAGGAAAACGTTCTATTGTGTGCTGCTCCGATTGTGCTATTGGCGAGCTCTATTGTTGTGCGAGACAAGGATTTCCCACCAAACCTGTATTGTGACGCCGAAATGAACCGAATATTTTGACGTCACCGACTCTTTTGATATTTGCATAAACAGCTATTAATCAACAGCGATTTCATTTAGTCTGTATTGAATTACAATGCGATAATGATACGCGTAAAATTAAAAAAAGATAAAAATGAAAATTTATTTTGAATGTCAATGTCGAAACTTCTATTTATAACGGCACGATTTTAGAGTAACTGTAACTGGGACGTAGTAGGCGACGTAATCCCTGCAGATCTCGCCGAATTCACGGTTTCTAAATAATTTGAAAACAGCATTAATTGCTCTGCCGATTTGGCTGATTTTATGAGTGAAATCGAATGAAAACAAGAGATTTTGGTACTACTGTATCAGAATCTGGCTTATGATTTTTGATTTTTGTGAAAAAAAAGAGTAATATACCTACTTGTAGTTATTTCATGGAAACATTTGCTAACTATGAATCTTGTACCATTGCCCTATAAGTATATGTTAATAAGACAGTTACCTACTCTTAATACCTTAAAATCATGAATATTCAGTAATAAACTTGATAGTATAATTTCTCTCGACCGCGGCATTTCCACGTGCAACTTTTGAAACGTTACCTCTTTAATTATCACTTTTTATAGTTGTTTGACTCTTATTTTATATTAAAACTAGCTCTTGCCTGCGGATTCGCTCGCGTGGAGTTCGTAAATCGTCCCACGGGAATGTTCTACTGGAATTAAAAGTACCCTATGTCTTAACTGAGGTCATGGTCCATCTGTGTGCCAAATTTCATCCAAATCCGTTCAGTCATTTTTGTTGTGTTAACAAACATCCAAAAGTAAAACCTTCACATTTATAATATCAATTTATTGGTAGGTATAATATATGTAGTAGGATTGACTCTTCATTTAAGTTCAAAGACAGTAGTGGCTCACTTTACGACACACAGATTTTTTATTATACGATTTAAATGTAATAAAATAAAGATTAGGACGATAAAATGTAAGAAAGTCGTCAAAAAGTAAGTTATTTTCGTAAATATGTTAAAAATTAATGAATCGGTGTTTATGTTTAGCTAATTAGTGTTAATTGGCATATTCCCATGATTTTTAAATCGAAAATTCAATGTTTATTTGATTAATTAAGTTCTTTAGTAATTTGTTTTTTTTTTGGTGACGGCGTACCGTATTCGAACCACTGTGCATGTTGCTATTTGCCTTTTGCACTTAAAATTAACGGAATTTTTGTAGTAACTTGATTTACAGTAAACTATTATATTTAATTTAATCGGGTAAAAATATTTGTTTTACCACGTTTATTTCCCGCACGTTGCCCCGTTGGTCTAGTGGTCGCAAACGCCACTGCCGAGCCCGAGGTCCGGGGTTCGATTCCCAGGTCGAACAAAGTGTTATTGGGTTGTTCTACCAGGAATTTCTCTGGATTTGTACCCGGTTGATGGCTCGCCCCCTATTACATGGGACTTAAACATAACTGGCGTAGGTACAATAGGTATAACATGGGTGTAGGTACTATAGGTACACCTCTGCCTTCCCATTCGGGGATTACAGGCGTGATGTTATGTTATTTCCCACGCGTAAACCGCTGTCACTGTCAGATTGCATCCAAAAGAAAGAGATGCGCGATGACACAACGTATGGCGTAAAAATGCAAATAAAATCTTATGAAATTAGGTATTAACTACTTAATTAATAAAAATTAATCCATCACCGGATCCAGAAAAAATTATTTATGGTTTAAGAGATACATTGCTTTAAAAAACCACGTTTTCAGAAATCTCCGCCTTAAAATAAATATCAATGCAAAATTGCTCTCTTTCTTTATTTATCGCAGCATTATGCTGAGCTAGGCTATGCTTGGAGTCTCTCTGAGGGATCGAATTCAGAACGAAGTTATCCGGCAGAGAACCAAAGTTGCCGACATAGCCCACAGAATAACCAATAGGCCGGCCATATTAGCCGTAGAACCGATGACCATTGGGGTAGACGTGTTCTTGAGTGGAAACCGCGAATCGGCAAACGTAAGGTAGGACGCCCTCAGGCTAGGTGGAGCGACGATCTTTGCAGGGTGACTGGTGGCAGCTGGATGAGAGTTGCCGAGAATCGAGCTGAATGGCGTGCAATTGGACAGGCCTAAGTCCAGCAGTGGACTGCTATGGGCTGATGATGATGATGATGCTGAGCTAGGAGCCTTCTTCGCGTCGCACACGTCTAAGTTAGATTTGTTCCCCAAAGTCATGATTTCATATGGAACAAATCTAACTTGGGGATATGTATACAAATCATGGTTATAATTCTGTAAATACATAAATCTGTTAAAGTCGTGAATCATGTTTTGATCAAGATGTCTGACACTGACTTGCAAATGCAAAAAACGTAAGAAGATTTTAACTTCGCGGGCAGATGTGGACCACCTTAATAAAAAGACAAGTAGACTATCAGCAGGGCTTGAAACCGGTTATTTTTTATTTCTGAAGATACAAATTATTTTTGATACAATTGATATTAGCTTCATCACATTAAGTTCAGCATTGATTTTGTAACAAAATATTAAATAATTAACGTAATATGTTCGAAAACCTTTAAAATAACGGTTAATGTTGGATAGAAAATTAACCCGTTTCCGAGCCCTGACTATCAGTTTAAATCAATAAACACATTATTTATCTACTCCAACGCTACGTACTTACAAAATCAAATGAAATCATTTATTTTCTTTGTAAAATACATACCTAGCTAATAAAACATACCTTTGAGACCTTTTCCACCCAAAAACATACGTAATATATCATCCATCTTTTGTAATAAAAGGACAAGAAACCTTCCTTTGAGGACAATGTGACCCACATAGACGCGCACGCGTGTAAGAATGTGTGTCTCCAGGGGGTACCCCACTCCCCCATCCCCCGTATGTGGGGTATTATCTGCCGGGGTTGGGGGACCGTGGCCGTGTTCCAAGCTTTTATTAGCCCCCGTTCGGGGGTAAATTAAGTACTTTTTGTTTGATTGTTTGTACCTAATGAGTATTTGTGTGTTGTGTTGTACTTATGGGCAATGCAAGAGCAGTGGTGGCCCTAGTGGCGCGACTTACGAGTTGTAGGTCGTAGGTTCGAACCTACGACCGAGACAGATGCTATACTTTGTGTAAATAATTTCATCATCACTGCTCTCAAAACGGTGAAGGAAAACATCGTGAGGAAACCGGCATGTCCTAGAACCAAAAATTCGAAGACATGTCACATCTACCAATCCGCACTGGGCCCGCGTGGTGGATTACGGCCCACTCCCTCTCGATGAGAGGAGGCCTGTGTCCCAGCAGTGGGGACATTATAGGCTGATTATGTATGTATATGTGTAGTTGTGTACGGAGGTTTTAATTTTTAAAACGATGTTCCTTATGCTACGCTATACGCCGGGGGCCTACTTCGAAGCGTGCGCGTGACCGTTTTTTCTGTGACAAATAAAATTATTTTTCTTTCTTTCTATAATCCGAAGTATCGGCCGAGTGTTCGGCCGCTTTATGCCTTCCAAAGTTTCCTTAAGGGTCAGATAATCGCAGTTGACCTTCGTCATACAAATGCGCGTTGCGCTCACGCCTCGCTACCATTAACTTTCATAGGGAATATTTATTTTTAGTAACGAAAATATGTATATTTGAAAAAATCACAGATAGAATTATAGATAATAAAACAGTCTATTCATACAAAAAAAAACATTAAAATGTCTTAAGTAGTTTGAAAGTAATATCGTTTCTTATGCTTTGGGTAGACATTACTTCCTGAATTTATTTCATAAAGTATTTTACAACAATACTTAAATATTCACTTACAGAATTGATGCGTATGCGTTCTAGTTTAACATGATTTTTTTGCATAACTTACTTGCATTATATGAAGGCGTAATAACAGATTTAAAAGTCACTAAAATCATATATTTGCGCCTTAATTGACTTTGAATCGTTACCCGTCTTGAAGTCACGATTTTGACTTCGATTTATCTCTCTGTCTTTATTTTTCTCCTTTCGCCGTAGTCAGCCATAGGCAGCCGTAGTCAGGAAAGGGCCGAACATTCGGCCGATACTTCGGATTTATCGCTTATGAGTAGGCCCCTAGCACTTAGCGAAAGAGAGCTAGACCGAAAAATGTGTAACATTTAACCGTCACGACACTTTTTTACGTAACAAAAGCGTCGTGCAAAAGCCAAACGAATGTTGTTCAGCAACATTTATTGCGGTATATAACATTATTTTTAGTAGGTATATGCGAAACCTGAATATACTTTGTTCAGAATAAGGAACTGAATCGATTTCAAAAATGTTTTTTTTTTCATTTGATTATGAAGGTTTGTAGTGGAAGTGACATTGAATTTAGTTGTAGGTATTATTAAAATAAACAGACCAAAAATATATGTTTTTTTTTTCGTCATAGTTAGAATGAACAACAAAAAGATATGTGTTTTTTCCTCATTGGGTAGCATGTTTTGTTATTGAATTTAAACAATGCTAGGCCCCATTAGTCACATTGTTCCCTTCTGTCATCCTTACCGTATTGTAAACCGTACCTATATATATGTTTGGGAATTCTCACGCTAAGCCACCAACAATCATAATTCCTAACTTCATAAGCCACAAAACCACACACTTAATAACTTACAAGTACTCTAAGTTATTTCAAACAAAACTCTCAATTAATAAATAAACGCAAAATATAAGAAAATATCCAAGTTCCAGGTAAATTTCCCCCTTTCTCCCCCCTTTGTGCCACTAATGAAGATTATCGACTAAGGAAGCAACCGAAACCGGGGCCAAGGCAATTACTTGATTGGCTTCTGGTGTTTTGTTTATCCCCCTTCTCCCCCACAGAGTGGGTCTGTTTGAGCCAACCCTACTCCTTTATAAGTTCGTCAGTTTCAAAGATTATTTGCCCGTAAAGAGATTTCTGAATTTTGATAATGTTTTCTTTGCCTGGTCTCTGTTTTGATTACCTATGGACGTTTTAATTATTTTGTTTACTGATAAAAAACGGATATTTTGTGGTTTTATTTATTTATTAAAACTTTATGCACAAGTAAAAAAATATTATACAAAGGCGGACTTAAACGGTTTAAGACTATGGACCGGTTTTTAAGACTTATTTATTACTCTTTATTTATTTTATTATAGTTATTATTTTAGAGAAACGCCGTCACCATTATGCTATTTAAGACTTTAATATTTTGATTTAAAACATTTGCCTATCGCCGGGATACCTACTTAGAGAAATACAGTCTCCATTAAGCACGAAGATCAAATCAAATAATCGTAAAATCAGAGCATTTAAATTACAATTAAAATAAAGATCAAATAATCCGTATTTTATTTAAATGAATGAAAAAATTAAATACAGTTTAATTTATTTAAAATTATTTTAGTGTCGCAAATTGGGGAATGCAATCTTCTTTAAAATCAAGCCATTATTTATTTTTATTGTTTTAATTTAAATATTTTTTGGGAAATAGGTATTTAAATTTAAATAAAAATTACTATCACAAAAGAGAACCTGGTATGCACCAAAATTTATTGTACAAAAAAAAAACATTTTAAAGTCAAATGAGTATCCGGATATCTTTCGTGCAAATTCCGAAGTACCCCGAACGCCTAAAATTTAAAACTGGAAGCCGCTTCACCTTAACCGATGTCAAGAGAGGGCGCGCTGGCTAATTGGCGTCACTTAGCGCGTCCGCGGCCTATCTATTTAAAGATCTTTGCCTCGCTTTGAATCTAATCCGCGCGAGTCCATGTCTCATTGTGGCATTTCCGCCTCTGTTACGCTCAATGGTGACTGTTTTTTTGTTTAATTAGGACTTGAGACTGGTAGCTGATTTAAAGGTATTGTCCGTTTTTTTTGTCCGGTAATTCTGTTGGAACTTTACTTGGATGGTTCGGAGTAGAACTGAAATTGTCCGAGGTAATAGTGAGAGGTTTACTGATTGTTGAATGTTTTTGCTGGATTAAGGGTTAACCTTAGAAAAAGTACTGTTTCTTAAGGCTATCGCACATTATAGAGTAAGTAAGTATAACTTTTTGTAATGTATTTTTGTGGTGTTTAATAAAGTATCCTAACTACTTAATAAATGCGAAAGTGAGTTTGTTTGTTTGTTAAGCTTTCACGCTAAAACGGCTGAACAGATTTGGATGAAATTTGGCGCATGGTTAGACCATGACCTGAATTAGGACATAGGATACTTTTTTACTTCGATATTCCTGTACGGGATCTTATGCGGGTGAAACCACGGGGCACAGCTAGTATATAAATAAATAAATATCAAGACAGTTGTGTACTATCCAAACACCTATTAAACGAAAGATGAAAATATTTTGTATGAAAGTGAGTAGACTTGCTGACTGTAGTTTTACTATATCATCATCATCATCATCATCATTTCAGCCGAAAGACGTCCACTGCTGGACATAGGCCTCCCCCAAAAAGGGGGGGATTTGCCATAATCGCCACTCTTGGCGACTGCAATCGCCAAACCGCCTGGGGTTGGAGATCGCAGTATTGTTTTAAAAATGCATAGAGAACGCTGCTGCCCATTCTCTAGTAAGTCCCTTAGTCGCCTTTTAGGACACCCACGGGAAGAAATGGGATGGTGCTATTCTTTACGTCCGGCACCAAACGGAACCGGACCGGAACTTTTACTATATACCTAATGTGAATGTAAATCATAGTTGCGAACTTCATTACCGCGATGGTTACTGCAAAAGTTCATTACCTCGATGGTGCGTTACTGCGAAAGTTTACTATAAAGAAGTTTCGCAGTAACGTATACATCGCGGTAATGAACTTTCGCAGTAACGTACATCGCGGTAGTGAACTTTCGCATTAACGTACATCGCGGTAATGAACTTTCGCAGTAACGTACATCGCGGTAATGAACTTTTGCAGTAACGTACATCGCGGTAATGAAGGTCGCAACTATGATGTAGATACTTTCCTAATGTATGTAAGCTTTTATAAACTGACTATAGATAGCTATGGTAAACCTTACAACACATAATAACAGGTCTACACAATTTAGTACTCATATACGAGTATAACATGTAATATAATTACGTTGTACGGTAGTATCTAATCTTAGAAAGTTAACTCATGTAGTTAATTTATGTAGTCGTAGTTATAAACAGGTACCAAGTTAAGTATTTGCCGTATCTATAATTAGCAGACTTATGTGTGTTAAAGATAAGTTAATTTTATTAATTAAAACGGTAACTTATTCATATAAATGAGAATGAATTATCACAAGACAGCAGAATACTTTTCATTGGTGACTTTATCTGTGAATAATATTTCTTGTTCTGTCTTTATAGATTTCTTGGCTATATCTCTTCTATCTTTATTAAACTTTAATACACCCTTCCTTCAAATTATACACAACACATCAGTTGATATCAACCCCTCCTTATTTTCCACATAACGGGTTCATTTTCACCCTTCCGCTTTCGTCCCCATAACCTAAAGTTAGTTTGATGGGAAACTTACTCCTCACTAAAGGGTTTTCCATGCGGTTTACTTTTATGATGGTATTAGGTAAGGAATTAGATGAATTGTGCCAGGGTTTATTATTACCCTTTTGATCTTGGGGGTGAAATGCTAGATGTGTCGCAATTTAGGTCTAGTTTTGGAGTAATTAAAAGGTTCTTGTGAAACTATTAGATCATCAACATAAATGTGTCTATAGGTAAAAAGTCTGTTGAATACTGACCTGACTTTTGATAAGAAAAAAACTTTTTACAAAGAAAAACAACCGATTTGCACAAAAAACACTAGGTACAAAACGAAAAATAACTTTATTTTCGGAAGTCTGTGTCTTTGGTTTTGTATTTTTGTTACCTATTTGCCACCGACTTTTTAGTTGCGGTACGTACCCCACACAAATTCGAATACCACTACCTGCTAGGTAAATAACAGTGACAGGAAAATATTATAACATCATCCACATAAGTGGGAAAAATACGTATTATTGAAGCTAACTCAAAAACTACCAAGCAAAGTAATAAAATTGTCGTGGAAAAAAATATTTCCAAAATCGCTCCACAATTGACGAAAATATCATTACAAACAAACATACAGACAACATACATACAACCTCCTCTTTTTTGGAAGTCTGTTTTTAACCGACTAAAGAACTGAGTATTTTAATACTCGGGTTTCAAAATTTTTCTTTTTCGTTTTCGTTTTTCATACAAAATAATTAAGAAATAAAATAATAAATGTACATAAATAACAACTTACCTATACCTAATTAATTAACAAATAACTAAAATAACAAAATTGCTTTCCAAATAATTTCGTTATAGAAAAACAGATCCACTGTTATCCGTTAGTATCTTGTCCCTAAAGGATCTGACAAAATCTCTTTAGAGGTCTAAAGGCTTCTACATACCAGCGCGACTTGTCGCGCGACGCGACACGGCACAAAGGCCCCGCGTGTCGCGGGACGAGCGGTGCCTTTGTGTCGCGTCGCGTCGCGCGACAACTCGCCCCGGTATGTAGAAGCCTTAACAAGAGTTGATAAGAAACACATACTTACATGAATAAGTACCTAGCTACATCTACACACACATTGACAAATAGGTAGGTATGCCTACATGAAAACATATATCAAGAACCTTTTATGAAACATAAGGTTTTGATGTTTCACTGCCGCCTTTATAATTAGCTCGTTATTAAATTCCTTGAAAGATTGTTTATCTATACATTTGATATTTAGATAATATGTGATGTTGCTATATATTTTAGTAATTAGAAGTCTACTAGTGGGTTGTTAAGAGACATGACGTGACATTAAGATATAGGATGAAAAACACTCTAGTGATTAATTTGTATCGGGGCGCCATCAGCTGGCTTGTCAAAGGGAGAAAGAGAGTCATTGTTTAATGGAATTCTGAAGGTTTCTTGAAACTGCATGACGTGACATTTTAGATAATTCATCTGTAGCAAATTCTCATTACTTCCATTGATATCCTGACACAGTTTTAGTCACGACGTGTAATTTTATTGTACTCTATGGAATTGTAAGCGCACATTACATACGTTTTAAGTATAACCTCCACATAATTTCAGCCGAAAGACGTTCACTGCTGGACGTAGGCCTCCCCCAAGCACCGCCACTTCGACCGGTTCTGTGCTTCCCGCATCCAGCGGATACCTGCAGCCTTCACAAGGTCATCGGTCCACCTTGTAGGAGGCCTTCAAACGCTACGTCTTCCGGTACGCGGTCGCCACTCCAGAACCTTTCGGCCCCATCGGCCATCAGTTCTGCGAGCAATGTGCCCTGCCCACTGCTACTTAAGCTTGGCAATTCTTCGGGCTATGTCAGTTACCTTGGTTCGCCTCCGGATCTCTTCATTATAACCTATTGTTATAAGATGTGGATGATGTCGTTGGTTATACGTTTACACACTTTGTTACTCAATTTGTTTATAGATAATACTTACAGTAATTTCCCAAATAAATTAATAAAAAATAAAATATATTATTTAGTTTATTTTTTATTTTCACCTGTTAAAGTAAAATTGTCATTATCATTCCACGCCACAAAAACCAAGTCCTTAGTCACATTTGAACCAACACCACAAACCAATATTGGCGCAACATTTGCATCTGTTAAACCGCAAGCAACTGGTTAATTAGGTACCGCGTGTCCACTTTATTAATTATCTTATCAGTCATCAACCAGCAACCAGGTATCGTTGACCTCTGCTGTCCATTCATTACTTTGGCTGGAGAGACCTACACCACTGGTTCTCATGACCCTGTATTGACCTTACAAAACGGTTAGTTAATTATTGAAAAATTAATACTGTATGTAGTTAAATGAAAGTGGATGTTTATTTTATTGTTTCCAGCAGTGAAAGTTGCAGTACTTAATGGAAAATGTATGCTGTGTTGAACCTTTGCCTTGAGACTTATGAACCTATTAGTGGCATCTGACGTTACTTCAGTACCTAGTAGTTATTTTACCATCTTTACATACCAAGACCCCTCCGTGCCTCGGAAAGCACGTTCAGCAACGGCTGAACGCACAAATGACAGCCGGGACCCGTGGATCTTTGATAGTCGATACGGGTCGTCAGAAGCCCGAAAGACTGACAACTAGTCTTACCAAGGGGTATCGTGTTACCCAGTAACTGGGTTGTGGAGGTCAGATAGGCAGTCGCTCCATTTAAACACTAGTGTTCAGCTGCATCTGGATAGACTGGAAGCCGAACCCAACACAGTTGGGAAAAGGCTAGGCTAGGCAGATGACGATGGGGGGGTCAAACACCCCCTCCCCCCTCCCCAGACTTGAGGTGGCTCGGCACTAGCCGGGGATTGTGGAAGTAATAACAGATCCCACGACCCCCGGTGCAAGTGTGGGAAGGGAACACTGGGGTGGTTTTTAGTCAGTAAGAGTCTGACAGACCCCTATACCCGCCCCAGAGCGGAGGACATCCATGAGCATTTTCCACCCCGTGAACAAAAAAAAAAAAGAAAGGCAGATGATAACACTGAAATTCTAAAACTGAAAAAAAAGGATAAGAATTTAATCACTTAAGCAAACTTTTCACTCCAAAAATAAAACAACATTAACTTAAAACATCCTCGATCACGAGTGACAATAATAGATGATCACAAAACTTAAAACCGAAACAATATCAACAAAATAAATCTATTGAAAGCTTACATCAATCCTCAAACGTTTTACGTACATTTGACGTAAAAAGTAGGTACTAACACGTTGAAATAGCACCATTAGCAGTACTTATCTCTATTTGTGGACCCTCTGCAACATTACCGCTGTTTCGGTCAACGTTTTGCCTAAATTCGGGGTACCGTTGGGACTGTTTCTTGTTTCTGTAAGGTTGAGGACCAGTACTGGGTAAGGAGATTTGGACTAGATGATTAAAAATTAAATCGATTTGGTTGTGTCACAAATAACTCTAAACTTTGCCTATCCACTTGAGTGTTATGGGAGATATCTGGGCCCCAAGTCTGCTATTTTTATAAATTCAGTCATTCCAACACGATCCCATTGTCATTTTGCTAACAGTTCGTAATCTGCTAAGTTCATAATGGTCGATCATTGGTCGGTCAATGTTCTCGTAATAGAATTTTGTTATTATAATGGCATTGTCGTATTGCCATTATTATAAAACCCATTAGTAGAAATGTCATTCATTTGTCATTATGTACGAGATTACCAATCAATGCAATTTCTTTCAATGTAGTGTCAGTGGCCGATCATTGGAAAGTCATAATGTCGCCATTATAATATTGGATTACAAAACTTGTCAAAATCAACAATTATGAAATCAATGATCGACCATTCTGACACTATTGTAACTGCAGACTTGAGGCCCTGATCTGGATCATATTTCTAAGACCCCAACATTATTTGCGTGCACCGGAATGGATCCGGTGTAACAAAAGATGATTACAACTTTGTGATATTCCTGAATAGTAAACCGGTTTTCAGCTACGGAACCGTACCCCTTATGATCGACAAACAGCTGACCATGTTATAAACGATGCTTTTACGGAAAAAATAAGTAGCTGCCATTTCCATTTGGGGCGCCTAAGTGGGCGCGATCTTTTTTTTTTAATTTATTACCAGTTTACTTTCTGTTTTAATGTGTTTTTGGCTTTTAAAAATCGTCTCTTTCCCGATTCGATTTTGTTATATGTTTACTATTAAAATTGTATTTTCCGACGCTCTTATCTCTCTTTGAGTTTAAATGCTTACGTTTTTTGTAGATTAACTGCAAAAATTGGATGAGTTTATCGAAAAAGCTTCCAAATATTTCATCATAAACGACTAGCATAATTTGCTAAATCGAGCATTTTGACTAACTGACATAATTTATTCACTATCCAAATAGGAATATCGACTAAACAGATATTTCCTTAGCAGCAACAAAACACCCAAAATCTCCAAATCAAATCTAATGTTCTATAAAAAAATATAAGAACTGTTGGGCGGTGCGTTCCGCCACGACAATAGGGCATTGTGCGGTGGGCGTGGCCCATTGTGCCAGCCAGCCAATCAGGGCGTTGTATTCAACAATAGCGCACCGAATTGGAATGCCGCGTCACTTCTATTGTCGGATTGGCGATGTACGAGTATTGTTCCACGTTTAAATTTTTTGATTTGGCATTTACCGTGTCCTATTTCTGTGTAGGTGTGTTAGTCTGTAATTAAGAATCTTTTTGTGTATTTTTAGATATTTCGGGACGTTCAAAGGAATAATTGAGTAGAAAAATTGGTACCTACTTACGTAATGCTTGTCTGTAGGTAAATATTACAATTAATTATGACGAAGTTTTGAAATGCTTATTTTGGATATTCATAGGATTTTGTAAGTTATACAGAAATAATTGGTAAGGGTAGCCCTACATGACACCACAACTAAACAGACAAACGACTACCTACATACACTTACATAGAAACCGCTTTAAGGCTCCCGCAGACAGCCGCAACGCGACGGCGGGACGCAACACTAGTAGCTTAATTTCTATGAATCTTTTTGAAACACAACTTCATGGCCAGTCTGCAAGAGCCTTCACACAAACTAGAATTTCACTGAATAAATAAAGGAAACAAAATGACAATTGCTTCCACGCCATTCAAGTCAAACCGGACAGAAATTCCGCGCAGAAATAGAAACAAACTAGAAACATTCATTGATACCATCAACACAGTATAAAAAGCCCTAATAATAGTACCTACCTAACATATTCACAGCACTTAAGGCCTGTCCTTTAATAGTTTTAAATAGAACCTCTATTTATAGAAGCAACATATAAACACGCCTAAATGTCCAACGCTTTACAAGACAATAACCCGGAGTTAACTTAGCGCGTTAAGTTACGTCATCTTCCATTTTTTTGTGCGTGGTTAACGTAAACGTGACTATTGTGCTAAATTAAATAAAGACTCATGGTTATGGTGGCTATACACGCGTTAAGTCGTGATAGATTCTTTATTTAAATTTACACAAAACGATAACGCGCATCCTAAGTTGCAGACCACGTTAAAGTTACGCAGCAAAACAATTTTTATCCCAAAACGAACGAAAACGCAAACAATAAAACCGAGACACAAAACGGAGTTCAAACCGAACACGGTTGACTGCGTTAACGTTACGTGATCGTACCATTTTCCTCACAGGCCGAACTTAAACGCGTCAGTTGGAGCATACTGCCATCTGTAGTAACGAGAGCACTCATTAAGAAGTGCAATAGGCATAGTATCTGTGACCGGATGTTCGGAACAGGTGTCGCTGACTGCCCCACCCTGTACCACGAGAGAGAACGATAGGCGATCGATGGGATCTTTCCTTGAAATGCTTTTTTGATGTCGTGGTACGGAGTCAGTATTATTTTCCTTGCTGTTTGTGTAGTTTTACAAACCACAGTTACAGTTACATTGAAAGGTGATTTTGATTATGGATTCTGGGTCTACGTACTCTTTAAAACGCTTATTATCTGCTTCGGTCAATTCAAAGCAGCTTTTAAATTATTTTGATAGTAGGACAAAAAGGTTTGCATCGAGGGTTACAGAAGGATGCAACTCTCCATCCTCTTATACAGGATTATTGGTAAAACACCAATAACCTCTTAATGGGTCATTGTACTCATCATTATGAACAACTTTTACTATGGGACCAAAACTGAAATCACGAAAAAAAAATCAGCTTCCCTACATTTTATTCGCATAATTCGTTAAAATGTTGGGAACTGCTGATTTTTTTCGCGATTTTGTGTTTGCCTCCCATAATAAAAATTGTTCATAATGATGAGTAAAATGACCCCTTAAGAGGTTGTGCGGTAATTCCGCGACTTGTTGTATACCTTCTTAATTGACTTTTACGACACCACTTAAGTTATGACTTCATTGATATTTCCATGTCATTAATTGCAAACAATTATTGTACTTATGTGATTAAATTTAAATTAAATTGCCCTTCTGTCTAAATTGATTGGTAGTTTCATAGTTTTTGATTTCATGCAGAGTGTCTGCGATCAATTCATTTGAAACTCCTTTCCCATTTGATAATATCTCCTAGTCACGTTCTACATTGGCTACAGGAAGTCTAGAAGTCTGGAAGTCTACCTAAAATAGCTGTTATAAGCTATTAGCTATAAGCTATTAGCTATAAGCTATTGCATCTTGTTCTGTACGATTTGCTCTACTAAGTAAAATGTTAAGTAGCATTAGGTACATGAATATTTCAAACGCAACTTCAACAGAATTCCCTAGTTTCTAGAACAGCTAGAATACCGCATACAAAGAAGAATACATTCTTCCTGTATTCTGCAGCTTTGCTTCATTTCAAATAAACGACTCCACACACACAGGCAACGGTTAAAAACCTTATTAACCAGTTACATTTGACCTCCCTTTGCCCCTGATACCGCACAGAAAATGGAGGACAGCGGGGTAAAGTAATGCATTTTCATGGGTCTTCCTTAAATGGACATTGTGTTGTGAAACACCAAATTTACACTGCCGTTACATGGAATCCTATCTCGTCACAGTAAGGTTGGTTGTCATCTGTTTTGTTGCTAAGATAACTTTGTGCCACGCTTTGTGGTGCATGTACTCCTCACACTCCTGGGCAGGGTGCCCACCCCCCAAGCAACGTCTTGGAAATGTTTAGTCTTGCCTCCATACATGTTTTGTTTGCCTTTTATTCTCCGTCTCTTTTATGTAGGAACAGATAGATAGCTATGTTTTGTGTGGCTGAGTCAACTTGAAGGTTTTGTTCGGGAAACGTTCGGGGAACCTTTTCAGAGGTTTCTGTTTGATGGGAAGGTTGGGAGAATTATTACTGAGATTCGGTGGTAAAGAAAAGAACTACTAATAATGAGTATTGGGTCATTGATGAACGAAATACTGAGTTTTTTGAAGCCACTCCTTTGTTTGAGAGTACAGAATGTGCCAAGTAGGTACTCACCTCATCCTTACATTTTTACACTACCAACGAAACAGGAACCTGTATATATTATCTAGTCCGTTTATGTAATCAAAAATGAGTTGGTTTATTCGGAAAAAAAATTACAAATTAAATTAATACTTCAGAACCCATAGCGCCATCTGTCAACGTATGCCTGAACTACAAATTTTAATGTAGGTAGACCAAACACATTACACACATCAATGTTTTTAATGGATGGATCATGATTTTACCACTCATAATGATTAGAAGGTAAACTTATTAATCAAATATTTTTTTTGAAAATTCTGTCAGTAATTGTAACATTTTGCAAAAAAATATGTTTAAGTTTGGTTTTGTTTGATCGTAAATTGGTACTTCCTTGAAAAACCTTTTCAACTAAGTATTGACGACGCCCTCAACCCATAAAGTCTGTAGAAGCAAGAAAAACCCTCAAAAATCTTTTAATTATTTCTTTAATTTTCTCCAGATCCTAAAATACTAATTAAAGCGCAGGCCTTACTCTGGAAAATTGCTGCTAACATAACACAAAAATAGAAACAAAAGTAAGTAAATAAGGGCAAAAAGAGGACAAAAATTTCATCGCATGGTTGGACAGAGGACAGAGGACATGGGGGAGGGAAGAGGGACCAAAAAGTAAAAAGTGGAAGGAAGAAGTGAAAAAGAGCAGCCGCGCCTTTGTGTGGCACCCTCCCAGGGTATGGTCAGCAAAAGAAGCGGGATGAAATTTATTATTAATGCATGAATTCACGTTAGGTATTCTAGGGCCGCCTGCACCACAAATCACTAAATACGTTTACTGTTAGGAACGCATTTTAAACATCGTTCTATTTTTGTCAATCGTTTGAATATGACAGAGACAGAATTATGTTTTAATATATTTGGTGCTAAACGAATTTAGTGCTTGCGGTGCAAGCGGGCCTTAATGTGGCTAAATGTACTTTCAGGAATATTTTATCAAACACGATACTGACCTAATATTGTTACACTGCAGAGCATAAGGCCCTTTTCATACACAGAAGAAAAATTGATGTAGGCATGCAAAATATTGTAAAACATTTTAAAAGTGTAACGGTGGTGTTTCTTGACCATTATTCTCCATACGAAACTACCTTTTGGAAGGGGCGATTAGAATCAATTAAATGTTTTTGTACGTTTTGACGTTCAAAATTACCTATTTGTGATATGTGCCTATTTGAAATAAATAATTTGACTTTGACTTTGAAATTCTAGCAATACTTAGAAACCTTTGAAATTGGTAATTACAGTTATTTCCTGAGATGAGGTGTGGTTTAAGACGCAGATATATGGCAGTGACTGAAGATATTTTACTAAAACACGTATACTAATAGATCAATAATTAAATTATCTTTAAATTGGTATATGATACAGAAAAATACGCTTGGTAGATTTTGCGCCATTCTCAGTTTTTTATCCGCGTTAGACATAACTTTACAAATTAATTTTACTATATAATATAAACAAAATCTAAAACATTCACATATTAAGTTATTGAAAGAATGCTCTAATTTAATATATATTTTTTTCAAACTACTAACACTACTCGTTTAGACGTCATCTTCAGTATAAAATCATTAAAAGTCGGTTATCATCGCCTTAAATAAATTACTAGATCTTGAATCTCGACATAACGTAAAAAAAAAATATGATCCACCTATACTTGACTGCCTCGTTGGTCAAGCACTACTGCTGAGCATAAGGTCCTGGGTTCAATTCCCGGGTCGGGCAAAGTGTTATTGGGTTTTTCCATCGGGAATATCTCAGTAGCCAGCCTATTACATGGGATTTAAGATAACTGGCGAAACTGCAAACAACTGGCGGTGTACTATAGGTACACGTCAGCCTAACCCTTTGGGGAATACAAACGTAATGTTATGTTATGATCCACCTACTCTCAACAAAAGTCGAAGATTGATCAAGAAATGACTGTCTTCTATTTCACATTTACAATTTCAATTAAGTTAACAAGATTTTATTATCATTTCAATTAGCAATTAAGAAAAATATTTTACCGTTATTCCAATTCTCCCGTTGTAAAATAAGGAAAACAAAGTCTCAACAAAAATAAATTGAATAACCTATGTATGTTTATTAAATTGAACACGTCGAAACGTGTTTTTCCCACTTAGTTTATGTCAATATTACAACTATTTGGAAATTATGTAAAATTAATTGATTTAATTGAGAAAAGTGATTAATAATTGTGCTAAATGCCTCAATCGTATGGGGCGTTAATTATTTTATGGTAAAACAAAATTGCTTAATGCAAGAAATGGCCGGTTTTTATTGATTATAAAGAGTTATTTACATTCGTTTTCACGCTGGGGAGGTGGTGATAATTTGCAGTGAATGTTTTATTCGTTCTTCGTGTTTACTTATTACGGCGTAAGACAGAAGGCCTTTTCCGTGTTTCACTCAATACATTTGCATGCTAAAGTATTATAGAAGCTACGAAGTAAATTATGTTAGAAATAGAAATAAAAACTCGTGTCGATAATTCGACCTCTTGATAAACTCAGCCTATGAAAATTGTATTACATGCGAACATCTACATAACTGCAGATTTAGTTAAAAAAAACTAGCTCTACACATCCTCAAGAAACCATAATCATCATTCAGCAAACATAAAATAAAACAAAGATTTTACTGCTATCCCTACTTCGCAGATACAACTTTGTACAGCCCGACTGTGGGGGAGGCGAAATTAAGAGACACTTTGTGTCGATTCATAAAGGAATGTTTACATGCATACCTACATAGCGACATAATTAACTTTCTAATTATACTTATGTATAGCTAGCTCAGTTTCAAGTAGCTTCCTTTCTTCCAAATTGTGATGAGATTTTGAGAATTTTAGTTCCTACGAAACTTGTAATGCAGAAAAACTGTGAAAGTATTCGTAGATGAACTCTTTTTTTGTGAAACTATGAAAATATGTTACATAACTTAACATAAGTCTACATTTTATTTACTATTTAGGTACGTTCGTATTTTAAGAAATTACAGGAAATTAATGATAAGTACTTATTCGTTTTTAGGGTTCCGTACCCGGAGTGTACCAAACGGAACCCTATTACTAAGACTCTGCTGTCCGTCCGTCTGTCTGTCAGCGGGCTGTATCTCATGAACCGTAATAGGTAGACAGTTGAAATTTTCACAGATTATTTATTTCTATTACCACTATTACAACAAATAGTAAAAATTAAATAAAGTTTATAATTAAAGGCGGTCTCCATATAAGAAACGTGTTTTTTTCGGCATTTTTTTCTCGATCATAATACGATACGGAACCCTTCGTGTGAGAGTCCGACTTGGCTGGTTTTCATCTTTATTTTATTAGAGCAGCTTGTAATAATCCTCAACTATGATCTTCTCAGGGGTAGTCAGATAGGAAATGTCGGCTATATCTAGATTATTTTTTTATATGACGTGTAAAAGTGATTTAATATCTTATTTACAGAATAAACGATTTCATTTCATATGCTCAGTTGAGGACGAATACAAGCTACTTTCATAAAGTTGTGAGTTTATGAGCGATGAACATAAAAAGATTTAAACGCTGCTTTAATTATTTTAACATTATTTTCAACTCTACGACTGACCGGAAAAAAATATTACCATCTCCAAAAATATCCTTAAAAAATATGGCCGGCTCCTCACCACACCTGCAAATCTGCTCTGCAAATTACCACCTTCGAGCCGGTCGTCAGCGCCAAGAGAAATCAAAGAGGTCGCCAAAGCAAATAGAAGAGCCATGATAAATGGGAAGGCGGCCGAAGTGACGCGATTCGACTGTACATCATAATATCATTGGCAGCCGCGTTTAATGTGCGCCTAATCTATTGTTATTTATAGGAAGGTGGGGGTAGTATATGGGGAATTTTAGAAGCAAAAATAAAGAAAGAAGGAAAGGAAAAAAAACGAATCCCTGATCTTTTCTGCTGCCAATTTTATTTCATAAGTATTTGCACGTTCCACATTGTTATATATTTTTTGTTAAATCGTCTGTAGATAACTAACCTAGACGTTAAAAAAAAAAACCAAATCTTTAGCGAATTCTACGCTAAATGCTTCTGCCACCTCTACTTACTCCTTATAAAAATCCTGTGTTCCCACAATTTCATAATTTTTCGTGTTAATGATTTCCAACAAACCAAAGAACCGCTGTTCTGAACCTTGCAACTATTACATTAACAATCGGCTCGCACAGTTCTAATGAAACGCTGAATTTCAGTTTTAATTTCAGAATAGTAACAAAGCTTACTGTCAGTCCTCTACACGTGCAGCCTGTGGGTCAATTTCACTCAGCGGGCATACAGCGACCTATGTTTCGGCTACCGTGCCGTTTTAGTGCATCTGGGATGTTTGCGGATAACAAGATTGATGGTATTGCCGCTATTATCTTCCCTGATGTCGCGTGTTCGCGGCCAGGATTACCAACAGGATTCTCAGTGTGTTCGCAGATCGGTGGGATTCCCCGATGTTGGAGGTGGATGGCAGCTCCACGCGGAATTTAAATTTTAACTGTATTGTTAATCTATGTATATCTGTACTAAAACTAGATGATAAGTACAATGGTTACTAATCCTATGGATTTTGTCTGAAATAAAAGTATTCTATTTTATTCTAATAACAATGGACCTCTGCAAGCTTCACCTTTTACCTTCCACATACAATTTTATTTCATTCATCTGAAAACCTTCCATATACTACACGCCTCGTTTGAAGACAAAACGTGGTCACTTATGAATGAAACAAAAGTGTTCCGGTCCATCGCAAATGTCACGCGAAGTTTCAGGAATATATTATTATGAACAATAATAATAACGGGAGCGCTAATGTTTATTGTTAGTTTCGACATTATTTTGTTTCTATTGTATAATAAACATCGGCTGGTATTATAATTGGGCTGGAAATAGATTGTATAATTTAATTGTATAAATAAATTGGGACTGGAATTGTGTCTACTATAGTCCGGTATTTGCAGTACCTACATGATATAACTATGTCGTTCAGATTAACCCAAAATTTGGTAATATTTAATTTTAATAGGGTTCTGTTTGGCACCCTTTATGTAGGAAACCATAAAAAGTAAGTTTTAATCAAGGTAAGTTTTTGACGGTATCTGCTCCAAAGACGCTGCCTGATATGATAGGAATATATTTATTTTTAACCGACTGCCAAAAAGGAGGAGGTTAATGTTCGGCTGTGTTTTTTGTTTTTTGTTCACCGATTGCTGCGTCAATTGTGGACCGATTTTGAACACTTTCACATTGTCACTAAATCAAAATCTGATGAAGGGATCCCATGGAAATCGAAAGCAATCCTCAAATTTTATAGGCACACCTCAGATAGCCACCGGAACTACTTTATAATTATTTTACGCGTTGCGATTCCATTAGACACTTTAATATGGTTGTTAAGCAACTTATGCTCGTCACAATGCATATTGTGAACTCACCATCAGTTTTAGTTCTTCTGGTTCTTACCAGGAGAACTCCTCAACTATTAACGCCTTTGCACCGGGCAAAGCAATATTTTGTAAAAAGTGAATGAGCAGTTGACATTACGCTATTTTAACTTAGACAAATCGCAAACTAAAAAGTGAAAACATAAAAAACCTTTTTACAAAAAAAAACACCCGACTTCCAAAAAAAACAGTACAAAGTGAGAAATAACCTTAATTACGTGGCACCTCCACGTAAACTACAGTTAATAAAGTCCATGATATAAAGCAACCAAAACACAAGAATAACTAGTTTTACGATTCCAGTTTAACGATACCAAATAAATGATATAACCCATAATTTTATTATTATAATAGCTACAGCACATCGCATTGTTTATTACAAAAACAATAATTATAATATTAATAATAGCGTTTAAAATAAAATTCGAAGTTTACGATTAAACATAAATATGTAATTATGGAAAAAATATGTTGCTTTAATAAATCTTTAGTACAATAATAATAATAAATATACGGTGGCCAAAATACATGTGGCATTAACATTTGACACCGCAGTTTAAGTGCGTCTTCGTCGCCTAATTGGTCATAAATTATTATAATTTGCTCTGCTGCCCACCCCGGGGAGTTTAGTGCGCCGTGAATATGATTATTAGATGGGCTAGCGAAAAAAAATATGTGTATGATTTATAGACCGAAAGTAGTAGATTATGGAGTCTGTTTTATTATGAATTTTGAGATTTCCTGGTTGTGGTTTATGCAAAAAAAACTTACTCACACAAAACAAACTTACTCCTACATAGTTAAATTTGAATCATGAAACCTTTAATTTTTTTTTGTTCTGTTGTAAGTTTCAGGCGAATTTCATACCCAGATTCAGGTCATGACTAATTATAAATGTACGACGTACGAGTATACTCTACGAGTATTCAGCCAGCATCATAATCATACATTGTTTTGTTATGCGTCCGTGAGCTTTCACAATAAATAGAAACTCCATTACGCCGAAGAGAGACAATACAAATACCAACCACGTGAATGCAATAATTAATACCTGCCCTAGAATTCTGAAGCACTCCAATAATAACCTCGATGTTATTTCAATAAACACAAGTGATGCCAACAATGAGAGGTGCTTTGACAGCGGCATCCGTTTCATGTGTGACTTACGGTCGTCGAGTCAATTGTCTGTGCTAAATCTGTGTTCAAATAAAACCACGGTTTGGTCTTACATTGTAGGGTAAGCGAGGCGAGTGATATTGGTATGATGGTGGTGACTCACAACTGTCAGATGTGTACTTTATGGGATTTTTAGGGTTTGTTGCAAAGTACCCGAAAGCTGGAAGACGTTATTTTCCACGACAACCTAGCCTTTTGAGTCACAACTGTCAGATGTGTACTTTATGAGATTTTTAGGGTTTGTTGCAAAGTACCCGAAAGCTGGAAGACGTTATGTTTCACGACAACCTAGCCTTTTGAGTCACAACTGTCAGATGTGTACTTTATGGGTTTGTTGCAGAATACCCGAAAGCTGGAAGACGTTATTTTTCACGACAACCTAGCCTTTTGTGTCACAACTGTCAGATGTGTACTTTATGGGATGTTTATGGTTTGTTGCAGAAAACCCCCCCCGCACCCCTTTGGGGGAGGCCTATTTCCAGCAGTGGACGTCTTTCGGCTGAAATGATGACTGCCTATTCAGATAGGCAGTCATCATTCATTCATCAGTTCCACAACCCAGTTACTGGGTAACACGATACCCCTTAGTACGACTGGTTGCCAGAATTTCGGGCTTCTAACGACCAGTCTGTCAAAAATCTACAAATGACAGCCGGGACTAACGGCTTAACGTGCTTTCCGAGGCACGGAGGGGTCTTGGTATGTAAAGATGGTTACACATCTACGGACCAACCGCGGCAAGCGAAGCTTAACCTGATCGATCGACCAATGGGGCTGTTATTACTTAGCCACAAGCCCCCCAATGACTGTGTGTCATCGTTATTTTTCCAAATACTGCCCTTCTCGGCGGGCCAATATTGTTATATCGACAAGCGAGAAAACTCAGCTGCCGATATTGCTAATTATGATTGGCTGATTATCAAGCCAGATACCAGAAAATACGTGCTGTCATTAGATCATGTGCTGTCATTTGATCACGAGATTTTTCTACTTTCAGACACTGATTTGGTAAATCCAACTACAAAAACACTGCTGACGGTAAGTCCATTTTATTTGTACTTTTAAGACCCCTAAAAGATCAAAAGAAGACATAGTTCCAGTAATTGGGTAGCTCCAAGCCCATTTTCATATTATTTTTTTTTTCCATTGTATAGCCATCGCGCATCTCCAATTGCTTCTCCAATCTAAGTTAGCTGAAGACTGAAGGGAGCTTAGTTCAAGGTAGGACACTTGTTTTATTCATTAACTCTTACATTGTTGTTTTTGGTTGACACCAGATGACAGACCAGTAGGGGTTTATGGGCTTCAGTGAAATGGTTGGTAAACATTTAGTTGAGTAAGTCATAAGTGAAGACTTTTTAGTTGTGGTAGAACAATGTGGAGACTGAAATGATGAAACTAACAGAAATGATGACGGTAAAGAATCTAAAAAGTATAAAGTTCCATATGTAATAGTCTAAGAAGAATTAATATTAGTAAAGTTCTAATAAAAAACTAATTAGAACTGTGAATGTTTGCGTGTGTATAGATGTAACATTAACTTAACAGATGTGAAGAATATCCGTATAAAGAAAATGACCAACACTCCAAAGATTACAATGGAATATAATAATTTTCAGAAAAACTATATTCGACTGTGTGTTTTAGTCACAAATTTATTATTCTGCTTTTCAAATGAAACTTTATGTAGTGGATAAAGTTTTCTAAAATAGTGTTTTGCTTTGATCCTCTGTATAACTTCTGCAGGAATTGAAATTCCCGTAGAGATGAAGTACCAAAAAAAAAAACAAAAGCCACGTCCACCTAAAATAGTCATAACAAGTATTGTGAGGCGTACGACACTGCATCGACATCCGCGTTTATTACTGACCATCATTCTCAGAACCAGACGAGCGACAACAATGCTAGCCTGTTTGACGACTTGTCGCAGCGCTTTTATTGGACTACCCACTGTTTGAACTCTCCTCCTGTTACTGTCTTACTACCATGTCTTATGTCTCGCTGATGTCTTCATTTGCAGTCTTTTTAGATTTCTTGGTAAGACTATAAACTTGCTTTAGTCTCATAGAACAACAATGAGGTATTGTGTCTCGTTGTACATTGTCGCTTGGAGGGACAATAAAATTCATCTGGACGAAGATTTTCTTTTATAGATTGTATGGTACTACAATGAAAATAATTATGTTCCCGAGAAATATACCAGCCTTTTTCCTGCGGTAGGTGATACCCTCCTCTTCTCCGCTGATAACAGTATACTGCGATTACTAATCACCCTATCTGGCGTGGTGAATATATGGAAGTGTTCTTTCTTTATTATTCAAATTCTAGCGGTTCATTGTAAACCCTACGCCTAGCAGAAGACGATTAAAAGTCTATTAGAATGATGTGCCAAAATTATTGTCTTTCAAGCCTGCCCTGATTCTGGCTCAAGATAAATTTTACCATTTTTTTTTATCTCGTGTAGCACTCTTTCATTCTTGGAAAGAAACTGTACCTATTCTGAGATTCGGGTCGACAGCCAATGTCCCCAAAGAACTTCTCCTATATCATAATTATCGTCAGATTATTATATTTCTATGAGCGGACCACCAACACTTTATCAGCTGTTAAGGATTAGTATAAATATTTCACTTACAATACATTCATCGTTGTCACAGTCCATATATAGTTTAGTTAGTGGAGCGTGCGCCCGCGACTCCTGCGCATCGTTTCCGCTTATTATTGCACCGTGCACCGCCGTTCACTGCTTTGTTTGAATATCATACTCATGTTGCTGTGGATTGGCTAGTTTACTATTTTAATCTATTGCGTTAACTCAGTTTTCCTTTTATTAGGGCTGTGCTCTTGGGGTTTACCGTAATCTACGAGTATATCTATAAAAATCAATGCCACTTTTCGTTGTAATTTTATAACTCAAGAACGGGCTCACCTATCAAAAAGTTTAGGCTTTGTTCGGACTATTTAGTTTAGTAGATGGTTTATGTGAAGTTTTTTTTTTTTTTTTATGTAGGTCGGGTAGGTAGGTAGGTAGGGTAGGTAGTAGGGTAGGTAGGTAGAGTAGGTAGGTAGGGTAGGTATTCTTTTACCCAAAGAAAGCCACGTTATTTGTGAGTGTCATAGAGTAAAAATGTTTACCGCCCAACGGAGTGGGCACAGGTCAGCTAGTATACTCATATAAGTCGCAGGAGAATATTATACAAAAAAATATTACCTGCTTATGGCAGTCGAGTAAAAAGTAATGTGTCATGACAATCTGAAGTCAATCTGCGTAGCCGTTTCCCAACTATGCTAGGGCCGGCTTCCAGTCTAATCGGATGCAGCTGAATACCAGTATTTTACATGGAGCGACTTATTACCCAGTAACTGGGTAATACGATACCCCTTGGCAAGACTGGTTGTCAGACTTTCTGGCTTCTGACGACCCGTAACGACTGTCAAAGATCTACAAATAACAGCTGGGACTAACGGGATAACGTGCTTGCTGAGGCACGGAGGAGTCTCGGTATGTAAAGATGGTCCCCATCCACGGACCGACCCCGGCAAGCGTAGCTTAATCTGTGCGGCTGTTATTAGCCACGAGCACCTCCAATCTGAAGTGTTTGGGCTCCAGGGTATTTCATATTCCAAATAATATAATTTTGATTTCCGGGCATTCCATTGCAGAATTCTCTGATGCAATAAAATCAGACTTGATAGTAGTTTCTTTGAAATCGATATTGTTGACGAATTTATACTAAGCAGTCAATCTGTTGTGAAGTCAGTACTTAAAACAATACTATGCAAAACATAAAATAAGATTCACAAACTAAAAATTACTGTCAATACCGCCCATTTTCCTGTGCGCTCAAAATTCGCCAACCCTGCACACCGAATAAGAATCTCATATATGTTGTCATACCAATATGACCGATCAATGCTACAGTATTATCGCCGCTTGCGCATAACATTTATGAATTATTGTGCTCTATTTCTGGGCCGGTGCGCGCTTAAGAATGGTCGGTGCGTTCGTTCAGATCGTCTCTTGTTTTGTGAAGACCAAGTGTATTGACACTGCAGTTACTGTGTTGTGATTTGATTTAATTGTTTCATTGACTATTTCTGTATTATTGGTTTTAGGTGTTTTACGAACATTGTCTTATTTCTATTGAATTGGTTGTTCTATTTTAGTTTTCTTTCCACGTTGATCAATCGTTTATTTGAGTGATTTATCTATTCAGTTTAGCCAAAGATTTACTTATGTTTATTTTTTTTAAACAGTGTACCTACGTACAGCAGCTTATTGTCCGATTAGTATGATTTTTCCAGCATATACTAAGCATATAGATGCAATACATTATATACAAACGAACTTACCAGGCAGGGTAATAAAAAATGCAAATAAGACAGTTCCCATAAAATAACGATAAAACAATACAAACAAACTCGCCGGTACTTATTCAAACCGGCTGAATGGACATTTCATTTTAATATCAATCAGCGGGCAGTCCTACCGCCATATTTCATGCGCCGCATGCAATATTTTTTCAGCACTAATGGCGGATGTTTTGGCGCGAACCGTCCGCGCTTCCGCTGCGTCGCAACTCGCGCGCACAATCACCGCATCCTGCGTACGCGCAGGTTACGTCGCTTCTTTTAACAGGTCGTTTAATCTTCATTTGTTTTTGTGGTGCAGTGAAATTCGTCATTTGTTTGCGTGGTGGACTTTTGGAAGGGTTAAATATCGTGTACGTTTTGGGAATGGAAGTTGCTTGATTTCCGAGTGTGTAATGTGTTTTTGTGTAAACAGTACATTAATTAGACTGATTTTGCTTTTTTTGACCATGTTGTTTACTTCTTCTTTGTGTAAAATTTTGATACTTGCAGTAGTAATTAGGAAATTAATAACCCAAAATAACCGATTATTTTTTCTAATAGCAATATTAACCCCCTTATTTATAAACTTTGCTCATAGGTTTAAACGTTAAAAATTTATGGTTAATCAGTCTCTAATCATTACTTAACTTCGTTTATAAATATAAATATTTATAATAGGTATTATTTTTGCATTGTTTAACTTGAAAAGGTGATAGTTTTTTCTTTTAGAAAATTTCGAGTGCAGAAACAATAAATCGATGTAAAGTGGAAACACTATAGTATTACCATAATCCCCTCCGTTAACCTGTTGAACGTGATGTATCCACCGCCGATCAACAAGACAAATGTTTGCGAGTTCCAACCCCTATTATTTAGGGGCGCATTGTTTATAGGGTTGAGAGTTCTTAGGGGAATTGAATTAATTTAAAACTAAAAATTTAATACCGTATTGTCCATCCTGACCTGTTTATGAATATAAGACTGTACTGCTAGCAGTCTGGCATGGATCTAAATCAACTTATAAGGCGGCACTACTGCAATTCGCTAAGTAGTTTTCTATTTCACCACGTTCATCCAGATATGTCTATATCTATATGGTGAAGATCTTTCTGTATCTACCTATATGGTGAAGATCTTTCTATATGGTGAAGATATTTCTATATGGTGAAAATCTTTCTATATGGTGAAGATACAAGGCAGCAGCGTCGACTAATACAATGATGCAGATTCACTGAAAGACTTATTTTCATTGCTGCTAATCTTTAATTTATCGTTCTGCTTTGGATTTTTCCAACCTGTTTGATTTTATGTTTTGCAAAAAAATTAAAGAATAAACACGAAATATTAAGCAATACTTTACCAAAGAGTGATAGCCCTAGCAACAAGCGATGACTTCCACTTGTTGCTCCCCCAACAATAAGTAAGGTCAGTTTAATGGCACTCAGGGCTGCCGCATGTAATGTGGAGTAGTCACGCGATGCTCTTACCTGCAACAAGGCAATTGTTTGATTAGATAGTGTTACTGTGAGCTTGGGAGTTAATTACGTTCAATTATATTGTAAATAAAAAGAGGTAGATAGGTTATACACACTCCGCAAGTGGCGCGTCAAAACTTGGCCTAATTAGAATAGAATAGAATACTCTTCATTATGTACACCATAAAAGTATTAGCCACATTTTCTTCATTTTGTCTCTTTTTCGCTCCCGATAATTACGACATCACGTGCTACTTCCACGTGTCATCTAATAGTGTGACACTGTCCCATTTTTGAAGATCGAATGTTGAGAAGTTAATCTAAAGTCTGTTTACTTATATCATTGGTTTAAAAGAAAGAAGAAAGAAAATACGTTTATTTGCGGTAAACATGACGCAAAGAAAGAACACAAATACAAAAAGAACAATTTGGGGGGAAATATGCGTGACATCTACGCAAAACGTAGCGTAGTTCAAGTATAGTAAATTCGGTAGGAGTAGAGCTACTCAGCTCTACTCCTTGTACCTGTGAGCTCATTATCTTTATAGGATGTAATAATTTAAAAACCTCAAGTTGAGTTGAAACTTAAGATTTTTAAATTCCAGCGGCCAGCGCTGGAAATTCAGAATCAGAACTCGGCATATCCCTTCTTATTTGTTACATACCTATGAATAGTTACTAGACCCTTTTTCCTATTGCTCTATATTCAGGTACCAAATTACCTTTCTGCTTTTGAACAAAACATATAAAAAATTATGAATCAATTCAAGTATGAAGCTCTGAACATCTTGATAACGCATACAATAATAGTTGACTTTTCTGCATATTTCTACGTCTTATAGCAACGTGTGTTACAAATATCTGCCAGATAAAGACATATCTTTCTGTCGTCATCTGGAAAATCATCTGCAGTCATCTGCAGTCATCTGCAGTCATCTGCAAAGCATCTGACAAACTTAGGGAATATCTTGATATTCCCTAAGTTTCTAGACAAAATCAAACTTGTTGAAAGAAAAAGAAAGAAAGAAAGAAAATACGTTTATTTGCGGTAAACATGACGCAAAAAGAACATAAACACAAAAATAAGAAAAGGTTGGGGGAAACATGCGTCACATCCACGCAAAACGGCTATCGCTCAGCATTCTGAGCTGTTAATAAACGTGCCGCGCTGGTTGCTATTTTAATTGTATAATTTGTTATTATACTGAAATTGATTTTACATTCTGTGATTACCTAGACTCATACACTGACTTATTATTTTAATTTTTTTAGGAAAACATATACTTTTACGATGTTTGTAAATACTTATGTGAGCACTATGTATCTCATAATTAAGTTATTTTTCATTGCTTCATTTTTAATTATTTTTAACTATTGTGGTATAGTCATTTTATTTTATTCTAGGTGCATCGTCTTCACATAAAATCTTATAATTAATTTACTTAAACAAAATATGGTAAAAGATTTTTAAAAGAGTAACGGTGGAGTTTCTTGCCCATTCTTCTCCATACGAAACTACCTTTTGGAAGGGGCAACTAGAATCAATTCTATTTTTATTGTAAATTTAGGCGTTCAAAAGTGTTTCCAATGTGCCTATTTGAAATAAATAATTTTACTTTGACTTTAAGCAACGAAAGTACGAAAATTGTCTATTTAAACAATTTCTCACGCGACTATTTAAGCGTTACTCGCTTAAACTTTATCGCCGTGTTCAATAGGTATAATGCTGTGAACATATTTGGGAATACAATCTAGTTTACGATAACACGGCACACAACAAGGTTCGACAAGCGATTGAGTTGTTCCGCCCACGCTTCGCATTGTATGCTAGTCCGAACATGATTCGAATAATGTTCTGCGTGCATGCGAAAAATTATTCGAAGCGTATTTTATGAGCGAGTTTTAAAATGTTTAGAGTAATATACGAAGTGTTTGGATGTGTAAAATGTTGGAGATGATAGAATTTTATTTTATTTTATTTGGGAAGACAAACAATCGTACATTGTACTCTAGTTACACAGTATGCTATAAGTAAATGTCCAATCCACTACGTTTCCACAAGTTACTCTCATTTTTGGTGAAATTAAATAAAATCAATATACATATAACAACAATACAATTATTTCGTAATCTTAAAACCAAATAGTGAATACATACTAAAATACTATATAATAATTAAAAATATTGAGCAAGGCGCTTAATCATATGTTTTTTTTTATTTATGTTTAGAATTGGAAACAGCTAGATGCTTTATCCTCTCGTAAATTGGTAGAGGGCCTAACTGTTTTTTGTATTTCTGTCCTTTTATTATTATAGTAGAGGTGATAACTTTCAAATAATTAAATTAAAGATAGATTCTTGTGTCGATCTAGAGATTTTTTTTTAAATCACGAGATCATTTTTGTAGTGATATATCCCTGTGCCAGCGTTAGGCCCGGTTTCCACCAACGCGGAGAGGAGAGGGGATGTTTGTAAACGACCAATAAGATATCGTTATTTCGATGCGATGGTACGATAACGGTATCTTATCGGTATCTTATTGGTCGTTTACAAACATCTCCTCTCTTCTCCGCTTTGGTGGAAACCGGGCCTTACTTACCAAAAAATCAGCAAAATCTTGTCAGGTTAAAACCAAAGGGCACTCCTCGAACTTGTCTATGGGTGATTTTTTTTTTAAGTCACGAGATCTTTTTTATAGTTATCTCTATTCATCCAGCCTTATTTACCAAAAAATCTGCAAAATCTTTTGAACTTTAAACCAAAGGGCCCTCAACCTCTCCATGGGGCGGTCTGCAAAGATTTAATAGTTGTAACACTCGGCAATTGTCGTGTCAACTTCGGTCGAGATCGGCTTTACTAGGTTTTATGGTTGTCGTGCGCACACGCCGCTGTTCGCGTTTACTTGGGGATAATATAATTGTCTCTGTCCCTAGATATTTATTAGATTGGCGTGCCGTGAATGGGCTGTTTATGTGTCGATTAGTGAAAACGATGTAATTAGACAAGAGGTTATTTACCTATTTGTTTTATTGGATGTGAACTTCGTTGAATGTAGGTGTTACAGCGCTTTATAAGGAGAAAAATATCTTATTTGGTTTTGCTTTAGAAACTGTGAAGAAGTTACTATTATATGTTGTGAATGTGTAATGTATACCCACCGATTACTACGAACAGGGTTTTCGTATGACAAAGAAAACATTACAATGTTGGGTACCTAGCAACTAGCAACAGTAACACAAACATTTTACTACTCTTAAAACAGATAAAGACAGGGGGCCCACTCCGAAGCGATAATCCGAAGTATCGGTCGAATGTGAAAAAAAAAAAAAAAAAATGTTCGGCTGTTTTTTGACATCTAAAGTTTCCTTTTTTGACTTTGAATCCTTATCCAGCTTAAAGTCACGTTTTTGATTTTGACTTATCTCTTTGATCGTCGTTTTTATTTTCTTTCGCCGTAGTGGGCCATAGTCAGCCGTAGTTAGGGGGTCTATACTCCGAACATAAATCTGAAGTATCGGCCGAATGTTCGGCTGTTGCTTGACTATGGCTAACTATGGCTGACTAGAGCGAAAAAAAAACGACAGTCAAAGAGATAAGCCAAAGTCAAACAAGTGACTTTAAGTCGGGTAAGGATTCAAAGTCAAAAAAGGTAACTATGGAAGTTATAAAACGGCCGAACATTCGGCCGATACTTCGAATTAACGCTTCGGAGTAGACACCCAGGAAATAGCCGAACATTCGGCCGATACTTCGGATTTATCTTCACAGTAGACCCCCAGGTCGCTCATCAACTTTCTGAAAAGTTGGATGAGTTTATGATGTGTAACATCTTTCCTCTCGCTTCCTGTGGGCGTGATTTTGTGAAAGGAAAAATTGTTTATTCTGCACAAACAAAACGCAAATTATTAAAATACACATCTACAAAGTAGTAAAAAGGAACGGAAATGTGTAACAGGAAGTGACTGCTTGAGCATGGAAATAGTAAGTACTTTATAATAGCATGGAATAAGTGTACTTACTCATGGAATTAGTAAGTACTATATAGATTGTTAGTAGGGGTCGGGTCGAAATCAGAAACAGTAGTATACCTATTTTATTTATTAAAGTACTCTGTGACTAGTAATGAATAATTATTCGAATAAGTATTTAAGTATTCCCAAATTTCAAGGTCCCAAAGCACGCAACCCATATAATCTAAAGATTTGTTGTGTTAGTATGTAGGTATTTCTTGCAACCTTATTTCTTGTGTCATATTGTACTTCTGTTCATAAGTAGTTTAAACCGCACTTAGAATTTTTTTTATTTTTCTAAGTTTTGTTTAATTTCGTTCTTACCTTAGGATATCACTGTATTTGAGAATGCTGGTTCACCTGTTAGTGGCAACTTTATAAGCTCATGACTGTTATCTACTTTTATTTGATATTTTGTATACAGAAGCTGTTGGTGTACCTTCATAAATAAATAAATAAGTATTCAGCTTTTTAAATTTTTAGTTTAATTTCTGTCGCTGCGCAATAATTGCTTATTACTATCATTGTTATGCGACTATAAGGCTCACTCGTTTTTTTTATTACAATCAGATAATTTAGTGATATTCACACCACAGTAGATAATCCTGGAGATGAGATACTATAACTAGGCTCCCCAGAGCAATATCTACATAGGCACTCACAATATCTCGTCCACCAACAATCTCAACACAACCCAACACTCATTTCAAGCACTCAAGTACTTAAAATAGCCATAACACCATAACAGGCCCTAAAATTATATGCAACGTATACTACAATAGTTCCCCCATATGACAGTTAATGGGTTCATAAAGTAAAACAAACGTAAAACCTTGTAAGGAGAATCTCTTTGCTAATCGGGGATTGTTTATCGTTCGTCTGTTTGCATATAGACCGACATAACAATAAAAGTATTTAAGTTACTGACGTTAACTCGTTAAGGTCTATTACTTGGTGGAGGAAGAATTGCTTAATATATGGTGGAGGAATATGAATTATTTTTAGGGTTCCGTACCCCAACAGGAACAAACGGAGCACTTATAGGATCACACGTGTGTCTGTCTCTCTGTCCGTCTATCACAGCTGATTTGCTCCGAATCCAGTGGACCGATTAAGGTAAAAATTAGGTAAACATTAATTAATGTAAACACGGACGTGTAACGTAAATAAATGAATTTTGAATATTGGGGTTAGTTTTGGAGGACAAACAGTTTTTTGTTTTCAAGTTTTCCATAGATGCTGTACCGTGTGACATATCAAATGAAAGGGCTTGTTGTGAGGGTATCAATTTTTTTTTACAATTTTTATGTAAATACCATTCTCCCCTTATCTCCGAACCAACTGGGCCTAACATTTTGACTAAAAAATAAAACTTAAAATAGTTCTTTACTTATAAATTACATGTTAACTTATAAGAAGTCTATGATGTTAAAATCGTAAATCTCTCAATATTATGCGTACAAACTTACATTTGCAGTTAGAATGTATGGGAGAACATGTGTTAAGTTTGTTCTTGGGATAAAAATTATCTGGAGATAAAAACACATGGTAGATAACATATTCATTGTACGAAACCTTACTACGCGAGTTCAACTCGCACTTGTCCCATTTTTTTAGTAGTGCGTTTGGAAGTGCCGACGGTTTTGCAAGGCCAAGTTTTAACAATATGCGTTGATGTAAAGCTGGTTGTTAAAATACATTTTAGCTGTCTTGGAAATGAAGATATTGATGAAGTTGGGTTATTTCTACCTCATTTCATTGTGGTGTTCTACGAGTATAATGCTGGTCTGTAATTATCCTGCTATATAAGGTGTATCTTTTCATACACGAAATCTCTTAAGGGGTCATTGTACTCATCATTATGAACAACTTTTACTATGAGATAATGGGACCAAACCTCAAATCGCGAAAAATACATTTAATTTTATGTTCGAATAATTCGTTAAAATGTAGGGAAGTTGATACTTTTTTTGCGATTTTAGGTTTGGTCCCATAGTAAAAGTTGTTCATAATGATGAGTACAATGAGCCCTTAAGAGATTTCGTGTATGAATAGATACACCTTATATACAGGGTTATTTTTAAAACGTCATTAACCTCTTAAGGGGTCATTGTATTAGTCATTATGAACAACTTTTATTATGAGACCAAACCTGAAATCACGAAAAAAACATCAGCTGTTCCCTACATTTTAACGAATTATTCGAACATAAATGTAAGGAACAGCTGGTTTTTTTTTCGCGATTTATGTTTTGGTCCCATAGTAAAAGTTGTTCATAATGACTAATACAATGACCCCTTAAGAGGTTATTGACGTTTTAAAAATAACCCTGTATAAAGCAAAGACCATAATTATCATACAAAAAAGGAGTATTGCTCATCTCTCCATGAGTGGACCATCTGACCAATGTCCTCGACAGGTCCTTGGTCAGCAGTAGATAATGTTCAGATGTTCAGCAACGTGTTTAAGCTGATGAAGTGATGATACTCGCTTCTTCTTCCTATAGCGTGTTGACGGCTGTCTAAATTGAGTTGACCCAAAACTTGGTTACGTATTTGGCTCCACTATTCTATAATATACAACATTATTTTTAGTATATGCGAAACCTGAATATAGTTTGTTCAGAATAAGGAACTGAATCGATTTCAATAATTTTTACACCATGTTATATTTTGTCCCAAAAATATATAAGTGTGATGGAAAATGTTATCACCATTTAATTACTTTCAATATAATCGCCGTACGAGTAGGTACCTACTACCAAATTATTATCAACGAGCGCAAGACGACCCTGGCGCGGGGGCGCCGTTACCATGTTTTTGTACGGACAACCCGGTAACATAACAACCCTTATAACTTTGTGATTTTTCATGATACGGTTTTGAAATTTTGTACATAGATTCTTTACATAAAAATACTAGACACATGTTTCGGATTTCGTATAATACTAAAACTAATATTGGGTAACTAGTTTTTGCCAGCGGCTTCGCCCGCGTGGGGTCGGAAATTATCCCACGGAAACGTACTACCGTAACACGCCAGTAAAACTCCCAGTCAGCATGTTTTTCCGACATCTTCAACAATTACCGTCATATTTTTCCGACATCTTCAACAATCATCGTCATATTTCAGCCAATTAAACAAAACCTTTAATGAATTGTATACCTAAACCTTTCTCATGAATCAATCCGTCCATTTGTGAAAACCGTATGAAAATCCGTTCTGTAGTTTTTGAGTTTATCGCGTTCAGACAGACATACTTGGCGGGCGGGGGGACTTTGTTTTATAATCATCATCATCATTTCAGCCGAAAGACGTCCACTGCTGGACATAGGCCTCTCCTAAAGAAGGGGGTTTGCCATAATCGCCACGCTTGGCAGGCGGGTTGGCGATCGCAGTATGGTGTCAATATGTATAGAGAACGCTGCTGCCCGTTCTCTAGTAAGTCCCTTAGTCGGTTTTTACGACACGCACGGGAAGAAATGGGATGGTGCTATTCTTTACGTCCGGCACCAAACGGACAGTGTGTGTTTTTTACCGACTTCCAAAAAGGAGGAGGTTATATGTTCGGCTGTATGGCTATTTTTTTGTTTGTTCACATATATCTCCGTCAATTATGAACCGATTTTGAAAATATTTTTTTTGTTTGAAAGGGTATGCTCCGGAGGTGGTCCCATTGCCACCAAATCACAATCTGATGCGGGAATCCCATGGAAATTGAGGAAAACCCTCGAATTTTATAGGCAAACCTATAGCGATTTGGATATTTTTTATAGTAACTCATGCATTTGCTTCCGAAAATCACCATTTGGTGAAGTGGAACTGATGATGGAGACCACAGATGGCCACCGGAACAACATAATAATAAGTATTTAACGGGTTACGATTCGATTAGGTACTTTAATATGATTGCTAAGCAATTTATGCTCGTCACAATGCATATGGTGAGTGGCAGTTCTCCTGGTTCTTACCAGGAGAACTCCTCAACAATTAACGTCCCAACATCGGGAAAAGCAATAATTTGTTAAAGGTGATGAGCAGTTGACTTAAGGCTATTGTAACTTAGATAAATTAAAAACTGACCCACTAAAAAGTGAAAAATAAAAATCATATGGTAAAAAAAAATAACCGACTTCCAAAAAAACACTACAAAGTGAAAAATAACTTTAATTTCGGAAGTCGGTGGCATTAAACTAAAATACAGATCCAAAGACACCGACTTCCGAAATTAAAGTTATTTTTCACTTTGTAGTGTTTTTTTGGAAGTCGGTTATTTTTTTTTACAAAAAGATTTTTATAATATGTAGTGATAATCCAATACTAATGCGCTGTAGGTAACTACTAAATAGTAGGTAGCGTTATTCAGCCAATCTCAAACTTTCCATGGTGTGCGATTGGCCTAAAAATCTGCTGCCAAGCATTCCGACAAAACGGACTATATTATTTACGTATTTTTGTAAATGTATTAAGTGCATTACATTAGTCACACGGTATTTCTGGATTCCTTCAATCTTAACAAAACTCAAGTATTTTTTAATTGGTAAAAAAAACCTTTTGACAATATACCGAAGTACTTGTAAACACGTTTATTATCACGGCTGTGAGGGAGATGAGAGCAGCAGGATGAGTGGACCAAAGTAACGTGGATAACTGAATGGATCGCACTTTCATTGATGAAGATCCAGAAATATACTGCGCGTGAGTCGGTGCCCGCTACTGACTGTAGATTTATGAATGCGATAGAAGGTCCAGAAACATCAAATATGTATGTCTTATAATCTTATCTATGCTGCTTTCAGCATAGATGTAAATTACAATGCATAATTGTCAGAGCACAACTTTTTATGTCTTCAACAGATATAACAATTGGAGAAGCTACTAGACGCCCATATAAATGAGTTATTAAATTGTAGCAGGCTTCTCTAACCCTTCTTCAGTCTACTTCGTCGGAAGATGGAGTGCAATGATTATCTGAGGGTATTTCCTACCGATGTATTATTGTTCGTGTTTCAACAATGCGCCGAACAGACAATGAACATTGTTTGTTACTTTATGATTGATTTAAATGTTCTGTAGAACAAATCTTGTGATTTGTAGAACACGTACTTACTAAGTATTGTTTGTTATACTTACCTATACTTAACAGCGCCTACTAGATAGCCTTTACCAGTAGTGATCATCGTATTAGTGGTTCAGCAATTTCAATATCATCAGGATTGTGCCGGAATATAACAGTTCGTCGTGGACGTGGTACGACAGCGGCTCCCCTGACATCTTCTGTCATCAGAAAACAGCCGCCACGCTACCATCGAAGCGACACTCTGCTAGAGTGACTGTCTGCAGCCAGTGTCAGTCTCCGACTTTTTCGGTGATTCCAGTAACTTCGTAACAAAAATAGACGGTGCCACTTGCTGCGCCGTCATACTACTTTTGAATGAATGAATGAATTGCACCGACCCCAGCATGGTTAAACCAGCCTCGATAACATGAATGAACCCAAAGACTAGCCCCTGGATCCTCATGTTTCATGGGACCACAAAGACCATTGCATATCAAAGAGTAGACCGAGGGCGCGATAATGGTAGGGAAGACGTGCCCTTGGGATATGGAGGGATTATTAGAGCCATACCGGATATGCATCCTAGAGTAAGCATTGGAATAGTGGAGAGACGGGTTATATTTATCTAGGGGGGGCGGGCATATTTTAATAGCTTCGCCACCAGGTTGGCTCAGGTCCTCTCTGTTCTTGACTGTGTCACTGCTATGCTGTATGATTCCAGAGTCTTTATCTGAGGTCTCACTATCCGTTTTAGAGTTCTTGTAAATCTCGCTAGCAGGAATATAAATGCCTTTGTCAATCTGTGCAGTCCTTCTGAAGTATCTTCTTTATTCCATAACCATATCTTAAACATACAGTTGAGTTAGAGCTCTCTTGGTTTCCGTTAAAACATATTTTCAATCAATCTGCCCAGCCTTTTCCCAAATATGTTGGGGTCGGCTTCCTGTCTTACCGGATGCAGCTGATTACCTGTATTTTACATGGAGCGACTGCCTTTTTTTTTTCTGGTAACAGGGTGGAAATCATCATGGATGTCCTCCGCCCTGGGGCGGACAGAGGGGTCTGTCAGACTTCTACGGACTTTAACCACCCCATGTTCACTCGCACACTTGTACCGGAGGTTACAGGGGCACTTAAGCACTCTTCAACGCAGCCCCCGACTGGTGCTAGCTCGCCTTTGCGGGTGCCATCAGGTCAAGCGTGGGGAGTGAGGTGTTTGATGATCATGGAGCGATGGCCTATATGAACTCCAAAACCCAGGACTTCGGCAAGCGTAGGTTAGTCTTCGTTCAACGCGTGTGACTGATATTATAATATTTAGCCACTAGTCATTCTAAATCAATATGTATTTTCAAATAAATATCTACTATCATTCTTATCCAATAACACTTAGGCAGGTACACTTACTTAGATCCATTCCTCGTATACCACTCCATTTTAATATAACAAATATCAGTTAGTAATATCCGCACTTTAGAATAGAAATGCAAATGGAAACTCGTAACTGAGAAGTGACAATAACAGATATTGTTCTATCTGATCTTCCGGGTAGCTAACCATTGGGCATTGGAAGCGATCATGCATAAAATCTCAAGTTTATTACAAGAGAAATTGTTTATTAAAATAACAGTTCTTAATGCTATGTTCGAAGACGAGGAAGACATCTTTCGTCAGGCAAATGACACGCCAGAATTACATGTTGTTAATTTTCAGAGACCTATTTTTGCTTTGGACATTAAAGTTGATGCCTGAAGAATATATAATTATCACGTAATAAAAGAAAACATAGTGTTAACGACACAAAAAGATTATGAAGAACACCGCAGCAGCTGTACTGTCACACCTGGCTACCAGATATTTATGTAAATAGTTCATCCCTGATTAATAGCAAAGAAAATGGGCCAAACGTTGACTGGCCTCTACTAAGTAACTTCCGCTGAAATTAAGAGCCCTCATTACGACATACTTCGGGACTGACGAAATTATATTCACTCACTAGTTGGCCGAAGATACAACGGTATTGCAAAACGATAAAAAGGACCTTTCATTCAGGGAATTCTGTTCGAAAGACAGAGATGCAGATATAGATAATTCGAAAGAGAAAAGGGGATGGTAGATGTCCTTAACTCGATTCTTGGCAATTGTCCACCGGAAGGCGGCTTTTAGCAATAAGACAGCTTTGAATATGAAACTGAAATACAAAGCCGGTCCATTCAGTTGCTTGACGAGCACTGTGTGTAATTGGCTTGGAAAGGTCAATCCATTGCGTTCAATGCAAGGGTTGATCTTTCTATTTGTGATTGTCCTATAGGATTACACGTAGTTTCAAGCAAGACTTGTTTGTAGTTTCTATAAGACTGTTAAGATTTGACTGTGAGTGAGATGTTTACAAAGAACTTAATATATACCTAATTATAATATATTAAAATAGGGCTCTGTATGCGTGCCGGACGTTAAGAATAGCACTCCCCATTTCTTCCCGTGGGTGTCGTAAAAGGCGACTAAGGGACTTACTAGAGAATGGGCAGCAGTGTTCTCTATGCATTTTAACATCATACTGCGATCGCGAACCCGCCTGCCAAGCGTGGCGATTATGGCAAACCCCCCTTTTGCCGGAGGCCTATGTCCAGCAGTGGACGTCTTTCGGCTGAAATACGTCCTGTCTATATACCTAGATTTGTTAAGCGAATACAGTACCTATTGTTATATTTTTTTTATAATTTTTCTGCCCACAGCAAATATAGTTTTAAAATAAATTAGCTAGAGAAACTCCGTATAAGTGATGGGTATCGATAATCTAAATATGATAAAACAAAATATTAATTATTTAATGATGTTTTTTTTAATTTATCAATTAGGAACAAAACAAAATGTAAACACAAAAACCTCAGTAGGTAGTTAATCACATCTGCAGAGTTTCGCTAGCTAATTTAAATTGACTCTGAAAAAGAAGATTTATTTTTGGCTCAACGATCGTAATTGGAAAGGAGCGGTGGTGGCCCAGTGGTAATGGCCGCGACTTACGATTTGTATGTCGTAGGTTCAAACCCCGACAGGCACTTTACTTTTTGTAAATGATTTCATCACCACTGCTCTCAAACGGTGAAGAAAAACATCGTGAGGAAACCGGCATGTCCTAGAACCAAAAATCCCGCACTGGGCCCGCGTGGTAGATTAAAGCCCATTCCTTCTCGAAAAGAGGAGCCCCAGCAGTAGGTACATTATAGCCAGTTGATGATCATCGGTACATGGTGCTGATCCACGCGTCATGTTCGTGAACGGGCGCCGTCAGTTGAGACTGGTCTTCTCTTAACTGCCAGGGCTTATTTGTAATCTTTTAATCTTATTTTTTGTATTGTTTTTCTTTTTTTTATAAGTATCTAATTTTTTAATTAATTATTTTAATTAATTCCTAGAACCAAAAAATCGAAGACATGTGACATCTGCCAAACCGCACTGGGCCCGCGTGGTGGATTACAGCCCACTCCCTCTCACAGAGAGGAGGCCTGTGTCCCAGCAGTGGGAACATTATAGGCTGATTATGCTATGACTGTAATTGGTGTTACTACCATCACACACAATACCTACTATCATGTCAGCGAAGATTTAATAAAAAAAAAATTGTGAGCCGTCACGGGACGCCTGGCAAATGTGAAACATAGAAATCAAACAAACAAACATCGAACTAGAGTACCACAAAGGAACAAACATACATACATAGGCTGATAAACACATTACCCTCCTTTGCGTCACGCAGTCGCGTAAAAAAAGGTCAGGGTCACGTAGCGGGCGGACCGCGCACGCGGAGTGAGTGGTGAATCGCCACGCGGCATGCGTCGCGCCGCCAGCAATCGGTTTTACGTGCTACTATAGATGTTTCACATCAAAAAAAATATTTGTCATGTGTGATGTCAAAACTTGTATGGCTAGATTTAATTTTATCAAAACGCGTCGTTTCGGTCACAGTATAATATCCGTATGCGGGAAGCATAGAACCGGTCGGAGTGGCGGTGCTTGGGGGAGGCCTATGTCCAGCAGTGGATGTCTTTCGACCGAAATGATGATGATGATGATAATATCCGTATCTATATACTGTGTTTCTGTTTTCATTTAAGACATAAAAACGTTTCAATATTGTTTTATTGTAAACTTGATTCATAACGAGCCAGTCAGACCCAAAGTGCTACTACAAAAATGTTTTCACATCAAACGCTTATAAAGTTGTTTTTATAACATTGCGTGCTACTACTAAATACATTTTAAGTCGCAATCAATCAGGCTTTGTCTGACTCCTATATGGAATTTTAAATTGGATTCTTGTTAACAATACAAGGATTAGTGAGATCGTACTTTTGTCCGCCAATGTACATCTAAAACTGATGTTACCCATGCGTGTTACAACGGCATCGATTAGTTTCGAGACCAACGCTGGTTTTAGTCAAGCGATCATTGACAATGTCAAAGTAAATAAGTAATGTAAGTTGTGTTTATGGGGCTTATCGTTTTATGCAGGGTATTATATTACCAGAAACAGTATTTTACAGTGTCGATCGCTAGCATCAATGGTGTTTAGGATTATATGTTATTTATGGGGATTTTGTAGATGAGTCGGTAACGTTTTGTAGTTTCAAAACCTGTTCTTATGGGGGACAGATAAAGTTGGAACCATTTCGTTGACAGATTGATAATATAAATTGAATTTTGAAAGATACGTAAGTGTCTTCACTATAATAGATGTGGTGCATCTAATTTGGGATTTATGGAGGAATTAGTGGAAGTAGTAAGATTTAAGTGAGTCAAAATAATTGAAAACAGCTGCAATGGGGAACTGGGTTTCATTGCTCCAGTTTTATACATATTATTATAAATCTTAGTCATTGTATTTAGATTAATATTATGTTGATTAAATTAATTGCATTAAGGTTCCACAGACAGGCACGACGCGACATTAGTAGCACGAGCCTTTAGAATATATTTTATCAAAAGCTTTACTGTATAAACTTTGATTATTAAGTTGCATAATACCGTTATAAATTGGCTTAGTTTCACCAGTACGTGAAAGGTACAGTGAAAAACAAATATCTACTTACACACACACGTGAAATATTTTTATTTTCCTATAGAGTCCATTTGAGTATGCCGAAAGAGTACATCAAAACCGGCATGACCCAACCGTTGAAGGCGCGCACCTTGTTTCCACCTGATAGAAGACTATTAAATACTTTCTTCAGGCGGCCAAAGAAGCGCTCCTTCAACGATTGCTTCATGTCAGTAACATTGATGCCCAACGCTTCCGACATACCCAAATACTTATAGGTTTCGGATGCGGAGAGGGTTCTAAGGTTTATGGAATCCGAGAGCTGGATTCCCCCGGATTCCACAATCTTCCCTCGCTTTACATGCATGACAGCACATTTGTCAAACCAAATTCCATCCTGATGGCGCTACTGAAAGTTTCAGTTACTTTCAGTAGCTCCATCAGTTGCAAATTGTTGGGGCAAAGAGTTTTAGGTCATCCATGTAGAGGAGGTGAGATATAACCTGACCACCTCTCCTCAACCGATAGCCTAGACCTGAATCCTCCAACAGTGTGCTTAGAGGATTCAAGGCTAAGCAGAACCAAAGCGGACTCAAACTATCGCCCTGAAATATGCCTCGCTCGATCCTTATCGGCTCGCTATTCCTCTCGATATTTCGACATCCTGGATAGCGAAGAACCGTCCTCCATTGCCCCATACACGACGCCAGGAAGGTGCGCAGAGTTGCATCTACTTTATACAGCTCCAGCACCCTCATGAGCCATGTATGTGGCACCGAGTCATAGGCCTTCTTATAATCTATCCAGCATGTCGACAGATCTTTTCGGGAACGACGAACCTGTTGGCTAATGGCCATATCAATGAGGAGTAACTCCTTAGTACCGCGGGACCCGTTCCTACATCCATTTTGAAAGGGCAGACATGATGAAGTTGGTGTCTATATGTTTGTTAATTTTAGCTCTCAAAATGGATGTAAGAACTTTATAGACCGTCGGTAAACACGTGATCGGCCTACAATTTTTGGGTTCCACGGTGCTACCTGATTTATGGAGCAGGTGGGTTATTCCTGTCGTTAGGAACTGGGGTAGCGAACCAGACTCCAAAGCAGTCTGGTACTGAGCTGCCAAGCGAGCGTGCGACCCAACAAACCATTTAATCCAGAAGTTGTGCAGCCCGTCCGGTCCTGGAGACTTCCAATTAGGTAACGGACGGACTGCACGAGCTACATCTTGGGGGCAGATGGTAATAGCCCTCATTTCTGGTATTGGATCGCAGGCTCGCTCGACTTCCCGAGCCCAATCACCTTCAATGTGACTGACAGGCACCGACCAGATACTGCGCCAGAAAGAACACACGGCATCATTATCCGGCAGGCGCGTGTCAGCCACATCTTGGTTCGGTCGCTCCCAAGCTCTATAAACCCACCTTTCATCGCTCTGGAAGGTGCGATTCTGGGTGTATCGGTCTACCCGCCGCTTATACCTACGAATACGGTTTGCCCAGGCATACACTTTCTGCTTCAGGAAGTCTATGCGCTCTGTGACACGAGACATATAGTCCTGAGGGCTGGTATCAGTCCCTGAGAACGCTCGTCTCACAAAGCGCATCACTCTTGGGCGAGTATTGCCTCCCTGAAGCAGATTAGTTTGCCGATGAGCGCTCTAGCCCCACCAATACGACGCTCAATTCTGCACTGCTAAGCTGGTACGACTGGTTTTGGTCGTGTAGCTATAGAGACATTAGAAAATTTTACGTTAGCTACACGACATGCAGCTACAGCCGCGCAGTACAGAATCGAATGAGTATCAGTGAGGTCTTCACAGTCATCAAAATAGTTTGACAACTGCGAATCCAGAGCCGCCACCAGCGCCCTATTTTTGTTGTGCATGGGCAAACGGGGTAAGCGTGGTCTAAGTTCAGGTGACATAAAACGATATTCCCGAATCGCACCCTCCAAAGCACTCCTCAATTTTTTATTGTACTGGGTACTTACGTTTGTAGCCCTGTCATCACTCCCCCCGTCAGTTTGGCTTGTGTTAGACTGTGGTGGTACTACAGCAGCCCGCGGTATGGGGGCGATGACATGGCTACTCTGCATTTCATTTCGCAGGCGATCAAGTACAGTGTCATCCAACATATGATTACGCTGGATGACCCGCACCTGATCCGATAGTCGTTGTGCCGAAACGTTGACAGCTGGCTCAAGCACCTGAAAAAGAGAGAGCATCCAAACACGGTACGCGGTCAGATTGTTTCCTCCATCTGTAGCCCCATAGTATGAGCGCATGACATTCTCATTGATGGATTGTGTCCATCTCATGCGCTGCACACTTCCGCCGAGAGTTGGGACCCTATCAGAGGCCGGTGGGCCTCGAGGTCCTAAGCCGTCCGACGGCCGGCGTCCTCCCCGTCGACGAACAGGTGGTGGTGTCGTGGGCGGAGAGAAATACTCGTCGCTCGAGCTCGACGCAACTACCGCGGCCGATGTTGTCACAGCGTTCACAGTGGGGCTGGGTACCGGCGGCGGCGAGGCGGAGCTGAGCGACGAGTCCGGAGGTGGTATGCGTGCGCGGCGAGCTGCTGATCTCGTCAACATTCCGTTTCTTGGTTTCCTTATCACATTTTACATTTTATTGTAGGGCTTTGACAGCCGTCTTCTGGCTTTTCGGTATATTTTTTGGTTTTTAATTTTTTTGTTGTTATGGTTTTCTTGTATGTATTTTTTAAAGGTTTTAATGTATTTTTTTAACTTTCAGGACTAAAATGTGGGTAATGAATTAATAAATAAAGAAAATATGGGATAAGAGAAATATGACGTTTGTTGACTTGCTAGTGTTGCCAGGTTATATAAGTTAAGTTACATAATTATTACTGTTATTAATTGGCTTCAGTTTCATCAGTACGTGAAAGGGACACAGTTTTTTTTTTTTTTTTTTTAAAACGTTACCCCACACTAGGAATTTTTCCTGTATCGTGGGTGCGTTTACAAACATTTAAATTCACATACACAAACAGCCAGACCCGGAACAACTACTTGTAGGTCATACAAATATTTGTTCCGTGCGGGAATCGAACCCGTGACACGCAGCGCAGCAGTCAATCGCTTAACTAACTGCGCCAACCGTGTCGTCAAGTCGTGTCGAAGTATTTGTATTTTTATTGTTAAGTTAAATAATTATTACTGTTATTAATTGGCTTCAATTTCATCAGTACGTATTGTTAACCTAGTAGATTCAAGGAAAAGATGTCTAGTTGTATTTCTTGATTTAAAAAAAGCTTTTGATACCGTTTCTGTCCCCATTCTTGTGCGTATAGGCGTAAGAGGAAACCCGTTAGCATTACTAATAGATTATCTACGGGATCGTAGGCAAAAGGTTATGGTAGGAGAGTATATTAGTAAGTAGTCTTATCTGACCTACGGCGTTCCGCAGGGTAGCGTACTGGGCCCCACTCTATTCTTAATATATATTAACCATCTCTGCAAAATGATGCTAAAAAATGGTCGTGTTTTCTCGTATGCAGATGACACTGCTATTGCTTTCTCTTGTGATACATGGGAATCCGTTTATCAATCTGCTGAAAAGGGTCTTTCCGAAATTGCTAACTGGTTGAACTCACATCTTCTTACACTCAATATTTCCAAAACAAAATATATGCCATTTACAATCTACAACAACACTCAACCTGGACCTGACGTAACTCTCAAAATTCACGCTTGTCATAATACATCTAGCACAAACTGTTCTTGTAAAGATATTGAAAAAGTGACTCATATAAAATACCTAGGTATAATCGTTGATCAGCGGTTATCCTGGCATACTCATACAGATATGGTCATGGCCCGTATGAGAAAACTTATCTGGATATTTAAGAACTTAAGACATGTGACCACTAAAAAAATATTAAATGAAATCTATGTCTCTCTGGCTCAACCAATTCTTAGGTACTGTATACCCGTGTGGGGCGGTGCAACAAAAACAAAGTTTCTTGAGCTAGAGCGAGCACAGAGATCTCTTATCAAGGTCATGTATACCAAACCGTACAGATTCCCAACCAAATGAATTATACTCCCTTAGCGGTATTCTCACAGTCAGAAAGTTATACGTGCTACTTGCTGTCTTAAAATTACACAAAGTCCTGCCCTATGACCCTCACCATCAGGAAAGAAGACGAAAATACAGTGTTGCACCAGTAAAATTCGTTAAAACTACATATGCCAAAAGACAATTCAATAAAAGTTCCGCTGTCCTTTATAATAAAATCAATAAAATAATTAACATAAATCCAATGACTACGAAAGACTGCAAAAACGCAATAGTTCAATGGCTAAAACTGAAGACCTATGATGACATTGAATTATTGCTGCAAGCATCGTCAATATGAGTTGAAAAGACACACACACACACATACATACACACACACGCTCACATGCAACATACATACACACACACGCTCACATGCACACACACACACGAACGCACGCACGTACACACACACACACACACATACTATTTTAGGATATATCTCTAAGTTTTTATTTTTCTTTTTATTTAGTTATAGTTCAAGTCTTGTCTTGTTTAATTTAGGATTTTACTTGTTTTACTTTTTTTTATTGTTTTGTTTTTCTTTTTGTTGTTTAAATTCTATTTTCATCGTGTACACCACTTTTACCAATTAATTATTTTGTCATTGGAGAGCGGGATCTCCTAGCACAGGTATATCTTTTACTTAAAAGGAGGTCCCTATGTAAGATTTACTGTAAAAGTTGTACAAGTTTCTGAAATAAACCTTTTTATTTTATTTTTTATTTTAGTACGTGAAAAGCACTGTGATAAAGAAATACTTACATACACACACACACAAGTGAAATATTTTTATTTTTAAAAGTATTGTTAGATGACAAAACTCTCACCATCTTCTTACTATCAGCGTTCCATTGCTAGACAAAGGCGTCTTCGCTTTGTTTGAACTCGATCAGCACTAAATCAATCTGCGTAGCCTTTTCCCAACTATATTGGGGTCGGCTTCCAGTCTAACCGAATGCAGCTGAGTACCAGTATTTTACATGGAGCGACGCCTATCTGACCTCCACAATCCAGTATCTAGGTAATACAATACCCCTTGGGAAGATTGGTTGTCAGACTTTCGGACTTCTGACGACCCGTAATGACTGTCAAAGATCCACGAATGACAGCCGGGACTAACGACTTAACGTGCTTTCCGAGGCACGGAGGAGTCTCGATATGTAAAGATGGTCACCCATCCAAGGACCAACCCCGGCAAGCGTAGCTTAACCTGACGGATTGACCCTTACGGCTGTTATTTCTTAGCCACGAGCTCCTCGATCACCTCTCAGCAACTACCAGTTATCTATTTACCGCCAGACACCAGCCACCTTGCAAATATCGTCAGTCAGCCTAGCCTGTTACTCTAAACCCCACCACCTCTTGTAAAAATTTCACCGTGAAAACGTAGGGGAACTCAGCCCGCGTGAGCTGGCAACGTCGCATTCTAGAGGGTTTTTGTGATGATTAATTTATTAAATTTAAATCAAAGTACATTTTTTTTGAGCCAAGTTCTTGATCGTTGTATTTTATTTATAATTATTTTTAACATTAAATGACAATATTTAATCCTACCAATATTTAATTACCTACTGCAAATAGAAAATAATTGACAATTGTCAATTTGTATGAGTAAATACCAAAATAACTATCATAAATACTTTTATAATAGCAAATATCTAGTACCTTGCAAAAAAAAAATTGTACTTACTTTGATTTAAATTTAATAAAATAATCATGACCATAACCTCCAGAAATGCCACGTTGCCAGCCCGCGCAGGATGAACGCCCCTCTAATGAGAGCTGTCATTCTATTTGATGACACTATTGACAGCTCATTTCAAGCTCTGTAAGAGTCTCACCCTGAAAACTAAGGTGACACTTCACCTTCGTTTCAGGGCTCTAGGTGAGATAAAATTACTAATCCCATCAGGAACCAATACCCAGTAGGCCTCCAATTCAGTTTCCTACTCATTGACATATCTATATAATCCACCCGATAGGAAGAGTGAGCAATAACTAAAAAAGTAGCAACACCAAGGCGTTCCTGCAAAAGCTTTTACCGAAGAAGTCGTAGTAAAATATTATGATGCACATAAAGAGTGTACAATAAGTTACAGCACTCGCTCGATTATCTCTTATTTGTTTTTGTTTTATAGCGGTACTGCTCTCCGTTTTATAGCTTTTCGATATTATTTCGCGTATTTTTTTTTCCAATGGGCTACCGCGACGCTGTTACTTTATATGGACAGACTATCATGGATAAGACGCCGGACAAAGATGGAGGGGCTAGTGGCTAAATAATAACAGACCCGTGCGGAAACCCCACCCCACCTAAGCCACTGAACCTGTCGGTCCATGGATGGGTAGCCATCCTTTTTAATATCGAGACCCCTCCGTGTCTCGGAAAGCACGTTAACCCGTTGGTCCCGGCTGTCATTTGGAGATCTTTGACAGTCCTAGTCATTACAGGTAGTACAGAGGCCCGAAAGTCTGACAACCAGTCTTACCAAGGGGTATCGTATTACCCAGTAACTGGGTTGTGGAGGTCAGATATGCAGTCGCTCCATATAGAAAACTGGGGCCCTACTCCGAAGTATCGGCCGAATGTTCGACCGTTACTTGACTTTGAAGTCAAGAAACGGTCGAACATTCGGCTTCCTTATTTCACTTTTAGTCCTTAGCCGACTTCAAGTCACGTTTTTGACTTCGACTTATCTCTTTGACTGTCGTTTTTTTTTCTTTCGCTGTGCTCAGCCATAGTTAGTCGTAGTCAGGAAACGGCCGAACATTCGACCGATACATCGGATTTATCTTCGGAGTAGACCCCTGGTATTCAGATGCGTCCGGTAAGCCAACCGTAACATAGTTGGGAAAAGGATAGGGAGATGATGATCATGGATAAGACCCCAAAAAACCAATAAAATGGACAATTGAACGTCGTCTTTAAGTACTTTGTGACCGTTATGGACAAAGTTACTTATAGGTTATGCCTAAAATGGCTTCGTTTATAGCTGTAAACGGTGGTGTAATGTTGATGTTAGCGCAATCGAATAATTGTTTATTGTCTCGGTTTTATAGTGTCATTTATTCTTGTATTGTTGGCCAATATGCAGCTTTAACTATACTAGTACTAGGTTGGAGATGTTTTTTTTTTTATGATCAGTATTGTTTTCTTTCTCTTTTCGGGACTATCAATGCAGGAATGAAATGATAAGCCAGTCAACTTTGTTATAGATAGCACAGCTCGTCTGTCCAGTCTGCGCTCTTTGAGTTTGAATGACACTGATATTGCAAAATGGTTGCCTTTTTTAAGGTTCCGTACCTCAAAAGGAAAAAACGTACGAACCTTTATAGGATCACTCGTGTGTCTGACTGTCTGTCCGTCTGTCACAGCCGATTTGCTCCGAATCTACTGGACCGAATTAGTTGAAATTTGGTACACATAATTATGTATTTCTATGACCTAAACACGGACGTGTAACGTAATAAATTTTGAATACGAGTCAGTTTTGAAAAAAAAAAGTTAAACAACAAAAAAGTTACGAGTACCGACTTACCGAGTGACATATCAAGTTAAAGGGTTTGCTAAAAGGATTTCAAATATTTATTTTAAATTTTAAAGAAAATAGATTTAATTTGACAATTCCCCCTTATCGCCGAACCTGCTGAGCCACAATTAGAAATTTTGATACAATTTTGAAGAAAAAAAATACAGAGAATAGTTCTTTATTTACATATATTATAGATTACAGGAAAACATGTTCAACTACAATGCTAAGTTTTTTCTTGGGATACATTCATTCCAACTACAGTACCCTTCATTGTGCGTGGTCCGACACGCAATTGGTCGGTTTTTTTCTAAAACAACCACTTTCATGGAAAATTAAAGGATTAAAAAGTCGTATCTTCAAATTTCGAACGTCACAACGCACTGTCCTCTCCACAATACCACTTGGGCTTATATCGGGCATTTGAAAAAAAAATGTAAAATCACCCCTCGGCCATAGAGTGCAATAAACTAGTCGGGCTCGCGCGCCAATTAAATATGAATGTGCTGGCCCACTCTCATTACCACGTAAAATTTTTAGTTGAATCTACCCTCTTTTTTGATATTGTGTTATACGATATTGGATAGGTCAGTTGTGTAAATTATTGAGTTGAAATATCGGCGGAGTAACGATGTAATTTGAGGAGAATGTGATTGAAGGAAATAATGGGTATTTTATGTTTTATTTTGAATGAGGGTACTTTTTTTTTGGTAAACTTCAAAGGATTTGTCTTTTGATCAAAGTTGATTAAGTTTTAATTATCAAAAACAATAATAAACGTGTAAAGGTGCACTTTTTAAACAGGCGCAAAGCACAAGTGACTTAAAAAGTAAAAGTTACAAATATATATGAGATAAGTACCTATTGTTTAAGAATAATCGAAACATAAACCATTTTATTGTACATACTGGCGGTGGTCCTTCGAGCCGGATCACCATAAGCATGTACAATAAAATGCTTGTAGATTTTTAGCAGTAAAACTGTATTTCCAAAATAGTTATTAGTTGTTACACAAAAGTCAAAAGTACATGAAGCACAGAGAGGCCTCTATTTTTACTCTAATGTTACCAAGGTATAAAACCTAGTGCTAAAAATTATAAATGTTGCTAATGCAAATAAATTGTATGTTTCGATTATTCTTAAAAAAAGTTGGGCCGGGGCCATGCAATGACAAAAACTGAAAATAATTACATTATAAGTAGCAAAGCAAATAAAGTTACATTTAAATTGTTGAATTTAATTTATTTGTAGTGGACATAATTTTCTTAAAGACCTAACATAAGTTTTGTTATTTGACAGTTTAATTTCTGCCACTCTGACCATACCATCTGGTCCAGGTATTGTCTTTACAATCCTTGCCATGTCATCGGAGCAGTATTATCACTACGGAGAATGACTAGGTCTCCTTCTTTTAAATTAGGATTGATATGGTGCCATTTTGGCCTGCTTTGAAGCTGTGTAAGATAATCCCCAGACCAGACTTTCCAAAAGTCTTGTTTAATTTTAATAAATAATGAGTAGGTACTTTTTGCTTTACATAACAGGTAAATAAGTACGAATTCTTTTAATTATCTTTATGGAGACAGTAGACACCTCATCATAATAGATTTTTACTCAAAAACACCACGTCTACATAGCAAGTGTTCTTAATACCTGTAACCTCTACCAAACCACATTACTTACACTTCAACAAAAAATCGACCTTATTACATCAAAGAAAGTCCTATCTACAATTTCAAGAACCGCACAAGTAAAGTATGTCGAGATATACAGGGGGTGTGATAATTGCGAAGTGAGACAAAGTCGCTTCAAAGGCATTGTGGAGGTTGTATAGACTTTACAGGCCCTTAAACATTTGAGTTGATGTCAACCACACTTTGTCGTGCCGTAATTATGACGTGCCTCTCAATGGGACAACCTGTATAGGTACAATGCGTCTTACAAAACGACAAATTAATGAGGACTTTTTTGCGACAGTTGTTTTAATTTTAAAGAGTATTGGTAGTACAATGCGTGGGTTTTAAATATTTTAAGTATGTATTTAGTACCTCATTACACTTCTTTTAACTTTCCTGCTTTTCTTAATGAGTGATTGTTCTTGTGTTAATTACGGGTTTTCTGACCTTCGTCTTCATAGTAATGCTTTGAAGGGATATTCTTAACAGGACTGTGGCATACATTTTCTGGGATAAAGACATTTTTTTTGTATTAATAACTTCTTTAAAAGGTATGAAATGTGTCTTTTATGGTTGACAAATAAATATTATAGAGACATAATAAGTAGGAACTATCACCTAATTATAACTTTGTAGAAGAACGTCAAGTATTTCAAAGGAAACACCCCCCCCCCCCCGCCCGTTCTGCCGTGTCTTTCGTATGCCGTAATTACAGAAACAATTAAAAAGTTATTAAATACAATAGATGACGCACTAATTATTTACACTAGGTAATAAATTAAATAACTAACCAACTAACTATACAAATAAATACAAAAAAACAAAGGGACACTTAGGCGTCGAAGTACCCGTCCGCATCGCTGTTATCCGGAAACATGCCCAGAAGACTGGCAGCATTGCCACGTTGAATGGAAATGCTAATTCTTTGGCCAAAGAACGAGCCAGCCCTCTGGTCACGTGAAGTGTCGATCTGTCGGCGAGAAATTTCCTCAAAAAGGAGACGCGCACTCGGGCCCCATGACCCGAGCGTTTCGACCCCAAACGGCTCAAAACTGTAGTTACCCATAAGTAGGTTACAGTATTTGCGCCGCTTGAGGGTCTTACCATCCGCAGCAGCGGCGCCAGCACAGCCTACCAGCCTTGCTTGGAACATGAAATGGTGCAAGGGTGTCGACACAGATTGCATAACACCAGCAGGTTTAGCACGAGCACCATAGAGAAGCGTTTTGTCGATGGAAGAGTAGATAAAAATGACTTTTACGTGTAGACAGTAGAACATTTTTGGTAGACGATTTCTATTCTACTGTAGAGTAGAAGTGTGTAGAGTCGCTAGTTTTTATTACCATTATTTACACTGTAAAAATAAATTACCTAAACTATCGGTACCTTGGAGCCTTCTTCCTGCTGCCCCATCTCGCTTAATTGCGTGACCGCGAGCAGAGCTGAGGTATTGTTGACTCATTTAAAGGAACAACAAAACACAAGTCACGTATTTCTATTATTTAAAGGGATACATGTTCCTTTTATGAATAATAAATAAATTGGGAACTTACAATATTTTAGTTGCTGTGTGAATAAATAATAAAGTGGTGTTTCAGCCCCTAGTGCAATCTAGTTACGAACCTTCCTAGATACTTAACTCCATATCATTCTACGCAAACTGTCATGCCGCAACAACACCTACCCTTTCAAATAAAGGCGTAAACATACCCAACTAATTACAAATCAATACGAAGTAAGGTTAGATTGTATCGTTATAATCTGACGAAGCTCGGCGACTGTCAAGATCTCAACAAAACCGAAGTCAGCGGTATAAAAGTGAATGATTAATGGCTTCTCACATTAGGTTGCGGATACACCCTCGTACGGGTGTGGGGATGTGGAGGTAACGTGTGGAGCCATTAAAATAGCGGAGGGCGAGAACAGCGAGAAGAAAGTGACACATTTTTGTCACATCGTACCGTTGTACACCAAACCACGCATTCTCCATATTAAGGCGACGATAACCGACTTTTAATGATTTTATACTGAAGATCACGTCTAAACTAGTAGTGTAAATGATTTGAAAAAAGAAATGTTAAATTAGAGCATTTTTTAAATAACCTTATTATGTGAATATTTTAGATTATGTTTATATTACATAGTGAAATTAATTTGTAAAGTTATGTCTAACGCTGATAAAAAACTACGAATGTCGCAAAATCTACCAAGAGTATTTTTCTAAAGCCTTCACCAATTTAAAGTTAATTTAATTATTGATCTTTTAGTATACGCGTTTTATTAAAATATCTTTTGGTTTGTGTATAATAAATTAATAATGCATCAAATTGGGGACAGCGCTCCTTAATGGGCGAGTCCTATTACTGGCTGAACGTATGACGCGTTGCGTGAGCTCAGTACAGAACACTCAAGCTCAAGGTCACTGGTATATATCTCCGTCTTAAGCAAAAATTGTTACTGGGAAACGAATTTTATTTTTGGTGTGCAAAATCAATGTCTACGGCAGCGCGCAATGTTACATTGCGCGCTGCCCACACAATGTTACACTGCCCACACACGCTGCACACAAAACATTGTGCAGGGTACATGCAACTCCTGTAGGAGCTGTAGGGGGTAGTTAAAGTTAAGTTTAAGTTACATTTAAAACTTGTTCTCGTGAAAAAAAGTTGGAAATTTTGCCTTCAATATCTTCGTAACCAGAAGGTTCCCAGCTGTAGAACAAGAGACTTTCGGCTTCGTTAAGCATATTTTTACGTCCGTTATACCTATGTGGGTTTTTTAAGCACTCAGTATTCTAATTAATTGATATTTCTTGCAAAAACACTATTGAAAACTAAAAGTCGGAGCAAGTTTCTGATCAGTGAATATCAGCTAGCTTTCAACGCTATAATATATTGTTTCTAATATCTTCGTAATTAATATATATGGAGCATGCCGAATAAATTAAACGCTTCAGTATAGCATTCACAACGATTCGAAAGGCTTCCGAATCGAAAATGACACAATTTCGGTTACTAACCTCAAGAAAATCAGTTATCTCTTTGGTAGAAATAGTCACAATTTTTTTTTTCTTTCAGATTTGTGATCAGCGTTTAGAGGTCTCTTTCGATATCATTGATTGATGTTCGATTCGGCACGGAAGCGTATCAAATGTTTGTGAAAAAGTATGCTGTTCATTTCAGTATTAAATAGGACTCAAGAAAATAAATCTGTGATTCGCTAGTTTAGCGGCCCACTTTCTTTAACACGTCAATCGATTTGAGAGTGTAAACAGCAGCCGCCCTTTGTGCTTACCTCCTTCCGTCTACGGCTTGAAACAAGCTGTATGAGCTGTATCAGTTGCTAGCCTACTATTTGTTGTTAAGCTGTGTGTTTGTTCATACATGGATATAATAGGTTCTAAGATTCGGGCAAGATTAATTAATACATGGGGGAGTATGAAAGTGAATGATAATTTTGTGATTGCGTAGGTACATATTTTTATTAGTCTTGCTACTTAAAATGTTGAGATAAATACAGCTTTTTTACAATGTTAAGTAGTTTTGGAAATCTGATGGGTGATGTTTTAAATGTTTAACGTAGTACATCCCGCAGTTTTCGAGCTTAGATTCAGAGATAGTTTCCACCTAGATTTTTATATAATTATAATACTATAAATACAAGAGATCAAAAATACATTATACAGCAGCTGTTTAAGAAACATAATAAATATTTAAAAAATTATATTAATATAGATATTTTAATAGGTTCAGAAATACTTACATGTTGCACGAGGATACTTTGTCATACTAGTGTCATAATGGATTTAAATATAATCGGTTTTTTTAAATTATTTGTTTCCTACGTGACTTTTTGTAAATGTCTGTTCTTTCATATATGATATAATTCAATATTGTATTGATATATATTTTTCGTCCTCGAGGTCATTATAATTTTATAAATACATAACGAAATTTATTATTTCTGTTGTAGGTTCTTAGTTTATTACTCTAAAAATGAATGATGTCTGCTACTTTTAATTCTTCGGTGATTAATAGAAACTAATAAAGTGTAGTTTATTTGTGGTATTCAAAATATTTTTGTAAAACTGTGTCGTTAATAATGCTGAAATTAATGGTGTGGCATCGACATCGGTATGCGTGTGTTTTAAAATGAGACTAGGACTCATCGAATTATTATTACACCCAATGAGTATTTAAATAATGTGACATAACTTTCTCATAACAATAGGTACTGATCGAGGTTACGTCGCTGAAAAAATGCAAGTTCACTCAAAAAGGACACATTTTTTCCGGTTTATGGAGTGATTATTCCTACTCAAAGAAAAAGTAGTTGTAATTGGAGAACAAACAACAAGTTTAATATTTTTGATATATCTGTATTTTGATAAAAGTACTTAAATTAAATTAATTTTATTTCATTTAAGCCAGAAACTACACCCAATACTTAACAAAAATATACAGCCTGTATTACAATTTTTTTCTCAGTAACGTATAAGGTGTAAGTAGTTTGTACCTTTAAGGCTTCTACATACCGGGGCGACTTGTCGTGCGACGCGACGCGACACAAAGGCACCGCTCGTCCCACGACGCGCGGGGCCTTTGTGCCGTGTCGCGTCGCGCGACAAGTCGCGCTGGTATGTAGAAGCCTTTACACTTTCATTTTTAAAACATTTAAGAATATACATAGTTCACACGTTGGTACTTAGTGTACAAAATATAATGTCCTATCTTCAATCAGCCTCATTCACAACATCTATGAACAATCCAAACAATACAATATCTTTCTTCTAACAGCTCATCTCGCGAATGTCACCACGCAAGCCAGGTGACCGCTAGGCTAAGCTAAGCAGTAAATCCGAGAACTTAATCATTGACAGCAGATAATATCACAAGTCATAAATATAAGTGTTAATTGAGTGTCAAGGCGAATTATTATGACTGTAAAATTTATATGAAATTGTGATAACGTTATTGTGTATTTCAGTAAAGTTGTGAGAACAGAGGGCAAATTCTCGTACCTCCTTTGTTTGTGTTAAACATGTTCAAAATCTAGTAGGTATATGTTTACTTAACCGAGTTCGAAGACGATATACAGACAATTTGAGAGCTTAAGGAGGAGGCTCTTAAATCGTCTGTACCTACCTATATTTTGTTATAATTGTGTACAGGTAAGTAGATAAGTTTTTATTAGATCGAAATTATATTGTGACACCAGTAAAATTTCTATATTTATACCTGTAATTTATAATTATGGTGACCATAATCAAGAGTATTCTTTTCTTTAATTTTTACCTAAGTAAGAGAATTGGTGATGCGTTTTAATAAGTATTATAATATGTTTATAGATTTACTGACTGGCTTTTCACTGAGTTTGCATGTGCGTTAAGTGGTACTCGAAAGTGTAACAAAAATACGCTTCGCATTTTCCGAAAATACGAGTATGAATGAGCTCACACGGATCTAGTCATGCTCGAGGACGCCATTTTTTTGTGATGTGTACTTTACTTACCAACGGATCAATATCAGCTTCAGCTTGCTCTATAAATAACGTCAAAAACTAAATTTTTAAAGATTTTTTTTTGAAAAGTAAATTATTTTTATAAATATTTTCAGTATTTTTTGCAAATATTTAATTCAAAATACTAATAAAAGTCGGTTTAAAACAAATTGCTGTACCAGATATCGAATTGTAACCCGATACTTATAATAGTGCTACAATAACCTTTACCATAACACATTTACATATTTTATTCTAAATTATTGTTATAAGCTTTGATTGTTAACCCGTTCCGTGGTCACGACGCGACGGTCGTTGCGACCCGGTGTTACAATTACAATAAATTAATCCGGGACGTTTTGTTAACAGCCGTTTTAGTACCGATCTTAGGGTCATTCTAGTGCCGGTGACAAGAAGACCGCACATCTAACACTGGATTTATGCTCGCTTTTGTAGAAATACGGACGTTATGTATTTATGAATGGGTTGAATAGGGATCCTTTTATGTAGGTATGTTAAAATAAATTTTCAATGTGAATCGGAATTTCATAAAAATACATTTTTAAATATTGTAGGTTTCCTTTTAAATTTTCAGTGGTGCTAATAATTAAGTATCCAATAATATTTTAATAATGATGTCATAATAATGCATTCATAGTTACATTTTATCATAGGTACACATCATGCAATAATTTAAGACTTGAGGTGACAGCTCACACAGCTTTTAAGTAAAAATAAACTTTATTTTTACCCCATCTCATTATACGCCACAACTATTTTAATTCCCACGCGGAACCACAAAGTTTCACAAATATTTGGCCTCACAACGTCACAGTCGCAATCAATTGTCCTTGCGACGACTGCATAAATTTCGCGGTACTAAGCGCGCCTCTAATTAACCCTAAACAGACGCTGTGCCTCAAACGAGGACGTAAATCACGCGGCAACACAGAATGCCTCGTTGTCTTTAATTGAGCACTGAACTTTATTTACGCACTTTTGTTTGTTTGCCCGGTTTTTCTCAAGTTTATTGACTTTATAGAAAAACTATGCTTAGAGTAAATTTTATGTATGAATTGACATGCGATATTAATATAGAATTTGTAAATTCAGTATCCTATGAGTAATTATTACATGGCAGCGCATACATTATTTATAAACTGTTATTAATTTACAATTTATTGAAATATATTAATTTCTCATTTGTCGTTTTGTGTGTTTTGTTACTGACAAATCTTGTTAAGATCATAGAGCAATAAACACTCGTTTCATCATATACATAATATATAGGCCTCCATTTTTTCGTATGCAAATGTAAATGGAATGTCTCTCGATTTAAATATTTTAGCGTTTTATAAAGAAAAAACACAACAATTGATCCAATAAACCACTCGACCTAAAATAACCCACTAACAAGGAGCGACGTAATGAAACGCGAACGCTAGTAAATTTCCTTATTTCACTGGGAAAAAATTCAAACTCAAAAGTTCACAAGGATTTGTTTTGAGCGGGCAAATTTGTGGGTTAAAAACGTCCGCAGTACTTTATTGTTATAATAAAATTTCGCGAAATTATTTGGCACTTGTTCCGGACCTGATTTACGCGTGCCTCGCCGCGGCGCCTCGTTATACGCCGCATTTTAAGGGTTATTTAGTTGCAGCAACATAATGCAAACAGGTGTTGTTGTTTTTATTTTGTAATTGTTGTTTCTTACATGTGTTTGTGGTAATTCGACATAGAAATTACTGTACGTTCAATTTATCGGGTGTTTTCGAATAGTCATTAAGTTTTTTATAATTGTATCAACATAGCTTTGTTCTCTATCACACCGCGAAATGTTCTTCATTGAAAAGTTACACCTTTCATTATTACTTGTATTGTTTTGTCTATTTTGTTACTCATTATTTCCTTGTCTTTTGTCACTCCCGATATTTCTGGTAATATGTGACGTTGACATTGCTCGGCTTATGTCCTTTTTGATAAGGCAATTCTTGCTAAACAACCTGTTCGATTGACAGTTCTTAAGTGCACGGGACAAAATTTTTACCATACGGACAAAAAAATACAAGAAACAGCTTTGTCAAAGTCATGGTTTGTTTGCGCCGGAACGGAAAGGGTTAAGTGTCGAAAGTAAACTTAAAACTAATTCTGTTCAAGTTTTTGGCAAGTCACTCATTCGGCACAATTGCTTTTGAGATGTATTTCTTTACTAGTTACTGTTTTAACGTGGAACTACGAGCTTCGAAACTTCGGAGCTGACAAGCAAATGAAAGAAAGAAAATAGTTTTTTATTCTGCTCAAACAAAACATGAATTGCACACATACAAAGTAGCCAAAAGCCTCGTATTCGAATAATAAAACTTCAAATCTTAAAATAATTCTATCAGTTTATTTTCGTATAAATGTTGAAATTACTTGACATAAAAATATGTACAGTAACTTGGATTTGCTTAAAAAAGGCGTTCTTTCAGAAACTGGATAGTAGGAAGTAGATCGGTAAGTAAAAGTAATGGCCAGGATTAAGACGGAGATATATGCCAGTGACCTTGAGTGGTTAGCTTGCGTGGTCTGTACTGAGCTCACGCAACGCATCGTACGTTCAGCCAGTAATAGGACTCGCCCATCAAGGAACGCTGTCCCCAATTTGACGCATTATTTATTTATTATACACAAACCAAAAAGTATTTTAATAAATCGCGTATACTCAAAGATCAATAATTAAATTATCTTTAAATTGGTGAAGGTTTCAGAAAAATAAGCTTGGTAGATTTTGCGCCATTCTCAGTTTTTTTATCCGCGTTAGACATAACTTTACAAATTAATTTCATTATGTAATATAAACATAATTTAAAATATTCACAAATTAATTATTGAAAAAATGCTCTAATTTCAAATCATCAACACTACTCGTTTAGACGTGATCTTCAGTATAAAATCATTAAAAGTCGGATATCGTCGCCATAACTATTGTCGTACAGTGCAGTTTAAATTTTAGTTCATTCACATTGTAAATAAGTAGGTACTTAGCTAAAATTGTTGCTTTTTTTAAAGTGTCAACATTACACAATTGCATCTTCAATTTCCACTTTACTCAATAACCAATTTCTAGACAAATAAGAATTACAAGAACACAAGCAAATAATACGAACGTAGCTAGTTTTTACACCTCTAAGCGACGTATTTATTATTAAGTAACTTTCAAACTTAACCTATTAACTATGTTTTTAGAAGGCCTTCTCGTCTGACTATGATTTTGCAAATCATTGAGCCTAATTAAACGGCTTATTGCATTCTGTTAACCGACTGTGAATAGTTAAGTAATGGTTTAAAATAGCTTTGAAGTAACACAGGTACAGGTAATTAGGATTTGTATGGAGTCAGTGTAGGATTTTCATGTTTTTTTTTAATGCTATTTTTTGTAGTTCAATGTTTATTCTGTAAAACGTGTTTTATTTTTGTTATTTTAACATACTTAAAGCTTATGGGGCATAGAGTATCTGTGTGCGTATAAATATCATGTGTAGGTAGGTGCACCCGGCTCATGGTAGCAGAAAGAAAACCATGGGGTTTTGATAATAGAGCTCCGACACCGCCTTCTATTTCTCTGACGGAGCCCATATAAGAGAATTCCCCACGGAACAATAAATTAAATTAAATTAAAAGGTTATGCTTTTACTAAAATAATTATTCTGTCTTTATCTCCATAGACACAAATTACAAGCCAAAAACAATATAGATAACAATTTAACTACTACTTCACTCTGCACTAAAACACTTAATTTAACCAATATCGTAAAAGCTAAAACCATTTATCTCCTTTTAACATTACGAGTTATAGTTAACAATTTCCATCGATCTCTCGTAACCCACTTGACGTAAACACGAAAGCTTCTATTAATAATGCGTGGGAAAAATTTAATTCATCGATAAGAAAAACGGAACAATATTTTAAGATTACCATTAAGAAAATCGAGTGCTTTAACCGGTAAAATTGCTTGTCTAGGTATAGTCGTTGTGAATGACGAACGTTCCGAATGTCAGTTCTATCTCATTGACATAATAATGACAGAAAGCGCTCTTGTGTAATGCCACAACTAGTGATGGGTCGAGAGAATATTGCTATGAATAGAATACTGCAATAATCTTATCGACGGAGAATATTCTTGGAACATGGAGAATTTAAAACTGGAATAATTAACATTAATCCCAACTTACAAAATTTAAGAACACTTGAGAGAATTTATAAGAATTTTCTTGAAAATATTTTCGAGATTGTTCTCGCTCAATTTACTGAGAATTATGTTGTGGAGTAGATTATTTTGACGTTAACTCCGTAAAACGTTCACATGCACTCAGAACTATAAAAAAAGATTGATACAATACAAAATAAAAATATGTTATTTTAGATATCATGATCCATGCCTACATTACGACATATCACAAACATAGAAATTAAGACTACAAAAAACATAAAATAGTTAGATGACTGACTTAACAAAGGAACTCCAAAGCCGGATGAGATCCTACCTGCTACAGTCTTTAAGATTTTGTTGTGGCAGCCACGCATTCTGCAGATCAGGGATACCGTCCTTTTGCAAAAATGATGGCATGAAAGTCATCAGTGCGAAACAGTGCGAACATCCCCGATGCACTACAGAAACGTGGCAGCCCCAATATCAACTTCAACACATCCTGAATGGATGGGCAGGTACAGCGTTCTTTTGGTGTGACAGACCCACAGACTTTCAGTGTAAAAGCTCTGACAACATGCCTTAAAAAGTGTGATCTTAACGCGTGTTGTCTGTATTAGATGTCAATAGAGACACCATTGTTTTTTATAGAAATCTTCTTAAAGAATAATTCTCAGTAAAATTCTCACTAGGAGAATATTCTCGGGAAATTTCCCATCACTAGCCACACAACCATACCTAATAGTTGTAAGTCATTACATAATCTTAATTCACGTTAATGTTTTCTCGTAGTAATTAAATAAATTGAAGAGTACCAATAAACGTAGATATCAGGTAGCTACGAGTATAGCAATAAAAATACTAAAGAAACCACTTTATTTTACAACTGTGACAATGTATGGCGGCATGGGTGGGCCGATTGTCTATTTTGAGAGAGAAGACATACGAAACCAAGATGGTAACATAAATAACAAGTTTTTGGACAATTAATATCGGATGTTCCCTTGATCCCCTTGATCTGTCGTTAGATTGCTTTTTTATTTAGATTTAGTGCACTTCGACCGTGGTTTAGATTGCGTGAAGCTCCCCTCACCAGCTTTTTGCCTGGTACCTACTTTTGCGGACGCACAGTTAAATTTAACTGTGTGGTATAGGTTAATCAAGCCTAGAACTAACTCTAAAACATCTTAAAAACATAACATCATGGTTGTAATCCCCGAAGGGTTATGCAGATGTGTGCATATTATTATAGTACACCCACATTTCCCCAGTTATGTTTAAATCCCATGTAATAGGGGGCGAGCCTATTTTCATCAGCCGGGCACAACTCTATACTCCGGGCTGTTACTGAGAAATTTCTGATGAAAAACCCCAATAACACTTTGCCCGACCTGGGAATCGAACCTAGAAATCACCTAAAAAACAAAACTGAAAAGTCTTTTAACTACCAATAGTTAAAAAATCCTAGATAACATGAAAATGAAAATTCTTGGAAAATTTTAAATTAATTTCATTGACACTTAAATAACGGATAACATTCAAATAATTATGTAAACGCATTAAAAGGAAAAGCAGACGTAAAATTAATATTTTCACATAGATATTCTGCTACAATTAATTTCCTTCATAAATAATAAAAATACTCCAAAATGAATGCGTCTATATCTGTCATTCGGTAATCTCTTTTACGTTGACATAAGGTTGATGTTCGTGTGTCATAAATCCTTAGCCGCCCAAGAAGAAAAGTTGGACGTTTTCCGTGACAGAATAAGGCAAATTGTTATTATATTATTGATAGGCTTCCGTCCACTAATTTCAACTAGAAATTTATTATAAAACAGGAAATGCTTATAATTTGACGTCGTGTGCATGAAAAATTATATCTTTTGTCACATAACAAATACGTTGCGTTAATGATTTGAAAAATTCGTGTCAAAACTATTTTTTAATTTAGATCTATATTTTTGAGTGTTACGTCTTTAATTCGATGTTACACGGTAGTCTTCTATATGAATTATATAGTTTGATTTCATAAGAACTGCTATGTATTCAACTGCCTCGTTGGTCTAATGGTCGCAAGCGCTACTGCTGAGTATAAGATCCTGGGTTTGATTCCCAGGTCATCATTCATCATCATTTGAGCCGAAAGACGTCCACTGCTGGAAATAGGCCTCCTCCAAAAAAAAAGGGGGGGGGGATTTGCCATAATCGCTACGATTGGCAGGCGGGTTGGCGATCGCAGTATGGTTTTAAAAATGCATAGAGAACGCTGCTGCCCATTCTCTAGTAAGTCCCTTCGTCGCCTTTTACGACACCCACGGGAAGAAATGGGATGGTGCTATTCTTTACGTCCGGCACCACATGGAACAGGCAGGTCCCTTGGTCAGGCAACGTGTTATTGGGATTTTCTATCAGGAATTTCTCGCCCCCTAATGCATGAATGAATAAATGAAATGCACTTAACCCAGCGTGGTTGTACCAGAATCGATTGCTCGAATGAACCCAAAGATTCACACTAGCCCCTGAAACCTCAAGTTTTATGAGACTACAGAGACCATTGTATATCAGAGATTAGACCAGGGGGCGCGATAATGGTAGGGAAGACGTGCCCTTGGGATAGGAGGGATTATTAGAGCCTATCGGATATGCATCCTTGAGCAAGCATTGGAATAGTGGAGAGACGGGTGATATTTATATATGGGAGGGGCATCTTTTAGTAGCTTCGCAGCCAGGTTGGCTCTGGTTCTCTCGGTTCTTGTCTGTGTCACTGCTATGCTGTATTACACCCAGGTCAGGCAAAGTGTTATTGGGATTTTCTATCAGGAATTTCTCGCCCCCTATTGCATGGCACTTAAACATAAGTGGCGAAATGTGGGAGTACTATAAGTACACGTTTGCTAAACTCTTCGGAGATTATGTTGTATTAGGCGACTTATATTATTTTATTGGAAAGAATTATAAACTGTATGAAATGAAAAAAAATATATAAAATACAAACCTTGCCTCTGACAGAAGCAATGTTTTATGGTTAAATAAAATTAATGTTTTAATAACACCTTGTAACAATGGTACTTTTATATTTTTTATACTAAATGCTGCGATGACTTGAAATATGAAGACATGGTTTCGCAAGAAACGGTAGTTATGAAAACATTAACATCTAATACATAAACATTACGAAGCATTTCATCATTTGTCATTAAGAACACAGATGAAAATACATAATGTCATAAGACACAGATGAAAATACATAATGTCATTCACACTATGTTATTGGTATGTGAAGTGATAAATCCAATAAATACAAGTTATTTCCGTTTAAACTGTTATTGCTTGCAATATTGGATTTTAAATATATGGGTTTATTCATATGATATTTATAATAGCTTCATAACGACTAATGCAAACGATAATTTTGGTCGAAAGTTGGACATTTACCCAGTTTCTGCTTGATATATTGGTAAAATAGTATCAAAATTATATTTCGTGGTTCAGATTCATTCATTAATGTTGCGTGAATACTTTTCGATTGTCATTTATATGAGGTTACATGTGATAATTTGTCTCGTAAAAATAAGGTGTTATATACCCGTCGTCTGTTTTAATCAAAATAAAAATAAAATCAACGTCCATATCTCTTATCATTAACTCTTTATAAAAACAATTACTTTGTTCAAAGTGAAAAAACCTCAAGCTTTTAAAAAAGAGTCAAGTAACTTCACTGCAGGCTTTTACAGGAAATCGCTGCTGTTTTTCAAATATAATACCTTGATTGACTTATAGGTATGCCAGCTGGTTGATCCGTACTAAATTCAAGAATTACTCAAACATATAATATGAAAGACTAAACTTGGAAACAACTGAAAAAAGATTTCAATATTTTTTTAGCATTAGCAAAGCATCTTCAGTCTACCAAGAAACTGACAGTTCGAAGGTAACAAAACAACACGTTACTAACAGTTGAAGTATTGTGTGTCCAATTAGTAAGAGAACGGACCAAAAGCGGGCGTTGTCTATAAATATATAAAAACACTCTGTTACCATTTGTCACGGAACGCATTATATTTATCAAGATACCGTTCCGCATGCGACGTACAGGGTGATCAGTACTGGAAGTTGTAGATTTGGTACAGAAATACCAGCTGATAGTATCATTCACCTATGAATGATATGAAGAAAGAGAAGAAAAGGGAGTGAATGATACCGTGACGCTTAACAGGGGAGAATGGAAACGCATTGCGCCGACCCCAAGTAATATGAGACAAGGGCAGGAAGAGTAGTGTTTTTGTTTAAGATGATGTACGAGCTATTCGGGATATTAAAGATGCTGAAGAATGAATAAATAGAAGCAATGCAACTGCAATAGCAGACACAATCAGAACTAAAAGTTATAAAATATGGTGCAAAAATACTAGTAAATGACTTTGTGATGCAAAAGCAAATGGGGAAGTTATTAAAGTAGATAAAGACAGGACAAGTAGAGATTGAATGGAGATAGAGGATGATTTTATGATATGTATTGGATAAGTTGTAGGTAAATGTGATAGTGAAATACCAGCAAAGTAATTGCAATTTGTAGCAAAAGATGATGTAAGTGTTGATGGAAAGGCTAAGGCTATAGTGAAAAAAATGGAAAAAGTGGAAATGTAGAAGATATTTTGGTGATCAGTATTCTAAATCGTAAATACCAGCTGAATGTAAGATTTATAACAAAGATCATATTAAAGGTTAAGGAAACCTTCAACACTTTCAGTAACGAAGCGAAGACAGTACAGGTTATTTTGTTGATCAGTTCCTCACGTAAAATATTGTTGCATAAAAATAACAGCTGGTGCCGTTTTATCATTTTCATTATCTAAATCAGATTCCAAATCATCCCAAAAATTAAGAAGAATGTTTCCCCATAAAAAAACACATGTCTGCCTCCCTGTATCAACTAGAGCGGTTAACATTCCTATAAACAAGATTGTTGCAGCTCTGCGCTGATTGATGGATGCGCCCGCGCAGTCGCTATTAGTGACGGTTTATGGGAAAAATAGTTTGAAAAAAGAATGTAAAAAAGTAAATTCCGTTTTAGGAACATTGTGTTTTTAATTAGATGATGTCGTTGAGATGAATTGATTGATAGTTTTCCATTTTTGAATTATTATGAATGACGAAGTTTGCTTGACAATTTCGATAGGTTTTGTTTTGAATTTGAAATTAGGAAAGTTACGATGATGAACGAAATAGTTGGTCTGATAAAGAGGAAGTGATAAATTAATAAATAAGAGAAATGATGATGATTGCACTAACTACAAACTAAAATATACCTACTAAAAGAATAAAACTGACAAGATAGCTATCAAAAACTGAAAACCAAACAAAAAACATATTTGTAACAAGAAAACAGCGGAACTATTTAAAACGACATTATCTAATATCTTTATTTCAATGGCGCGCATCGTGCATCCAATATATCAACGTGTGAATCCCACAAATGTACCGCGGAAGCGACGCACGCGCGGCTTATGATAATTTGTATTTTGGGAGCTCGTAATGTTGGGAATAACGTGCTTTTTTTCTTATTTTTTACTGTGTTAGTCCATCTCATGGGGCATGTTAAATGCTTACTACAAGTTTTTTTTAATGGTAAGGACAATAATCATTTATGTTTTTTCCGTTTTTTATGAAAATTAAACTGGCATATGAATGGCCAGTTTAATTTACCGCCTCACAAGACGGGTTGGTGATTTTAGACTTTTATTAATAAGTCTGAAATCACTAACCCCTCTTGAGCAAGCGTGGTGAACAATGTTCAAGCCTTCTCTGTATAAGAAGAGGCGTTTACATTGGGATACTAATAAGCTGGCTAGGCTATTATATTACTTTCCATCATCCATAGTACGGTAATTGTGACAAGTAAGGCATCCATGAACCAGACTCGACAGCACGGTTGGCGCAGTGGTTAAGCACGTTGGTAGCACACCTCCACCGCGAAACCATAGCAGCGAAACCGCAGTAGTTCAATTGTACTGGTTCGCGTTATGTTCCGCTACTCGCATCCGATTCGAGTAGCGGAACCTGACGCGAACCAGTACAATTGAACTACTGCGGTTTCGCTGCTATGATTTCGCGGTGATGGTGTGCCATCAGCGGCAATTGACTGCTGCGCTGCGTGTCGCGGGTTCGATTCCCGCACGGAACAAATATTTGTATGACCTTCAAGTAGTTGTTCCGGGTCTGGCTGTTTGTGAGTTTAAATGTTTGTAAACGCACCTACAATACAAGAGAAATTCCTAGTGTAGGGCAACGTTTAAAAAAAAAATCTTCAATTTACATCCCTTCTTTATAACTAGATATTAATCTTAAATAACTTTTTCATGTAGATCATGTTGTTGTGATTGTTGTTATGTAGTGCGAGCAACATAGTAACTAAGCTATAGTTTATAATAACTTGTTGTGAATGTCTTTAGAAATTACTTTTTTCTCTCTCTCTGTATTTTATAAGTGGAGACTTGTAATTGGCTTCCAGACTAATGTACTGTTCTTGATCTGTTTGTTTTAGCTGTAAGTCTCCCATGTTATTTAAATAAATAAATAATTGTGAACCGGTTTTTGACTTTAGAAAGCCATGCTAATGCACTATCCGGCCCAAATTTTGAAATAATTTCATCATCAGCCTTCAGCAGTCCATTGCTAGACATAGGTCACTCAAATCTCGATTCTCGGCAACTCCCATCCAGCTACTATGGGTGGTAGCAGCCTCCCAAAAACCCTGTGTAAACAGAAAACTCTAAACTGAAAGATTCCATACTCCACTAAAATCAAGTTTCAAATCCTTGACCACCATTCTAGAAAATTAATTCCCTCACAGTTAAATTCAATTATCATTAGTTAGTCCTATAACAAAAAACAATAAATAATCAGAATCTCTATTGCAATTAGCGGTTGCAGTGTTGCGTCAGAGACAATCGTAGCAACAGTCGGGCCACAAATAGTCGCGAGTGGGCGACGCTCAACACGCTCGACCAGGAGTGGTGACACGGTAAATATTAATATGTTATAATTGTGCGTTAATTATAACAGCATATGATCTGTGAAATGTTAGTTTTTGAAGCGGGAAGTTGGTGACCAAGACATTGAGGTACATTAATAAGTATTTATACCTAGTACAATTTTCATAAGTTTAGTGAAAAAACTTTTTTTTAAATTATTATTTGGAAGTAGCCAAGTTAGGTGTTTTTTGACAGTCCACATGTCGTTTCAGCGTAAGTTTTCAGTGTAGAGATAAGTAGACACTTGTCAATATTTAGTAGATTTTTGCATGGGGGAAATTAAATTGTGTGTTACCCATTGATGTATAAAATAGGAAGATAAAGTACGCGCTCCTCGATGTGGACCGCATAAATTAGGGGAAAGAACACAATCGACCTACATTACTCTCGGTTTGCGGGGAATACCCGAATCGTAGTCTGTTTCCGAGTTGTTATGGGTACGTAACAGTGACAATTATTGCTATCTCGTTCCTGCTGTAGCCCGCGTAATATGTCTCTCTATTTCGGTTGTCGAGCACATGACGCACGACATCGGGTCCATTTAATATTTACGTGATGTTAGAGAGTGGCCTATCTTCCTATTTAATACATCAATGGTGTTACCAGCTGTTTTGACGGAAATGATGGTAAAATTGCACGAGGTGAATGAATTAGTTCTAGTTTGTAAAATGACGCAGTGACGGCTATCCATCTTAAACACACGTTAATTTGTGAATTCTTCGTGAACATTTTGTATAGTTGCAAGATACGCGGAAGTCTGCCCTGCACTGTATCATTTTCTTATTGCTATTTATTGAAACCACACGTTTTTTCACGAGTTTCATCTCAAATTATAACCCTATTACTATACTTTATTAGTTATGCGGCCGCATGCATTAAAATATCAAAGAAACTTTTGAACTAATAACTCGTTGTAACAGCCACACAGTGCCAACAATACTTGTGGCATACACCTCGATTTACGCGACATCGCCTGCATTCACAAAATACTAGACACATAAGAAATGAAGCAACAAATTGGACGGTAGCTTACTGGCCTAAATATCAAGTGTTTGTCGACGCGTCTTATTATTCTCATACTTGTTTGACGTGTATTTTTCAACGCTCTTCAATATTTTTCAACGGCTATTTTTGTTGCAAGACCGCCTCCTTCGTTTGTGCAAAGATTAGAATAGTGTTGTGAACAGAATCGACATTGTTGTTTTAATGTTTTTTTTTTATTATATTAAGAGAAATTTAAGACGTACAAATTGATCTCAATATTGTTAACTTATTAAAGTTTAATAGTGTAGTTATTTAGCTAATAAAACATTTTCTTCTAAATGTTGGCACATTTTATTTCACAAGCTCCTTATAGTCATGATAGTCAGTTATTTTTGAGCAAAAACCTTCTACTGTAAAGTTTGAATTTTGATGCTTATACAGTTAAATGCTTCTCAGGCACAGATTTAATAAATACATGTCGGATCCGGTCATTAGTACGGGCAAGAAACGAGTCGCAAGCGCGCCACTACTATAGCGACATGATGTCATATAAGCACATTATTGGCGCGCTTCTACAGAGTCGTGATGTTTTGAGCCGATGCCGAGGAGGACATTCAAGATTCAGTGTTTGGTCTGATCGCATCGGACTTAAGATGTCGCGGAACTGTACTCGATTCGTTATGCTCGTTTATTATGGAAGCTAAAATGTGTAGTGATTGTGTCAATCTGTAATTTTTATAAACGCTGTGTATCGTACCCAGTGTGTTTTCATTGCACGTCTGAATCTAAGTAAAATCCAGTCGATCCGACATACATTAAAAAAAAAAAAAATATCTTTATTTCGAACTTACTGATATGAAGTAAGGTTTGGTTAAACTAAGTCCAAACCGTATTGTAAGAAAAACACATAAAAAGTGTCAATGTGAAAGAAAAACAAAGTGTAAGCGCACATAAAAATTTGTTGAAGAAAAGAAACAGTCACAGAAGTTACATTTATTTTTTGATATTGATACCTGCATTTATTATCATTTATCTTATAATAAGATAAATGTATGTATCAATAAATAAGCCAAAGTTATTGTAATCGTACTAGGTTTAGGAAAAATTGTGTTAAGAACAGACAATACTAAGTATTGTCTGTTCTTAACACAATTTTTCTAAACCTAAAATAGTAGTAGTAACCATAAAATAGTTAAAAATTGTGTAATTAGTAAGTATTTTCTAATTGAAATGTATCCATACATTTCCATAAATTGTGTTTTGCAAACGTGTGAAAATGCGTTCAAATAAAAAAAAAAGACCGAGCCGTAGACGTACACGATCCTTTACAGTAGTTGCATATGATATCTGACATCTCACCTTGGTAATAAGCAACTGAGCAGCGACAGAAATTAAACTCAAAATGTAAAAAAGCTAAATACTGAAATATTTATACGAATAATTCTATTCATTACTTGCCCACTGGTCGATATTCGACCCCACTCTACTTACCATCTATATATTACTTACTAATTCCATGAGTACAAGAATTCCATGCTATTAAAAAGTACTTACTTATTCCATGCTCAAGCTGTCACTTCCTGTTACATACTTCCGTCCTATTTCACGAAACCAATTACATAGAAAGCGTAGAGTAAAACATCAAAAAACTATGATTATTATAGTTGTCATAAAATATCCATATGTATATGGCCCATTTTGACGTTTAACTTGAATCGATTTATCGTGAGTATCGAGTACCAAGTCGTATGGTTACTTCACCTATCGCGACGTAACTAGTCGATACTCGATACTCTTGATAAATCGATTCAAGTTAAACGTCAAAACGGGCCTGTTATTTTGTGACAACTATAATCAACATTTGTTTACTGCCTACGCGACCATCTACATCTAATAACATTATCCACATTTTCACACGTCAGTCACAGTGTCGTTCTGTGGGCTATTCTACAGCTCTTTATTGTCGCTAGCCCATTGTTTATTTAAACAATAACTGGACATTTTATGGCGCCGACGGTTTTTACGATTACAAACTATTCCTACATGTCATCTAGTTTTTTTCCTCCTAAATATTTTATTTTTATTGTCCCAAAAGTAAGTGAAACGTGACCACATGATATAATAAATTCACTTTTTTAGTGATGTAAATCGTAAATAACGCTGAAATGATGGCTGTGTTTAGTAATAATAAAGAAAAAGTTTTCCTCCGAGAATGCGGTATTTGATTTAGTGTTGAGTTCCCCTCGTATTTTTGTTAATGTGTAGTTTATTATTAGCGGATTGTTAATGGCGATTAATGGTGCATCGCAAGGCGATAAAAAATATTGAACGCTTGTAAACTAGTAGGGAAGATCCTAGGATCTTCCGAGAGTGAAAATATCGAGGGGACATTCGATAAAGATTTCTATTCTGAAAATAAATATCATAATTAATAACAATTTTTTTTTTGTGTATCTCTTTATTATCTAGTGTAGGTAAATAGTTAGTTGTGTGATCTATTGTATATAATGGTTTGAATGTATTCGTAATGAATAAAAAAAAATCTATAACAAAAGTTTTGTTTTATCCTACTTACTAAATTTTTGTCCCGTAAATTAATAGACGGAATTCAAATAACAGACATGCAAGTATTTGTACGATTATTAGCGACTAGCGAAAGAGAATAACAAAAGCCATTTCTTCTATTTAACCCCGTTGTTTTGACGTGCCGCTCTATTCTGGTATTCGAGGAATCACTAACAAATCAGCACCTGTCACTTTTGTTAACGTATCCACGAATACCCGAGCCATTGTTTTAAAAGTAGAAAACAATTCAATCTTCACTTTAAAAAATCGTGTGTTATTTTAGTTAGTCTTTTTAATGGGTCCGCGTATTTTGTTTTAGAATAACTCACGTGGTAAGTATGTAGATTATGAACTTTAAGAAGAGTCATGTAAGATTCAAATTGGATATTTTTCTTGTTGGGATGTCAGATGTTTTGTTTTTAATATCGAGTTGGAAACATTGTTGTCGCCTCTACAATAGGCCTGCACGCGTTGACAGTTGATAATCGAAGACGGATTTAACGAAGACAATGGAATTTTCAGTATTGTTTCAACTGAGTGACAAATTGCCGTAACGTGATTTTTTTTTCATTTTTCTTGGCACATTGTCCCTTTTCGTTATGAATAATAATAAAAATAAACAGACCTTTCTTTTTCTTTTCTTTTATTCGTTATTTACGGCCGGTGTTAATGTTAATATGATATATGGGATTATTACTTAAGAATAATTTGTACGCCTCCGTGGACTAAAGTGACTTTTAATTTTATTATTTACTGCTTTTGTCTTGTGTGCGAGCTTAACCGTTGTTTTAAGTTGAAAGTTTTACTTGCAGTAATATTTTATCTTGTAATCACAATATTTTTGGCAGATCATTTTTGGGAAATATTTTACAAAGATGAAAAGGCTCGTTTTACAAAAAGAATGATGTTCATGAACTTCTATATCTTCTTGCCTCATTTTGCTTCGCGGTAAGCTTAATCCCAAATATAAATATATTACATTTATAAGAGCTGGTTCTCTTTTATTTTCATCCATTATTTTTCTAAACATAGGTACTTTATTCTCGTACCTACTTCACGATTGCCTTCGTATCGTATGTACATAAGTAAGTAGTAAGTACTTACCTTCACTTCTGAAACGTGAATTAAGACCTAACAAAATGTCTTGCATTTTGGACAAAAAAAAAACAGCAGACATGTAGATTTGCGAGTTGAGAATACACAGATCTTTCTAACATCCACGGAATTTCGCTGTATCAAGACAAAAACGTGAAATATGTATCCACTTTGTCATTCCATGAAATATCTGATGCTTAGCGCATTGTTTTCTTATTCGGACAATGACTTATTCGCCGCTTACGAGAACCGTCTATCGTTTTAGTACGTTAATCTCGGAGATTACTGCGTCAAGGCGGATGTCACATAAAGTACACTTTGACACATCTCGAAATACGTGCCGCGTGTGTTTATGCTAGGACATCACTAGTTGAGAAAAATTACTACTCATTTTCAAACGATATTGGACTTTATTTGCCAAAGTGACGGTTAGAATTCAGTTGTGTGATGTTTTGTTTATCTTTGCACCAACTGATTGGATTGTCATAATGTTCGAATTTTAAAATGAGTAATAGTTTTTGTTTTTTTTTTTTAGCTAAAATAAAGTTTTTTCTGTTGTTATTGAAATAGAAAATGATGACGTAATTAAACACACACAAACACATAAACTTTTTTTTTTTATTGCTGATATTCACTAGTTGAAAAATAAAAATCATAATACTTATACCTTAATAATTTTTAATCATTACCGTAATGTCTTGAAAATATATAATTAATTATTTTAGTGCAATTATATACAGCACGACTTAATTATTATTTGTTACCTACGTTAGCACGACTTAGCATTTCACCTTAGCATTACCAACATTTTTTACTTTTCTTTCTAATAACATTGTAAAGTGCCAACAAAACATATTGATCATACGGTTATTATAATTATTACTTGTCTGGCATAAAATAATTTATTTGTATTTATTAAAACCTCTTGAACTTTTAAATTACGGTCAGAAAAATGTATATACTTACCGATGAAAATAGAATTGAAAAAGTACTATAGGTACTCCATTTGAAATAAGATTAGACATCTAAATAAACCTTTTTTACAGTCCGCTCAACCGATTTTGACTTCTATTGCGTTGGTGGCATGACAAATGGCAGCTGTACTAAACAGCTGGCATTATAACCACGTTTTTGCTTTTAATGCTATCCTTATACCTACGGAATAGAAGTCAAAATCGGTAAACAAATTTATTTAAATGTCAAATCTTATTTCAAATGGAGTTTAGGTACTTTTATTTAAATGAAAATCATTAACGGCTATAAAAAAAAATATAACATTACATCAGGCCTGTTTTGCCCGAAGAGTTATACAGAGGTGCACTATCGTACACCCACATTTTACCAGATATGTTTCATCATTCATCATCATTTAAGCTGAAAGACGTCCACTGCTGGACATAGGCCTCCCCTAAAGGGGGGTTTGCCATAATCGCCACGCCTGGCAGGCGGGCCGGCGATCGCAGTATGGTGTTAAAATGCATAGAGAGCGCTGCTGCCCATACTCTAGTAAGTCCCTAAGTCGCCTTTTACGACACCCACGGGAAGAAATGGGATGGTGCTATTCTTTACGTCCGGCACCAAACGGACTGATGTGATAGATATGTTTTAGGTCCCATGTAATAGGGGGCGAGCCTATTGCCATCAAATATTATATTTACGTAGCTTATTTAGAATGTAATTTAAGTTTAAATTACTTACATTTAAAACAAAAAAAAAAGGTTTTTTTTCTAAAAATAGATACAAACTGGAAAAAATACAAAACATTTTAGAATTAGAACATAGGGCAGGCGCACACAGGAAAATTCACGACGTCATAGAGAAATAAAATCTAATCGAGAAATGAAACGGGCAATCAATCGTTTTGTAGGAGCAATTAATAAATGGCTCACAGCCATACATTTTAGCGGTCCGCTGACGTCAAACAAATGTTCTAGGATTTTTTTGTAACAAGTCTTTAGCTTCATAATTCTTGTCTAATGTGACACACTGATTTGTGTTAAGGCGAAGTTTTAGCTGCCTTTATAATTAAAAGTTGGATTAATATTATCAATTAGGGCACTTGATTGTATTTGTAGAGTTATTCAATATGGTAGCTAGATGCGCCTGAGTGCCTAATAACATGGAGTGGATTTAATAAGGAAGAAATATAATAATTTATCTAGTAATTAAAAAATAAAGATATGACGGAAACAGTGCCTGTTTTGAAAAATTATTAAAAAAAAAACTGATTACAAAAATTACTAAACTATAAGTAAGTTTTTATAAAAAAATGTACTTAACCACTTTGTTTTTTAAAACAAACGTTTATGCTGCACTTTGAATATTAATAACTGTTTAGCATATTTATTGAATAAAATCTTTGAAATGGATGAATGTGATTCCATAAGAACCACATTCATCTTAACACACAATGTTTAGAATATTGTCACATTTATTATTGTAATTTATTTTTAAACAGTTTCTATTATAGTTTTACAATACTAACAGTATATTATTAAACTATTTTAATTATTTGTTTAGTTCACTAAATAGTATTTAATTGGTAATTTGTCTGCAAACTATAAACTGCAACACTAATAAAATCGTTTTAAATGATTTACGAGAAAATATTACAGTAAAAGTGAGTTACTTAGGAATAATTGTGTGTCTATTAAAAAGTACATTAATTGTTGTTTCCCAAAAAAACATCTTAATCGTAAACGTTTTTTGGGTTCCGTAACCCAAAGGGCTCAACGGGACCCTATTACTAAGGCTCCACTGTCCCTCTGTTCGTCCGTCCGTCACAGGGCTGTATCTTTTGAACCGTACAGGAAGACACTTGCTATTTTCACAGAGTGTGTGGCCGCAATATATATCACCGCTATATCTATGGCCGCTCTATCAACAAATAATAAAAATGAAATAAAGTAAAACATTGGACAAGAAACGTGTTTACTTTTTAACAAAATGTAAAAAAAAAATGTACTGTTAGGTAAATATTGTACGGTGGTACGGAACCCTTCGTGTGCAAGTCCGACTCGAGCTGGCTCGGAACTCGGCTGCTTTTTTTCTTTGATGTAATCTCTAACTGAATGATATCTGGTAAGGTACAGTCAGCAAAGTATTGCATGCAGATTAATGAAACTAAAAACGTTGAATTTATTAAATATATACGGTTTGTGACGCATCATAATTTTACTCCCACAAATTGGATATTCAGTTACGATATATGGCCAATTTTATGTTACGCGCGCAAATTTCGATTAAGACGCGTCGCTTTTATGTTTTATTAAATGTAGTTTATGGAGCTGACTGTACCGTCAGTGAGAAAATTCTCCTTTGATTTGGAATTTCTCTGTATTTTTTTTATGATGTGTGTATTTTATTGCGCTTGGATTACCTTTTGTACTGAATTAGATTTTTTTTTTGGTTTTATTTTTTCTATGGTTTAGGATTTTTTTTTAATGTCTTATTTAAAAACAGATAACTGGAAATCTCTGTTTCTATGGAAACTATAATTTGGCTGTAACACTATTTTTCAGAAATGTTCATAATTAACATTTTAGACCTTTGTATCCTGGTTATGCGTATGATGTTTCATTAAAATCTGTTTAGTCATTTCGAAAAACAAGGACCTTGAAAGTTTGTATGAAATGCCGTAGTCGTAAACGATTTTAAGGTGTCATCAAGTTGAACAGAAACCAGAACCAAATAGATGTTAGTCCAAGAAAGTATAATATTATATTATATTATTATATCCACCCAAAAACTAAATAAGAAAACGATAAATTCGCACCAAAAAAAACAATACGCACGTAACCCGCTATTTAGGGATCCCATCAATAACGGGTCCTCGCTTTGCACCCCTCCCTCACTTCCGACAAATTACACCCCCTTTCACCCCCAAACGCGTCAAGTATGACGCAATTATTGGCGCGATCCATCATCGGAGACGTGTAACACAACTAAATAATTTTCGGGTTAAACATTTAATTCTGTGGAGTAAAACAACGTCGCATTCATAGCGTTGATGAATGAGTGTATTAGCGGCTTTATATTTTGATAAAGTTGTGTTTACACTCACTTTATAGTGATATCGAGTTTGGAGCACTGAAATTGCCAAATTAGGCTTGTTGTACACGAGGGTCGGTTGGTAACTGGAGTCAAATAAGCGTTCATATGAAGTTAAATTAATGGCTAGAACTGTGTTACGCGTTTTTGAAACGGCTAAATTCAATCATTTCTATTTTATCCGCGCTAAAAAAAGGGCGCGTGCTATTTGAAACTGAAATCATAACATAAACTCACGCCTTCTCCCCATGGGGGTAGGCAGAAACTATAGAACGCCACTTGCTACGCTCCTTACATACTCCGTTCGCCTACGTTCATACATCTAGTCATACACGCACGCCGGTTGCGAGTACTACGCACCTGACTTTTCTGAAGAACATCACCAATTTGGTCACTATATGTCCTTCTAGGGCGTCCCCTCCCGGCGATTCCACTCACCTCTGCTTTATAAATACCTTTTGTTAGTCGCCTTTCACTCATCCTCTCCATAAATACCTTTTGTTCTCATCCTCTCCACATGACCAAACCATCTAAGCATACTCTTTTCAATCTTTGTCACTACATCTTCTTTTAAACTGCACCGTTGCCTTATCACTTCATGTTTCAGCCTACACTGAAAAAAAAAGTGTTTGCTTTAACAAACATCTTGTTTAATGTGATCACGCATCTTGACTCCATACGAGCCTAACAAGATCTTGACTTCTGAAGCTAGGAGAACTTTGTTAAATTATCATAGTTCCGTCAATTAAGAAATTAGTTAGTTTAATTACGGGTAGTTATTTGATTTAACTATACAAATGTAGGTCAGTTTAAGAATGATGTAATGCTAACAAGTTGCTTGTTACCATCAACTAAGATTATTAATTGATTTAAAAAAGTGAAGAAGTAAAATCAAACAAAGCATGTATGATGTAACAAAGACGGGTGATTATTCTGTACATGTCACATTGTCGATATAAATAAAATGAATTTGTTCTGGCAAATATGCTATCTTGTTTAAAGTAAATAAATAAATAGTGATTCCAAACATTTTAATGCCAACTAAGAGAAAATTTATCTTAGTTAGCTCGCATTTTTTTCAGTGTATCATTCATAGTCACGCCAGCCATGCTTCGCAAGGAACGCATTTCCACAGCAAAAATAAATCACAAACTCAATCACCAGCATCATCACTCAATCATCGGCAGTATTAGAAATAATACCTCAATGTAAATCATCTCAATATAATAATAATTCAATCTGCCCCGCCTTGTCCCCACTATGTCGGCTTCCAGTCTAACCAGATGCTGCTGAATACCAGTATTTTACATGGAGACACTGCCTGTCTGACCTCCACAATCCAGTTACTGGGTAATACGATACCCCTTGGTAAGACTGGTTGTCAGACTCTCGGGCTTTTGACGACCCATAACGACTGTCAAAGATCCACTAATGACAGCCGGGAACAACGTGTTTTTCGAGGCACGGAGGAGTCAAAGTACCTACGTAAAGATTGTCACCCATCCACGGACCAACCCCGGCAAGCGTAGCTTAACCTGATGGATCGACTCGTGCGGATGTTATTACTTACCCTCCTATACTGGAATTGAACTTATACCTCATCATTAATTTCATTCATCATTTCAGCCGAAAGACGTCCACTGCTGGACACAGGCCTCCCCCAAAAGAGGGGATTTGCCATAATCGCCACGCTTGGCAGGCGGGTTGGCGATCGCAGTATGGTGTTAAAATACATAGAGAACACTGCTGCCCATTCTCTAGTAAGTCACTTAGTCGCCTTTTCCGACACCCACGGGAAGAAATAGGGTAATGCTATTCTGTACGTCCGGGACCACATGGAACTAATACCTACTAAAGTTTTATTCTGCATTCCGTAATACGTCTCTATTTTTAGCCTCCGATATGATGAATTGATTGCATGATCCATATAAGTAGTTTGTCACTTTCTTGCCACGATCTTGCGCTCAGCCTATTTCCTGCATTCTACATCCATGCCATGACATGACCACTTTCTATTTTTGCCGGGATCTCCTGACCCACGTAACCCTTACCGACGGAAATCTGACTTTATTACTACCATATCATTTCCCGTCAACCTCAGCGCGTTATGACGAGTAAGAGCGGTTCTGCACTGCATCCGATCCGAATCTGAATTCAAGATCCGAGGTCAGTCCGAATTGGGAATGTTCTAAATTCCGAAGACAGAGTTCGGATCTAGTACACAACCCCCATATACACGGTGTTAAAGAAATTGCGTGCCATAGCATCAGAGTGAGTTCAGTGTCGATAAACAACCCGTAAAAAAATTACCTTAAAAAAAGTTAAAATTATCATAGTATGAAGCTAATGTAGTAGTTTATTTTTATTTTTATAAACAGTTGGTATTGTAACCACGTTTTTGCTTTTAATGCCATCCTTATTCTTACGGAATGGAAGTCAAAATCGGTTGAACGGACTGTAAACAAGTTTATCTAAATGTCTAATATTATTTCAAATGGAGTAGAGTACGTAAATTACTATTTTTTTATTAAGTACTTATAATTTTTTTTTTCTGTGTTCCTTTATCGATACTGAACCTACCCCTAAGCTGTGGCACGTTATTTCTTTAACAGCCTGTATAAATAGTACTATGGCTACTTCGGTCCGACATTTCTCGGATTCGGGTCGGATGCAGTGAAGAAGCAGAGCAGTGGTAGCCCAGTGGTAACGGCCCCGACTTACGAGTTGTAAGTCGTAAGTTTGAACCGCGCTTTACTTTGTGTAAATAATTTCGTCACCACTGCTCTCAAAACAGTGAAAGAAAACATCATGAGGAAACCGGTATGCCCTAGAATCAAAAATTCGAAGACATGTCATCATCATCAGCCCATAGCAGTCCACTGCTGGACATAGGCCTCTCCAATTGCATGCCATTCAGCTCGATTCTCGGCAACTCTCATCCAGCTGCTACTAGCCACCCTGCGAAGATCGTCGCTCCACCTAGCCTGAGAGCGTTCTATCTTACGTTTGCCGATTCGGGGTCTCCACTCAAAAACACATCTATCCCAATGGTCATCGGTTCTACGGCTAATTTGGCCGGCCCATTGCCACTTCAGCTTGCTTATTCTACACGAAGACATGTAACATCTACCAACTGCTGTGTTCCAACAGTGGGAACATTATAGGCCGGATAATGCAGTGAAGAACCGCTCTTAGGCCTGAATGGCTTAGGTATGCTACGGCTACATTATCGAGCAAAGATGCGTGTGGCATTGTTGCGATAAAACTTCGTGTTCGATCTACGACGAACTACATGAATATTGTCCACACTGTGAATACTCTTCGCAGTTTGGGCAATTCAGCTCGCCTGAATGATTTGCGTTGTGACGAATTGCTTGTCCAGAAGTGTCGATACAACGCAAATCTTCGTTTTATCGCGACAATGTAGCCATAGCAATAATTAATTTTCTATTTTCTGTCATCCAAATAGTAGGTGCCTACAGCCCAAAACAAAACGTTTATCCAACTTTATTACGAAACGAAAACCTTTCGAAAAACAAATTATCCCAGCAGCACAATAGGCTTTTCTAATATCGGGGCGAACAAAGCGCCCTCTGGGTTCGCCCCCATTCAGTTGGCGGCAATCCGTCAAGAGATGGCGCCACAATAGAGGATTAGCTGCCGTTATTACATCACCTTTGTGGCTGAAGTCCGTGTTATGATCGAGAGCTCAATATTAGGGATTATCACGGCTACCCCATTTTCTTTGGGGGTGAGAGTGGGTTTTAAGTTCGTATTTGATTACGGTGGTATGTATACCTACACGAAATAATTGAGCATTTGCCTACTGTGCCGATTACTGAGTAATATTATTGTTTTTTTTTTTCATGGGTTGTGAAATTGTATTGGATTTTGTTCATTCGGATTTATTGATCTAACTATTGTCTTATTATTCATTAATTATATCAATCATTTCCAATTTATCTTTAATTCATTATTTTTATTGTTATTATTTTAAATTTTAATGTGTTGGCTAGCATATTGTTTAATTTAGGTACTATTAAGAAATGTAAATTTATTGTGTAGAAGTGTATAAATCCTGTAATTGTGTAATATTGTGTGTAAATTCAGATACAAGTTACTTTGTTTATGAATAAATGACTATGACTATGATTAATGGTTTTTATTATTTATTTATTCCCCCAAAGGCTGACAACCAGTCTTACCAATCGGTATCGTGTTACCCAGTAACTGGGTTGTGGAGGTCAGATAGGCAGTCGCTCCATGTAAAATACCGGTATTCAGCTGCACTTTTTTTCATACTGGAAGCCGACCCCAACATAGTGTGGAAAAAGCTGGGCTGACGATGATAATTTTTTGTTGATAAAACAAAACGATAACAGAAAAGTCGCAAAAATTCAATAGAATTGAAAGACTTTTAAACAATCTAAGTAAGTAAGTACCTACTAACAAAATAATTCAAACAACGAGTAGTGTTAATGATTTGAAAAACAATATGATAAATTAGAACATTATCTCAATAACTTAATATGTGAATATTTTAAATTATGTTTATATTACTTAATGAAATTAATTTGTAAAGTTATGTCTAACGCTGATAATAAAAACTGAGAATAGCGCAAAATCTACCAAGCGTATTTTTCTGAAACCTTCACCAATTTAAAGATAATTGAATTATTGATATTTTAGTATACGCGTTTTATTAAAATACCTTTTATTTTGTGTATAATACATTAATAATGCGTCAAATTGGTGACAGCGCTCCTTGATGTGAGGCGAGTGCTATTACTGGCTGAACGTACGACGCGTTGCGTGAGCTCAGTACAGAACACGCAAGCTAACTACTCAAGGTCACTGGCATATATCTCCGTCTTAATTCGTAGAGTAATTACTGTAACCAGAGAAAGGCTGGGTGACCAAGGTATAGAATACAATACAATAAATATGTTAACATCAGAATTATTACCCAGTTATAAATTCTTTGTAAAACGTGTCAATCCCACTAAAGAACACTGTCCTTCAAGATACAGGATGTTCCTAGTTTGAAGGGCAGGGGTCTTACTCATTAGTAATAGCTATACCCATCCCTTAAGGCTTCTACATACCAGCGCGACTTGTCGCGCGACGCGACACGGCACAAAGGCACCGCGTATTGCGGGACGAGCGGTGCCTTTGTGTCGCGCGACAAGTCGCCCCGGTATGTAGAAGCCTTTATTCAAACAACTCACATCAGCTGACATCGACATTTTCAATACTAGTGTTACTCAGTTGAAGAGAATCTTGTCTAATAGGTTCTTCGAACGGAAATAGTATTTAAGTCTACTATCAATTTTCTTTGTTCCAATGATCATAGACTATAAGTGGAAACTTGTAATTGGCCATTTTCTTCTATGAACTATTACTAAATGTATCTGTTTAGCTGTAAGTTTTCCTAAAAATAAAATAAATAAATAAATAAAACTGATGTTACCAAGGCTAACTTTTAGTAAATAAAATAATGATTACTTACTTACTAAAACAAGTTTTAATTAGCTTGTGAATAGTTTTGGCAACCGAACTATTCAGCAAATTGTAGATCAGAATAAAGCTGTATACACACACTACGAAACCCAAAAACCTTTTTTTCTTTTTCTTTCTTTCAAAACATAAGACGAAAAACTTACAAAAAAAAAATCCAACAAAAATATTCATTCGATAACACGACACAAGTATAAGTACCTACTTATAATATAAGGGTAGTTGCAGGGGTGTAATAATGCCCGGCTTACAACGGTATTACCAATGCGGAAGCCGACTAATATTTGTATGGCTTAGGATCAGTGCACAATGGACAAAGATGTTGAGGGTTTGGCAACATTGCCAAAATGTGTTGCATGTTTTATGGTCCTTCACATACCTAACATAAAAGTGCCCAACGTGCCTTGTTTTCACTTCAAATGTATGTGAGCGTGGCGTCCATGTGGTGCCGGACGTAAAGAATAGCACCTTCCCATTTCTTCCCGTCGGTGTAAAAGGCGACTATGGGACTTACTAGAGAATGGGCAGCATCGTTCTATATGCATTTTAACACCATACTGCGATCGCAAACCCGCCTGCCAAGCGTGGCGATTATGGCACCCCCCCCCCCTTTAGGGGAGGCCTATGTCCAGCAGTGGACGTCTTTTCAGCTGAAATGATGATGATGATGACGTGACTACTGATGTGCATGATATAGTGTTTACGTATCTATTAAATAGATACACTACAGATAAAAGAAAATACTATGAAGGAATTTTTCATTCCTAAAGATGCTCAAGTCTACTCTCCGCCCTATAGCAATCACTCTAAATGACACAATACACACGACGCTCACCCCGCGTTTGATTAACACACGGCCATGTTAAGGCTTCTGTCTCATCGTGTACACCGTGCCTTATACCCTGCTGTGTTCGCAGCCAACTTGTCTCCTCTGACAAATGGAGAAAAGACAAACAGGAATATGTAATGAGGATACAATATTGAAGACACAGTTTAACAAAATTGCATTCTGCATGCTATGCAAGTTTTGGAGACAGATTTTATTGATAAAAACAATAATAACTAAGTGCCTTCGAGGTACTTCGAAGTGATTAGGGATACGGAAATGTAGGTCTAAGAATTTGATTTCTCGTAACTATCATTTTACTCAGTATTATAAAATTACTTGCTTCGGGCGGATTTACGACTTGACAAAACATAGAGACTTTTTTATTGTATGTAAGTTTAATATTAAAGTATTGTTCACATAAATCATCCGGAATAAATTTTCTAGTTGATGGTAACCGCATCAAAATCCGTTGCGTAATTTAGTAGAAAAACTCGGTCACACAGACAGACATGAAAAGCGATTTTTATTTATAATATGTATAGACAATTGAGTAGGTATCTTGTGAGAGATATTTTGTTTTATGCAGATATGAGCTTCCATACTCTATTTTTCCATCTACCCACATCCAAAACATAAAGTACACATTAAAATACCCCAGAAGTCGTAATTTCTCTTTACGCACAACTTGGATTAAGATGCACCGAAAAATATCATAACTGATCCGAAGTTATAAGACAAAAACGTCAAAAAAATCATTAAATCATAACTAAAAACTGACTGAACTGTCATGTTATGTAAACACTCGTGTTTCTCTCTTTTACGTACGACAATTTTATATAAATTATTACTTATCATATACAGAAAGTTTTGTTTTTAATATTGTCACGGAGAGAAAATTATAAAAGTATAATTTATGGTCGGGGTAAACATAACAATCGTATATAAACTAATAAAACGTGTCAGCGGCAAAATAATTGGGCCAGAAAATTATTATAATATTATAAATAGTTTAGTCTGGGTGTAATTTTGTACACTGTCACGGAACAGACCACGGTCGTAACTCATAATTCTGTTTATAGTGTTGGTGCATCCTTGATACTTGCATGTGTTGTGTTGTTGTGTGTTAGCTTTAGGATGGAAGCGCAATTAACGGTGAAGAAAATGTCCAAAAAGCCTGTCTGTTTGTTGATTTAGGAAGGAGAATTGAGGAAAAAATAATTATGAAAGAACGAAATATACTGGGGGCCTAAAATGGACGCTTTGGCAGAATCATATTATGATCTGCGTACAATTCATACATCCCGCAATTCATCGGTTTGACAGCTGCTATTTGACATTAGACTTCAGTTTATCAATTCGTAATTTGTGGACCATTTTACGAAATTCCATACAAAACTGTCAAACAGATGAATTGCGGGTTATGAATTGTACGCAGATCTTATTATGATTCGGCGAAAGCGTCCATTTTAGGCCCCCTGGAGTAAATAACTACTTATCTAATTATTAAATATGCAGTTTTATACACCACTGCAACTTTGATATCGTTTAAAGCTACCATTTACTGGGTACGTCTTTCATTGATTTGAATGTGCCCTGGCGGCTAAGAGTATGTCATGCTCACTGTAAAGTCTCGCTGAAGGTGGCGGGTGTGTTGGATCATTTAGCTCCCTTCAAAATGGTTGAGCTGAATGATGCTAATCCATGTTCGTGAACAGGCGCCATCAGTAGGGACTGGTCATCTCTTAGCGGCCTTGGCTTATTTTAATTTAATTTTTTAATAGTTTTTTTTTTATCTTTTTGTTACGGACGCTTTTGACGTTTTGCATCGTTCTCACATATTTAATTTCAACACGAATGATGTAAGCAATATTTTGTAACCATAATAATATGTTAATTTAAAAGAGTGTCCGTGGAGTTTCTTGCCCGTTCTTCTCCATAGGTACCTACTAAGCTTTGGAATGGGCAACTACCTTCATCTTTATGACTGACCAACCCCTTGACAATTCAAAAGTGCCTGTAATTGGTTTATTTGAAATAAATGCTTTGATTTTGAGTTTAATAATAATGTGACTTGAAAAAGTCACTACACCACATAAGCCATTGTTCTTAAAACTTTTTTGGTTGATTAACAGTACAAGATTGTTTTTTTGGATTTTGAGATCTTATCTCCGACTGAGTTTAAAATAAGATACAAAAAACTTTACAATTAATTGTACTTTTAGCATGCCAGTTATTGTGTGAACATACATTACATACCTAAGTATTCAATAACAAAAAATAGACGGTTATCTCCCAGATAAGTGCTACTAATGAACATTTGTCGATGCTCGCTGTGGTTACGCTAAAGATGTTATCGTACCTGTCAATTTTTGAGATGCATATCGCATTCTTGATTGCCACTGAAAGGCTTATTAAGTGAAAATGTTAAAATGCATAGCGAGATAAGAAGAAATGTTATAACAAAGATGTTGACCATAATGAAATGTCAACTTAAAATATTTTGGTACCGTTAGTAACGGCATTGATGTTGTCACCTTATAATAATGATTGTTGACTGCTATTGATGCAAAGGAGGATAAGATCATCTCATCATTTCAGCTGAAAGACGTCCACTGCTGGATATAGGCCTCCTCCAAAGGGGGGGCCATAATCGCCACGCTTGGCAGGCGGGTTGGCGATCACAGTATGGTGTTCAAATGCATAGAGATGAACGCTGCTGCCCATTCTCTTGTAAGTCCCTTAGTCGCCTTTTACGACACCCACGGGAAGAAATAGGGCGGTGCTATTCTTTACGTCCGGCACCACACGGAACCAGATCATCTATTAGAATCTAATACAAAAATTATGACATGGGTCCGTCTATTCTAACGTAGTTGAATTCAACAGAGGAAAACTACACATAGGATGACCTAATACAAATGGGATAATTTTTTGCTAACTTTATTTTTTATCTGTTTTACAGTTATTTTCCTCTCTTCCTATCTGCGAATTAGTTAGTCGTTTTTAACATAATTATTAGTAACAATAAATAAAACAGGGTAATGACAGATAATTGAAATATCAAAATCACTCGATCCAAGCACAAATGAACAAAGATTTTATTGTACTTGATAATAAAATAATTCATACAAATAAAAAGTTCTTGTTTATTTCGACATACCCAAAATTTGATGACGTGACGTGCAATAATTTGATAGTTTTATTGGTTATTGCTGAGAAAATATCATGAAAAGGCGGTCTGTTTTACGATTTATTGTTTATTTTATATTTTGTTTCCGTCTTTAATAAATGAAACATTTTTTTTTCTTGTCATTAACAACAGATTCTTTCGAATCCTTTTGATCTTTCCAGTTAAATTGGTCCGTTAATTTCTAGTAGATTTTTATTAAAATGTTTTTAGTGTTAATATTAAATAATGCCCAATTACTGTCAACACTAAAGAGCTGGAGGTCGCAATGTTACACACTGTGTGAAGCAGGAAACATAGATAATAATGTAAAAGTAAAATTATTAACAGTTACTGCGAAGGAAATACGCTTCGGTTGCAGAGACGAAAAAACATGGTCTAATAATAATATGTGTAGTAACGTCTGTTTTTTATGAATACTAACAACGATGTAGGTTGATTAATAAAAAATACTTTAGTGGTTGGGTCGAATCGATTAAAAAAACTCAAGTGTTCACCTAGTTCCTTGCGAAAATATGCAGAAATATTTTTTGGTATGCTTATTAAATACACTTCGCTACTCTGAGTTTTTGTAGTTACGTTTTTTATTGTCTATTTCGAATTACATTTTTTTGTTCTCTTTACTTTTTTTCACTTCTCATTATTAAAAAGATGAGATAAGACAAATTTACACATTATTTTAATTTTTTTTAAGTTATTATTAGTAGGTTCTTAACCCGTTATTTATTATGAGAATTTGATCGTTGTTTTCTTTTTTGAAATAAATACAAACTCAATAAACAAAATAAGTACTTCATTCTTTCCCCTCCTTTTTTATTTACATGTAGGTAGTACATATTATTATTTTACGACTATATAATTATCAGCTTCACAAGCTACAAGACAATATTTAAATAATGGGTATAGCTATCTTTAACCATTATATAAATGTCTTGTTTAAAAATAAATAAAAATTATATCGTCTTTTCAAACAAAATGTACCTACCATGCGATCAAAATAAAGCTGCAGTTGGTAACTGATTTAGTATGTTAATAAAAATTCTTCAAAAAACTTACACAAAACCGATCACCATTAACAACAAAACCCTCCACCGCTCGCCCAGTTAATAACAAATTAACAAAATATAGCTATCCAATCAGCAAGTTCAATTCAAGTTAATAAGTTTTGTCTGTGAGTTAATCTTCCGGTCAGCAGCAGTGTGTCCTACGGATTATATTGGCAATCTAATCAAACTTGCTAGACTGTCCCAGCGTTTATGAGCCAGTGGATTAGGGGTGTTATTATTGTGTTGTAGATATAGTTGTTACGGAATTTATGGGAGACGGAAGTTGTATTTGTAGTTTGTGGTAAAAATAATAATGATATATTACCTTTAGATGCGTTACCTGCGCTCAATAATGGCAAAGTAAATGCCAGGCAATTGCCTGCCATTTACAATAATAATTATTATTATTACGTACGCGCCAATGAACATGCAGCAGCTAGTGACGTAACTAAATATGTATGTTCATCTCTTTCTAACAACAGATATCGGTATAGGTCTTTCCTTTTCTTCACGCGCTGTATGATTGTATGCAAGTATGTAGCTACAATCATGGCTTACGCTGTTTTTGAGTGCACTAATGTTCGTGTATGACGCGTCTATTTATAATACGTCATGGGTAAAAACTGATGAAGCATTTTTTTTTTCTAATTTAAGACATGCTTTAGTCAGATTTGACGAATTGTTAATATAAATTGTTATTTTTTTTAGGTTTAGATCCGCGTATTGAAAAAAATATTGTTGCCATAATTATCTACCCTTTCAGACCTGGCGTCCACAATTGAGGACATAAAATACAATAAAATATAAAAGTATTACTTTAAAAAAAGCAATATTATTATTACTTTTTGAAAAAAAAACAAGTTTTTCTCTAAAAGTTGACTCCCGTGATTTTTTTTTATAATTTGTGTTCCTAGTTCTTAATACCTATTAAAACACTGAAAATTTACTTAAACCTGTACGAGAAATTAAAAAAGTCAGGTCTAAAAGGGTTAATAATAGGTTTTTTTAAAGTGAAAACTTGTTGAGCAATTTTTGGTGGCGGCAAAACTCATGGGTTTACGTCACCGACATGCTACTAATACATTGTATATACAAGATGTAACATAAATAACGAACTACCTCTTAAAGGGTCATTGTACTCATTATGAACAACTTTTACTATGAGAACAGCTGATTTTTTTTTTCGCGATTTGAGGTTTGGTCCCATAATAAAAGTTGTTCATAATGATGTGTACAACGACCCCTTAAGAGGTTGTGCGTTATTTATGTTGCATATTGTTTAGGACTGCATCATGCATGGTGCTGTTCAATGTTTTAAGTTTTCACATAAAACATGTCGGCAGTCACCATGACTGCCTATTTTTTTATTAATAATAGGTACCTATAATTATTATGATTTTGTACGAATCGAAAAAGTTTTGAATTTGTAAAATTCAAAATTTTAAAAAAGAAACAAAACGATCATCCAGGAAAATCTTCAATGCTTGCCACATGTTTGTAAACAAGAAGTACGAAACTGTCTCTAAACAATCTATATTTACACTAAAAAAAAAGATCTTGATGACGTCTCGCGGGATTTTACCCCTTCTGCAACCGTAAAAATAAAGCTCATAAAATACGAATTACCGTCAACCCTTAGTCTTCAGAGGCCATTTGAATTCATAAATAAGTCCAACGAAAATAAACGGGACAAAAAACACCCCAACAATTAACAAATTGCTGGCAGTTTAGGGTTAATTTTAACCGCTTCCTACTGTTGTAATTTGAGTGGTCGTTTTTTTTTAATTTACTGCGGTAATTCGAATCTTGAAACAATAAATAGTGACAATTATATTCAAAATCTAGGTGGGTTATATTTAGAGCCCCTTTTATGCAGCAGACTTTCAAAATAAATAATATGTTTTGGACAAAATGTCACCTGCTGCATTTATTTTTGACACTGATGTCAATTTTTTTTTTCAAACCTTGTTTTTATCGAATTTGCATAATTGCCGTGAATCTAATTCGTTATCTTTGAAACTATTTACTATAAATTTTCAACACGTCATAGATTTAATCAAGATTATAATAAAAATAAATAAACTTCACATTTGAATTATAAATAGTAGAACATTTGAATGGGGCAATGCATTAGAAATGTTATTAAAATTATTGACACGAATATTGAAACACAAAATGTCAACACTTCTGTCATATCCTGTGTTGAGTAATTATAGTTTTTGTCGTTGACAAAGGTGATTATTTTGCAATGTATGTATACTTGATACTTTATTAATTAATAAAATCAATCTGCCTAGCCTTTTCCAAACAATTTGGGGTCGGCTTCCGGTCTTACTAGATGCAACTGAAAACCAGTAATTTACTATGGTGACTGCCTATCTGACCTCCACAACCCAGTTACTGGGTACCACGATACCCCTTGGTAAGACTGGTTGTCAAACTATTTGGGCTTCTGCCTACCCGTACCTATCGAATGACAGTTTTTTTTTTAAACTTTGCCCTACACTAGGAATTTCTCCTGTATTGTGGTGCGTTTAACCTAGGACTTAAGGACCTACCGTGCATGTATAATGAATGGGTCCCACCAACGGGTCAACTCATCCAGGAACCGAACGCAGCGGGCGTAGCTTAACCTTGGATTTCGATTCGAGCCACAAGCCTCTCTTTAATTAATAAGTATAACATAAATACCGTAATTTAGCAACCGCAAATGTCAAAGTTCAAAGACAAAATAGTTAATGTTTTTTTTTGTTAAGAAATGCTAAGTACATTCAGCAATTCCAGACTGGACTTTGAGTTGCTGTCCAGTAACCAGTAATTATCACTTTATTATTAATGACAAGATAATCAATTGACTGCCTCGTTGGTCTAGTAGTCGCAAGCGCTACTGCTGAGCATGAGATCCTGGTTTCGATTCCCAGGTCGGGCAAAGTGCTATAGGGTTTTTCCAACACGGTTTTTTTTATTAGCAGCTCTGTGTTTGGATTCGTGCACGGTTGATGGCAAAAGGCTCGCGCATATTACATGGGACTTAAACATAACTGCGGAAATGTGAGTGTATTATGCCTACATCTCTGCCTAGCGCTTCGGGGATTACAGGCGTGATGTTATGTAGAATCAAATACAGTATTTGCGGGATTAAAACAACTAGCTACCTATATCCAAAACTCAGTCTATTTCTTAGAGCAGCCAAACTCAAAGTGTGCTCCGCGGAGCCCTAGTGCTCCGCAAAGCCTCTGTGGGGGCTCCGCGAAGAAACTGGTCATAATAAAAAAAAAATATTAAAAGGGTATCTACTATATTTTATTTGAATAAAAATAAATAAAAAAACTATCTAAATATTCCAACATAAAGTAATATATGTCCAGTAATATGAATAATAATAAAGAATACTCATAATAAAACTATTTTTCAAGTATTTTGTTTTCCAAAACGGTTCCGTCGCCAAAAAAGTTGGAGAAACATTGCCTTAGAGAGTACAGGCGTAACCATAATTCCTGTACGTACCATTAATACTTCAAACCCTTCCTTCGCAACTTATTTTTTACAAAGCAAACATCTGTTTGCTCTTATATCCATATATATTTTGAGCCATCCCTTGTCATTGTCCCTCAATTAAGGCGCATACATTCATTTTAACTGCCGGTCATATTTCTATCTATGTACCAAACATTTTTATGCGATGTTTTTTGCCGTAATTAGGCATTTAATTGAGTAATTTATTGGTGTGTAGCAAGCTTTATAGCTCGTTATGGGCAGGCATGAGCCGCACGCACGACTACAATTTTTATTTAGAAATTCTTGCTTGTTAATGCGAAAGTTTGTTCGTGTGTTTGTATGTTTGTTAATTTTTAACGTTTTTATGGCTAAACTACTAAACCAATTTCGATGAGCTTTTGTAGATTTGTAACTTGATGGTTGGATATGGATATTAGATATTTTTTATCCCGGAAAATTTATTAAGGGGCGCCGTAGCATGCGTAGTTCATACAAACGTAATACCAAAATAATTTGTAAATCAAACATATTCTTAACCCTAGATATTATGTATTCCAATCGGATTAAAGACACACTACCTTAAGAATACGTTTGATTTACAAATTATTTTGGTATTACGTTTGTATGAACTACGCATACATCGCCGGCCTCTTAAGTATCTACAATATTAGTGGACCAAATTGGGACGGAACCAGTATTTTATAAAAGTCGTTTGCGATTGTGATTTTGTATATTGCTTTTACTAAGTTGGAACATAAAGTTTAATTAATTAAGACAACCAATAAGCTAGCTTTAATTTATTGTATTGCCTGATTTGTCTACTACATTGCAATAAGTAGATCAAGTAATTGTGAATTTAGTCGTTAGTCTTGTGTCTGTTTAAAAACCCAAGTTGATTGACCAACATTGGTATGTCTATGTATTATATAAGCATATATTGGTTCTGTATTTAAAAATAATACCTAAATTAGCGCGCGAACCACTCATCCTAGCCAGAGCATTTCTATCCTAATTAGCGCCAGAAGCTTGGTGCGCCCTTAGGTGGCCATTGGCCATCTCCACGGATACATGTTTTGTCATTGTCCTCTTATCAGAAAATACGTAGGTAGCTGGATTTATGAAACTGCCCCCCCCCCCTCTGCTGCTGACCTCGTAAGGCCTCACTTTATCATCATCATTATCATTTTAGCCGAAAAACGTCCACTGCGGGCCGAGCACGGGCGTGTCAAGACGTTTGTGACAAGACATGATAAATTATGTCATGTCAATTTGTACTAGCATTTTATGACAAAACAGTTTTATCTCTCTATGTGTGACTCAAGTCATGTCACAGTAGGCCGTGCTCACTCCTTTGCTGTACATAGGCCTCCCCCAAGAACCGCCACTTCGGCTGGTTCTGTGCTTCTTGCATACAGCGGATACCTGCGGCCTTCACAAGGTCATCGGTCCACCTTGTAGAAGGCCTTCCAACGCTTCGTCTTCCGTTTCGCGGTCGCCACTCCAGAACCTTTTAGTCTTCAAGTCTTCTCACTTCAAAATCAATCAATCTGCCTTACTTTTTCCCAAATCTAGTCTAACCGGATGCAGCTGAATACCAGTATTTTACATGGAGCGACTGTCTATCTGATCTCCACAACCCAGTTACTGGGCAATACGATACCTCTTGGTAAGACTGGTTGCCAGACTTTCGGGGTTCTGACGACCCGTAACGACTGTTAAAGATCCACGAATGACAGCCGGGACCAACGTCTTTACGTGCTTTCCGAAGCACGGAGGAGTCTCGGTATGTAAAGATTGTCCCCCATCCACGGACCAACCCTGGCAAGCGTAGCTTAAACTGATAGATCAACCTGTGCAGCTGTTATTATTACTTAGTCACGAGCTCCTCGACGAGCTCACGAGCTTCAAATCTTCACTTATTTTACCTAAATTAAGCTAAAAATATTTGGCGAAGTCCTATGTCCATCAGTGGATGTTTTCGGCTGTATTGATGATGGTGAAGCTAGAAAATGTAGAAAACCCTTAAACTTAAGGGGAAGATATACAGGGTTATTTTTAAAACGTCAATAACCTCTTAAGGGGTCATTGTACTCATCATTATGAACAACAGCTCTTGCTACCTATATTTTTAAATTATTGCGTGGCAAGACTTCAAACCCAGGTATATTGAAAGAAATAAACCTGTGTGCCCGACAATTATGTATTGCGAAGGCGACAGCCACGTCTATTGGCGGTGCCCAGTAGTAGGACCAATCTACTGAGTAAAGCCCCTATAACGCGTACCTTGCGTGTGCTTAATGACGTAGCAGACATCATAGATATTTTTACTTGTTCTCTGAGTGAGTTCACTAAAACCACAATGTAATAATATGTTATAGTAAATAATAAAATTGTAATTATGGCCACACTATTGAATTAGGAAATCCCTGTAATGATAGTGATGATGATTTAATAAATAAATAAACTTTTACTATGGAACCAAACCTGAAATCGCGACAAAAAAACAGCTGTTCCCTACATTTATGTTCGAATCCCTGTAATGATAGTGATGATGAGTTAATAAATAAACTTTTACTATGGAAAGAACCTGAAATCGTGAAAAAAAAATCAGCTGTTCACTACATTTTAACGAATTATTCGAACATAAATGAACAGCTGTTTTTTTTTTTTGCGATTTCAATTTTGGTCCCATAGTAAAAGTTGTTCATAATGATGAGTACAATGATCCCTTAAGAGGTTATTGACGTTGTAAAAATAACCCTGTATAAAACAATGGTTAGACCTGCTGTCTTGAATGGATCAGAATGTTGGGCCACAAAAGGGATGAATGAAAGGCAATTGCATGTAGCTGAGATGAGAATGCTAAGAGGAATGTGTGGTGTGACACGGATGGATAGAATAAGAAATGAGTACATAAGAGGAAGTCTGAAAGTGGCACCGGTGACTGAAAAGTTGTGCGGAAATCGGTTGTCATGGTATGGGCATGTGATGCGGAGGAATGAGGAAAATGTCGTGAGTAAAGTTTTGAGTATGAATGTCGATGGCTATAAGAGTAGGGGAAGACCAAAGAAACGATGGATGGACTGTCCGAAAGATGATATGGCTAGAAAGGGGGGGACTACCGAGATGACGGCTAAAAGAGAAGTGTGGACGAAAGGGACATGTTGCGCCGACCACAAATTAATTGGGATAAGGGCAGGAGAATGATGATGAAGCTAGATAATGTAGAAAGAAAATGCCACCATATTAAAGCCAGTTCCAGCTTAAGACGCGGTGTTACCTCAATATTCACAAAAACTGGTTTCTTGGATAGTCGAGTATGACGTAACGCAATGAAAATATCCGACGCAGAAAATACAGTGGACAGAAAAGGGTTTATAGAAAATTTTTAACCAAATAGAATAGTAAAATATAGTTTGATATTCGCAATAAAAAGTTACATCATAAAAATAAACTTTGGCGTCGAATATCTCTGTATTTTCAGCGAAAACAATATTTTTTAATTTTGGATTCTATTTGCATTAGCTTTGTTTTAAAAATTTAAACGGACAATTATTTAATATAATGTGTATATTCCGAATAATCTAAATAAAACCCGTAAAATAAATGCCCATTTGCAGCTTAGTCACATCGTCAACACAAATGTTGATTCGATATTCAACCTTATTTGAAGCGGTTGTGTGAGTGCAGTTGCAGCGTTTAAAAACGTAGTCAGTCCGCGCCTTAAAGTACAGGTACGTACTTCAACAATTTTCTCTCACTACTCAGTATTCCTACCAAACTTTTAATACTCATACAGTGTAAGAGATTCCAATACTTTAATATCTGCAGACTGACCTACATCGGAGATAAGCGCCGGTCGTGTGCACCGGGGTTTAAGACGGCCGACATTGCATCTCAAGTGTTACTTCCCTTAGAATTTACGTTAGTGTACGTAAGGCTTTATGTTCATTTAAGCTTTGGTTTATTATTTTGTTTGATTTTTGTTTGAATTTGAAGTTGGTCGTGTGGAGCAAAGTTATGATGAGTAATGTTGGATCTCGTAAAATGATTTAATACGCAGATATATGCCAGTGACCTGAGTGGTTAGCTTGCGTGTACTGTACTGAGCTCACGCAACGCGTCGTACGTTCAGCCAGTAATAGGACTCGCCCATCAAGGAGCGCTGTCCCCAATTTGATGCATTATTAATTTATTATACACAAAACAAAAGGTATTTTATTAAAACGCGTATACTAAAAGATCAATAATTAAATTATCTTTAAATTAGTGAAGGTTTCGAAAAAATACGCTTGGTAGATTTTGCGCCATTCTCAGTTTTTTATCCGCGTTAGACATAACTTTACAAATTAATTTCACTATGTAACATAAATATAATCTAAAATATTCACATATTAAGTTATTGAGAAAATGCTCTAATTTAACATATATTTTTTTCAAGTCATTAACACTACTCGTTTAGACGTGATCTTCAGTATAAAGTCATTAAAAGTCGGGTATCGTCGCCTTAAACATCGTTTTACGTTTTTTTTTTGTCACAATACCTCACGACAATTTCATAAACTCTTGACATCTTGAATTAAAAAAGTCATCAATCAAACATAATAAAATCACTACACAAAAGATACTCTCACCTCTCACTAAAAACGCTTTCTCAAACCTAAACAAAAAATCAAAACAACAACTTAACCCGTTAACTAAAACGTCGCCCGAAAATAGTTAAAACAATAAATATATTTCACGTCACTCAAATGTCTCAGACACCAAACAAGACAAAATGAAGCGAAATATGGTTATTGTCATATTATGTCAAATGACAGACGAAAATGATTTTAATACGGTCCTGAAATAACCCTGAAAGCTTCAGGCAGCTGAATTGGATACGTTAGGTGTCAAGTTGCTTTAGCAAATAAATTTTAGTTACTTTATTATGAATTCAAACAAAGGGAGAGTGTTTCTTTACGATGAGATGTTTTAAGATGATCCTTTTGACAAGTTAAGATGGGTGAGTAACAAAATGAAATGGGAATTTCGAAACGAGTCAATTTTAGGTAAATAGCATAAGTATTATTAACCTATATTGTTCCCACTGCTGGGACAAAGGCCTCCTCCCTGTGAGAGGGCTGTAATCCACCACGTGGGCACAGTGCTGGTTGGTAGATGTCACATGTCTTCAAATTTTTGGTTCTAGGACATGCAGGTTTCCTCACGATGTTTTCCTTCACCGTTTTGAGAGCAGTGGTGATGAAATTAAATACACAAAGTAATGTGCCTAGCTGGGTTCGAACTCATGACCTACGTAAGTCGGGGCCGATACCACTGAGCCACTACTGCTCTAGGCTTAGGTAAATAAAAGTATCATCATCATCATTTCAGCCGAAAGACATCCACTGCTGGACATAGGCCTCCCCCAAAAAGGGGGGCGGAATTTGCCATAATCGCCACGCTTGGCAGGCGGGTTGGCGATCGCAGTAGTTATGGTTTTAAAAATGCATAGAGAACGCTGCTGCCAGAAAGTCCCTTAGTCGCCTTTTACGGCACCCATGGGAAGAAATGGGATGGTGCTATTCTTTACGTCCGACACCAAACGGAACACAATAAAAGTATGTGAATAAGCTATTAAAATGATGTAAAATCAAATCAAATCAAATCATTTATTTGCTTGAATATGGGTAGGTACATGAGGTGATACATATATTATAAACAAGTTCTTAAAACCATATCCTACCTAAACAGGTGTGCAAATATCTACTATAATAAAAATATTTCTTACATTCAATAATTTACAAATATTAATATTAAATTATTTATGAAATGTATTAATTATATAATTTTATTATTATTACTTAACTTAAAAATTTAATTACATTTATCATTTAAATAATCAGTAACTGTGTAATAGGCTTTATTGATCAGGTATGTCTTTAATTTATTTTTAAATGATGTAAAATTCTTTGCTTCTTTTATATTATTAGGTAATTTATTATATATTCTAGGTCCCATACAAAATGCACTCTTGTCAAACATAGCTGTTCTATGGCGTATTGCACAAAGTGTACTGGCAAGCCTAATACTCTTTAAAGTTTCATATTTTCTTATATTATTTCTAATGTCTAATGCTAGTTCATAGATATACAGTGATGGGAATGTCAATATTTTTAAATTGATAAAATGTGGTTTACATGTATCTGTAGGCTTTAATGCACATATTGCCCGGATACATTTCTTTTGTGCTTTGAAGACAGTTTCTTTCTCAGTGGCATTCCCCCAAAACATTATACCATATCTTAGTGTCGAACCAACGTAAGCGTGGTAAGCAGATAGAAGTGCACTTTGGTTTACCACTTTACGAAGCATATATATGGCATATGAATACCGACTTAATTTTGTACATATTTGTTCAATATGTGTCCTCCATGTCATGTCCGAATCTATGTGTAGTCCAAGAAATTTTGTGGTGTTTATTTTTTCTATATTCATTTGTCCATAGTTTATATTGAATGTGATTAATTTTGATTTTTTATTTTTGAAAGTCATTATAAATGTTTTAGTTAGGTTTATTTTAAGTTCATTTAAATTTAGCCAGTTAACTATAGATGATAGCGTATAGTTCATTTCATGCTCATGTGTCGCAGGGTCTTCAGATACAACTATTGCAGTGCTATCGTCAGCATACAGAACCATGGAGGCTTTGGTTAGCTTGGTAACCTACGAAGCTACATATTTTAATTTTGTAATCATTGGAATTGCCCATTGACAATTCCTCCAATTAGTATTGCTCCAACGATTACAAAATTACAAAGGGAAATATCGGTCTTTTATGGATTTAAACAATTCTGATATCGAATAAAAAGACCAGCTTTCTCAAAGAGAACCAAAAATAATGACCTCTAAATCCTCATTATCATTCAAACTTTGTATCATCTCTTTATAAAAGCTGACTGTGAAAACATGCGACAAAATTTAAGGGGGTGTTCTATACCCATCAAGTATGAAAAACTTTTACTTTCCGACCACTTTAAAATTCGCAAAAAAAAAATCGACCTTCTTATACAAAATGGTCAAATCGGTTATGTACCTTTATAAGAAGGTCGAGATTTTTTTTTTGCGAATTCTAATTTGGTCCTATGGTAAAAGTTGTTCATATTGATGGGTAGAACACTCCCTTAAATTTTGTCGCATGTTTTCAAAGTGAGCCTGAATTTCTCTACCCAAAAAACATCAACAGACACTGTAGAACAAGCTTCAACGACTTTATTGGTGTGTACAAATGCAAATGTCAGCTTAATGAAGCTCGTTGACAAATCAATGTCTTTTTCTTCTAAACTTAAAGCTTCATCTCGTGGATTTAGATATCCTTAGACGCTAAGGTGCTTGCATAAAGATACAGTTCGGAGAAGTCCGTACGAATCGGTACTCAAACTCAAAACATTTATTTCATCTAAACCTATTACAGGCACTTTTGAATTGTCAAAGAGTCGATCAGTTAGTCAGAAAGTTGAAGCTATTTGCCCATTCCAAAACATAGATCTCTATGTAAAAGAACAGGCAAGAAACTCCAAGGACACTCTTTTAAATGAAGATATTACAAAATGCTTGGTACATTATTCTTGTTACTTCTATATGTGAGAACAATTAAAAAAAATTAAATTAGATACTTATAAAAAAAAGAAAAACAATACAAAAAATAAGATTAAAAGATTACAAATAAGCCCTGGCAGTTAAGAGAAGACCAGTCTCAACTGACGGCGCCCGTTCACGAACATGACGCGTGGATCAGCACCATGTACCGATGATCATCAACTGGCTATAATGTACCTACTGCTGGGGCTCCTCTTTTCGAGAAGGAATGGGCTTTAATCTACCACGCGGGCCCAGTGCGGGATTTTTGGTTCTAGGACATGCCGGTTTCCTCATGATGTTTTCCTTCACCGTTTTGAGAGCAGTGGTGATGAAATTATTTACACAAAGTAACTACAGAGTACACTTTTTTATACCGTGCATTCAAGGATTGATCTATCCTACCTATCAGTACCGATTTGCACCGACAAATCGGGACCGGAAAACTTGTATCTTTATGCAAGCACCCTAATACTTGAGGCAGTATTAAGTAGAACATGTAGGGTAGCTATAGGTGCGCGCGCGCAGGCTAGACCCCCGTGGCGCGGCGCATCTTGATGCGGCTAACGAGCGCCCGAACAATGTCTCTATTAGCTTATTCTGGAGTTTTAGATCAGGACTGCGGAAACTGTGGAGTGGTATGTGATGTTATTTATTGCAATGGTTTAGTGAATTATTTTTATAGTAGGTTTCGCATATATGTATGACGAATTGATTAATTTAAATACGCCTTTGTTTCATGAAATTGTGATTTATTAACATGTACTGAGTATTATTTTATTTTATTTATTTGGAACAAAAAACAGTTATACATTACAGCATTTGCAAAAAGTCGTTTTAGTACAGTCGAATAAACGTATAACCATCTTAAAGGCGACTTGCAAGAGATTGTGAAACCATTTTTTTGAAGTTAGATTGCGACAGCGCGAAAATATCATGATCAAAATCAATGAAATGTGTGCTTGCTTATAATTATCATAATACGGTCACCAGATGGGTACCGCGTATTCCAACTGAGAACGGACTAGTGTTTTGTATAAGAAGAGAAAAGTAGAAGGCTTTTTGAAGTCTTTACAAGACCGCATAACAAAACCATACATCTTAAAGGCTTTGTTAATTATACTGTCGATATGGGTGTCTAAATGTAATTTGCAATCAAGCAGTACGCCAAGATCACGTGTGCACTCAGTTTTATTCAATTGTATGTCGTTCAAAGCATATGGGAAGTTAATAGTATTTATGTTTTTAGTAAAAGAAATAAAGTGACATTTTGGAAGACTAAGATTAAGTTTATTGACCAGACAGTATTGTGAAAGCCTGCACAAGTCCTCTTGTAGTAGCAAACTATCCTGAGAGTTCGCACAAGCCTTAAAGATTTTAATGTCGTCGGCGTACATTAGGAATTTAGAGTTGACTATGCAGGATTTTATGTCGTTTATAAACAGGATAAAAAGCAATGAGCCTAAGACAGATCCTTGAGGCACACCTGATTCGACGACCACATAATCAGATTCGAATCCATTGATAACAACCTATTAAGCTATTATTTTATTTTGCTCAGATTGTTCGTTCTCATAAATAAATATGAACCATTTTTCTATACTTAACTTATAAATAGTAAATAATAAGAACAACCATGTATAGAAAACAATACTAATTGTGAATATCAGGAGTAATGAATAGCTAGAAGCATAGATTTATGAGTCACTGTATATTATATCATACATTTAAACTTATTACTATGAAGTCATTAACATTGTTTATACCTAATATAAAATAATAGTTAATAAGAAACAGGTGATTTTGCATCTTGCATCACGCATTATTCTCAAGTAATAGGAATTTTAATAGGATTTTTTTTCTATAAGGTATTAAATATGCTGTATTTTTAATTACTAATAGACTGTTTATTTGTTGAGTTATACTAATAAAACATCTAGCACGTAACTGCTGATTAAATTATACATTTACTTACTTAAATCTAAGCTAATTACCTAAAAAAAACATTACCCTGCGGAAATAGTGATTCGGTTTGATCTGCTGTTAGTAGTAATTTGAAAATTCACTGCATTCTACCATTGATTGGGAATTTGCGACTCCGTATTAAAGATAACTGAAATGTAGAATAATAAAAAAAATCGACTCCACATATTTCTCTGTCCGATGAAACAAGACCCGATCCCCTTACTTCACTATGCAAATAAAGTTAGTAGCAAAAACAAAGCGAAACACGGTAATTACACTTGGTGGAAAATTAACTGACATCGATACGGCGTACATGCTCTGGCCTGCACGGTATGGACGTAATGAGTCGAGATATCGAGCCTTAGTGCACGCCAGTGTATTTAGAGAAACATTTTTTTGCACTGAAGTACATTTTAATGAGAACAATTAAACGGTTTTTAGTTGGAATGAGTGTTAGGTGTTTTTTGCACGACAGTGTATGTGTAGTTGTTGCCGTTTTGTATGGTCTTGTAAAGTGGACATTATTGTAATGATAATGTCTACTGAAAAATGTATAAATATTACAATATTTCTCTTGGTTTCCATTCTGCATCCAAACAAACAACTCTCAAATAAAATTGTGGAAATTGACGTATACAGAAGGGCACAAACAACGCAGTCTATTTTCGTCTGCCATTTATAAAATAAAGAAACGCGATCTTTTCTGCATTTGAGGGTTAAGTTAACCCTGCGATCGCCACATAAATCTGCTGCAAAAGGGTTGTAAATCCAGCCAACCCCTTCCAAGAGTAGTGATGGACGACCACCAGTTCGTTTTGACCCCTCTCCCCTTCCCTCCACTTAATAATGTTGGGTGAAAAGGGGGTATTGCATGGAGGGCCAGGGGTCGAACATAACTGGTCGATATGTATAAATGCGAATAAAAATTTCAAGGAGAACCGAAGATATGTTTCGTTTCACCCTTTCTAGTCTATTTTGTAAATTGATATTGGTTTTTGGGACCGTTTATCTTTTGGGGTGTAAAATTTTAATTTGGTTTCAATATAATTGCCTTTCGTGAATGCTTTAAAAATATCGATAGGTAAGTCGGAATTCAATCCCGCAGATTATTATTAGTAGATTATTGAACCGAGCGCAAAGTGAGTTATTATAATTACTCACTTTAGCAAGGTGCGTAATCTACTTTTCTTTCAACTACCAATCTACCTACCGTGATAAAATATACCTACTCAAAATAAAAACTCAAGTTAATGAAAACAAAGTTTTTCACCAACTCAGTTTTATTCAGCCGATTTTTATTTTCAGCCAGTATCTTTTTGATCGAACATACATTTTATATTAAACTCTGTGGTAAATTTATATCTAAATAAAAACCGGCCAAGTGCGAGTCGGACTCGCGCACGAAGGGTTCCGTACCATTATCTATAAAAATGGCAAAAAAACACGTTTGTTGTATTCCCATACAACAAACGTGTTTTTTTGCCCCCCTTAAATATTTGTTTTATTTTAATTTAATTATTTATTTTTAAAGTCAATATATATCTACATATTCTGTGAATATTTCAAGCGTCTACCTGTTGCCGTTATCAATATAGAGCAAAAACGAGCAAAAAAACACACGTTTGTTGTATGGGAGCCCCCTTAAATATTTATTTTATTTCCCATATGTTTTTATTTCTCTTTCTATTTTTTAGTATTTGTTGTTATAGCGGCAACAGAAATACATCATCTGTGAAAATTTCAACTGTCTAGCTATCACGGTTCATGAGATACAGCCTGGTGACAGACGGACAGACAGACGGACAGACAGACAGACAGACGGCGGAGCCTTAGTAATAGGGTTCCCATTTTACCCTTTGGGTACGGAACCCTAAAAATAAAAACAGTGCAGAAATGTCGTATGAAATTTCATTGTTGCACTGAAAACAGTGCAATAATGAGATTTCATACAACATATTTTATGCACTGTTTTGGTTCTAAGCAAAAAATACGATCTTTGTGATCGGTTTTGTAGTGATTAATAAATATTACTACGTAGTACGTACTTCTTTAACATTACTAAACTCCATTTGAAATAAGATTACAAATATAAATAAACTGTTTTAAAGTCCGTTCAACTGATTTTGACTTATATTCCGCGTTAAAAGCAAAAACGTGGTTACAATACCAACTGTTTATTACAGCTGCCATTTGTCATGCTACTAACGCAATAGAAACCAAAATCGGTTGAACGGGCTGTAAAAAAGGTGTTTAAATGTCAAATGTTATTTCAAATGGAGTATAGGTAGTTGAAAGAAACAATTATAATTATTGCTAAGGCTACGTCATCATTCTCCTTTTTTTTTTCATAGTTCTCCTGCCCTTATCCCAATTCATTTGTGGTCGGCGCAACATGTCCCTTCCTTCCATACTTCTCTATTAGTCGTCATCTCGTTAGTTACCCCCTTTATAGTCATATCACCTTTCGCACAGTCCATACATCGTTTTTTTAGTCTTCCTCTACTCTTATACCCCTCCACATTCATATTCAAAACTTTTCTCACGACATGTTTAAGGACACCATTGATTATAGAGTTAGTCACACACAACAAGTTGATTAAAAGAGAATTGTGATTTTAGCTACAAAACTACAAACATTTAGGTAGGTCCGACACATTTTTACTAATACAATATCCGAAATCCCAATAAAAAAAACTATTTTAATCTCAGCAACACAAACAAAAATATACAAGCTAATATTTCAATCCAATCAGTTTCTATTCCCTTGCTCGTGGGCTATTTTTTACTATTTTTTAGAGTTCCGCAGGTGGAAACACGGCTCACCATTAAGGTATTGACGCGGGTAGTCCGCTCCTTTACGGAACCCGCAATAATTCACAAAGAAAGCCTACCGACTGTATGGGAGCCGTGTTTGGGCACAGAGTAGCTAAAGGACACAGAGTAGGCGTTTTATATGGACTTAGTGTAGTGTTATAAAATAAAAAAGAGTATTCTTGTACGGATTAGGTGGATTCGGTGTTACATTGTGAAGTCATACAAGGGATGCTGGAAAAAACTGCGGAATGTTTTTCAATGAAAGTATGTAATAAAAATATCATAAAGCAAAAAAAAAAAATCATAGATGAAGGTGAAATATGTATTAAAAAAATATTTTTAAAGCTAGGTGAAAACCTACTGAAAACATTGACATACTGGCGATATTTGGAGAACAAAACATTTTTAATTTCTGATGTATCATAAATTCATAAGTCATCTTATCCAACCAACCAGCACCATCACTAAATAAAAGGTAAATTATGATCACTAAAAATATATTATGCCCATTTGAATAAAAATAGTGTATTTAATATGTTTCAATAATTTCCATCAAGTAATTTTGAATGGAATTTCAATAAATTAGAATATATTACACGTTTTAACGCATTTATTGTTCTCTACAATAAATCCCATTTGATTGTGCCTTGTCTTATAGTTGTCTATCAATGTTTTGTTTATTTTTATTAGAGAAGATCAACTTTTTAATATCAACGAACACTACGCAGGTATACTTGTACAGAAAATATTATTTTCTTTTCATAATAATAATATAACACGTAGCTGTCATATTATCATCATTCAAAAGAGTTGAATTATCTCTCCTCAACATTTTGACACTTTTTCTCCTTCGTCGTATACATTATTTTTATGTGTGGTAATTCGCAGTTCGACCTAGGAAGTTGTCGGCTGCTTCACCGGAGTATCCTGTAGATGCCTTATAAATAACGCCTCCAGTCAGAGCAGGCCTCTAGCCAGGGCAGTCGTATCGATGATTCCATTTCCAAATTTAAGAATTTTAATAAAAATGTTTCAATAGTCTCTGTCGCAAGCTACTCTGTGGACATCAAAGACGCCGGCAGTTGGCATAATTCAGCGCATACAGTATGCACTGATCGGCATTTTATCGGCGACGTCGGGGGTGCCCGCTAGTTTATGTAACCGATATAATTCTCTCTATTGAGATGTTTCTGCAATGTATTGCTTTGTTAGTACAATTGAAACTGCTGTTTTATTTTGTAATTATTGGAGAGTTAACTGATTGTTTTTAATGGAAGAGACACATTCTCTTCTTTTTTACCCGACTACTGCCACGCTGAATATAATCTAGACCTTTTATGCCTTAATAACATGAATTAGTAATGACGTGTGACTCCGGCTATACGAAAAGCGAAAAAATTCGATATCGATGTCTTATTATACCTTTAGTTTTTTTTTTTTTTTTACAATTGCTATTGTGATAACAGAAAAAAATCCCACGGGTGCAGAAAAATCTATAGATAACTAAATAGTACCTATCATATCTACTTTTTCATTCGTAGTGAAGGATGATAAACAGTAGATTAAAATATTTACTGAAAAAAATAATACATAATGTTTTTTTGTTATTTTACTTCTATTTTCTCACGTTTGACGTCAAAGTTATAATAATAGTTTAATTTACAACATTATAAAGCAGTAAAATATGTCACATATACAAATATAAAAACGTAGGCAGGTGTCATAAACATACTTACGTTTAGTATTGTAATCTAATACTTTTTGAAATGGGACATTATATTTGCTAATTATTATTATTTATGATAGTTGTAAATTATGTTCTATGTAGACAAGATTTTTATGAAGCGTTTACTCTACTTTTATTAATAAATTACACTATAGTAAAATAGCGGATAATAAGCATTAGGTATTTGTTTCAAACATTTTGACTGAGTTGGTTTTGCATTTTTGTGTAAAATAGCTGTTTTTTTCGATATTTCAGACTTGGTCCGTTCTATGTAGACAAGATTTTTATGAAGCGTTTACTCTACTTGTATTAATAAATTACACTATAGTAAAATAGCGGAAAATAAGCATTAGGTATTTGTTTCAAACATTTTGACTGAGTCAGTTTTGCATTTTTGTATAAAATAGCTGTTTTTTTCGATATTTCAGACTTGGTCCGTTAGTAAAAGTTGTTCATATTGATGAGTACTTTCAACTCCTGAAATATCTCCAATTAATCTAGAGTCAGCCTGTATATTATCTTCTATACAGTCACGAGCACAAATATGTATATAAGTAGCAACTTTTAAAACTGATTTCTTCTAACTATATTGATTATAATTTTATTTTACTAGGAACATAGTATTTAGGAACCCAAACTATTAAGAAATAGATCTTTTCTCAAAGTTGCAATCGTTATTCCTCGAGAAAATTGGTTTTGAATTTTGCTAAGTGTTTACATATTAGTGCTCATGACTGTACAAGGTGTAATTGTAATACTTAACTGAAAACTCTTCAGGGCCATTGAACTCATCATTATGAACAACTTTTACTATGGAACCTGAAATCGCGGAAAAGAAATCAGCCATTCCCTACATATACGTTCGCATAAAGGCTTCTACATACCGGGGCGACTTGTCGCGCGACGCGACACGGCACAAAGGCACCGCTCGTCCCGGGGCACGCGGGGCCTTTGTGCCGTGTCGCGTCGCGCGACATGTCGCGCTGGTATGTAGAAGCCTTAACTCGTCAAAATGTAGGGAACAGCTGGTTTTTTTTTGTGATTTCAGGTTTGGTCCTGTAGTAAAAGTTGTTCATAATGATGAGTACAATGATCCCTTAAGAAGTTTACGGTTTTAAATATTTCACAAAACTGCTGTGTAAATAAGGGTTCCAATGACAATAATATTCATTCAAATCTGAAACTTGTCTAAACCATACAACATAACATCACTCCTGTGATCCCCGAAGGGGATAGGCAGAGTTGTACCTATACTACACCTGCGTTTTGCCAGTTGTGTTTAAGTTCCATGTAATAGGGGGCGAGCCTATTGCCATCAACCGGCCACAAATCCAGACTCGGAGGCTGCTACTGAGCAATACCTGGTGGAAAAACCCAATAACATGTTGACCGACCTGCGAATCGAATCCCGGACCTCATGCTCAGCAGTAGCGCTTGCGGCCACTAGACCAAAGAGGCAGTCAAAAACTCGTCTAAAGTACAATTTAGAATAAATAAAATACATTTCATTCCATTGTGATGAATGCTATCTAATTTCTAAACAATTCTCCGTTAGAATTAACTAAATTATCTATTAACACACGTATAGGTTTATTATAATAATATTGTACCAGAACGTGGTATTTTGATTTTATCAAAGATTGTGTCAACGCTTCACTTTGTTGTTGATTGAAATCAAAAATATATAAAAAAAAAAAAAACAAGTTAAAAAAATAAGTAGGTACCTACGTACCTACTTAAACTTATTTAATAAAAATTAACTTGTAAATTGGTCTTAATTACAGGAATGGGTAAGTCAAAAAAAGAAAGATTTTTTTTCCTAGCTCTGAATAAACTATGTTTTTTTTTAATTATAATAAAATAAAATAATGAAAAGTTTTATTGATTCATAAACAAGTGTTAAATTATTTAGGTATGACACTGGATCCCACACTAGGATACCCTGTGTCGCAGGATCCAATCTCTTTCGACAGATTATATGAATTACAAAAGATAGGTTAACAAATGCACCGGTTTCAGTATAATTAATCAAACTTAGGACTTAAAGGTTATTAATTGGTCGATGAGATATAAATTTATGGCCGATATTGTGATGAAAGTATAACAAAATATTTTAACCTACATAACTTAAATCTTGTGGGAATAAAATTTAACTAAAAAACACATTAACTAAAAGTGTGTTGTACGGAAACTTTAGAATTTAGAATATTAATAGCGTTATAACCTGTCATTGTATATCAAAACGGCCTACAACCATATAATAAGCGAATCATAATAATATATTAACACTACCTTCCCAGCTTTCTTTTCATTAGATTTAATTGAACCAATGTTTGTTCAAATGTTTGGGCCCATCTTCGATGCAGTAAAATCGATACCATTATGGGTGGTACTAAAAAGGAAAATTCCCAGTTTTAAATGCCAGATTTTTTTGGATAAAAACGGAATAAATAAACTTGTCATTGGTATTATTTTACTAGACCTAGTCCGTCATATTACAAAACAAGATTTATATTTTGACATGACTTAAACCATGGAGCCAGTTTTTGTAATAAGAACGTAACTGTGATTGAAATACCGTTCTTTATACAAAACTGAAAACTTATTTCGGTACTAAGTTGTCAGATTTGTATTAGAAACTTTACCATAGACGGAATAAAGTTCGAAATTCAATAATAGCTCCATGGTTTAAGCCTGGGTCTGAAGACAAACCTTGTTTTGTAATAAGACGGTAAGGGTTCTACAATCGATCAGATTTTATTTTGTACGAGTACGACCTACTTTTTGTAGGACATCTGATCTCTCACTGCTTCACTCAGCTCCTACAAAAAATCGGTCACCGATTGTATGCCACCTGCAAACGATCTAATTAATAAAAGAAACTGGACGCAAGAGAATAATTATTAGCATGAAAATCACTTATAATCTAATCCCAAATACATCCCGCAAATCACATACCTAAGCTTTTACCAAAAAAAAAGTGCCTATAAATTAAAAAAAAAAACAACGTGCAGCTACACTCTACGATTCGGAAAGCCGATGTAAAGGCCGGTTGGACACTACTCGTAAATTTATGAAGGTGAAACACGATTATGTTAATAAAACTTGTATATTCGACATATTTGTGATTTTCTCACGAATACGGCGACATTGGGTCTGCCTATAATGTCGATGAACTCGGTGAAATTCGTCGCTGGATGCACATTCTATATAGAATAATAAATATAAGGTTTTTTTTGTGAATGATACATCTGTATTTTTTTTTGTTTTTGTCTTTTCTGCAGTTTTATTTTAAGATCTGATTGATTTTTTTTGGTTGGTATCTATCAGTAGGGGCCGGTGAATAAAAGTTTAAACTTGTGTGATATTCCTGAAGAAAGCTTTTTGCATCGATACATGAAGACACAATAGATAAATGATAATATATATTTATTTCTGTAAGGTTTGTGCAAACACTTTTACAAGTCAATAATATTAAAAAAAAAAAAACTAGATGTGGTCGGCGTTTCGTATCTGACTACTCTGAGAATAAAGGCCGTGACAAACTCAGAGGTCACAGTCTCTTTTAAAGTCCAGACAAAATCTTGATTAGATCATGTGAAGGCCATGTAGATTGGTGTCTGAATTGGTCTTTTGAGGAAAGACACACACAGATTGAGTGGAGCTGCGCAGTCAGTGCACGCATTTGTCAGTAATCGAACAGCTCAACTCAGAACTTAAGGAGCTCAACTTACATAATACAATGATAACTACTTATATAATTCTATGCATAGTCACGACTCACGAGCATAATGCAGTTCCGCCAAATTGAAATGCGTTTTTCTTGTGAAATAAAAATGCCAACTTTTAGAAAAGACCTATTTCATAATAGTATAATATGGTTGATGATGTGGGATTTTGATAATAAAAAGAAAAAGAAAATACGTTTATTTGCGGTAAACATGACGCAAAGAAATAACATAAATACAATAAGAACAAGTAGGGGGAAAATATGCGAGACAGAGCCCCAGTGCTGGTTTTCAGCGACAGCCGGCGTTGACGTGATGACGTCGACCGGTGCAGCATACAGTGAGATTATAAATAAGAAACAAAATAAATACAAACTACTTAGATAATTTACTACTTTTTTTTATTTATTTTTTTTACTTAGATAATAATATACTATGTTCCTAACACCATAAAATACCTATCAATACTTTAGCAGAAAATTTCCTTTGAATCTTGCGCATCTTTTTTTCTCATTGATAAATCTAATCTAGACTTTTTCTAATTTTTTTTTAACGATATTTTAAAACTTGAAAGTTCTATAATCATAGGTACGTTTTCCCCACAACTTTCTCTATATACTTCAGCTTTTTCTCATTGGACGAAACCAACACTTTTTTGTAAGTCTGCCATTAGATAGGAAACCCACAAAGGCGCCTGCGGTATAGTAATTAGCAAATGGCCAAAGATCGGGTACCGATACCGATACCCTTTTTTATTTCACCTTTCCCCTCACTATTCGGTTAGATCCTTTGGTTTTGGGAAAAAATGTAAAAGTGAACGGCGTGTGTATACGATCATAGATCAGGACTTTTACTTGATGAAGTCGTATTTGTTTTTGCTAAATTACAGCAGTTTTGTTTAATGCGTGTTTGTCAGAAAAATATGAATATCAAAACAAAATATTATAACCAAATATAAGTTTCATAAGCCCATTATTTTTAGGGTTCCGTACCTCAAAAGGAAAAAGGAACCCTTATAGGATCACTCGTGTGTCTGTCTGTCTGTCCGTCTGTCACAGCTGATTTGCTCCGAATTTACTGGACCAATTAAGTTGAAATTTGGCACACATTATGAACTTCTGTGACCCGAACACGAACGTGTTTCGTAAATAAATTCATTTTGAATAGGAGGTCACTTTTGGGGGGCAAATCAGAAAATTAAAAAAAAAGTTTTACTGACTATACTCTGTGACATATCAAATGAAAGAACTTGTTTTAAGGATTTCATATATATTTTTTTATAACTTTAAAATACATACTTATGAAATTATTTAAGAAAATAGATGAAAATTGACCATTCCCTTATCTCCGAAACTAGACAGCATAAAATTTTGATGAAAATACAGAAAATAGTTCTTTACTTATAGGTTACAGGAAAACCTATAAGAAGTATGTTATCTTAAAATAACATGGTAAATCACTCAATATTGTGCGTACAAACTTACATTTGCATTTGGAATGTATGGGGATCATGTTTTTCAACTACAATGTTAATTAGTTCTTGGGATAAATTCATCCCAACTACGGAACCATTCATTGTGCGTGGTCCGACACGCACTTGGCCGGTTTTTTAACCCGTTAAGTGTTCACCGATGTGCTTCTTGATTAACGCATTATGTTTCGAGTTATATTATTTTCTTTGCTTATTAATAGAGTCCAACCAAATTTCGTATTCGGTTTTCGGCCGAAACTACAAATCACGCCGAATTTCGTTTATGGCCGAAAAAAAAATGCTTTTTGGTCGGACTCTACTTACCACTTCTAAAGGATCAGGCCCTTACGATAATTATGTAAATGAGTGCTTTTTGTTAGTAACTTAGCATAATTCTAAGCAGTTTGGACACCAAGTGCACAGGCCCGGTAGAGGTACATAAAGTAGGCATGTGGAGTCAAAGGCCTTAGCTATGCATAAGTAGTAATAAGTACTGGTCCATGAACCCTTTAGGAGACTACTTTCCTTACAGGACTGATTCGTTGGTCTAATGGTCACAAGCACTACCTACTACTGAGCCCATGGGTCCTAGGCCAATTCCACTCTTGATCACTAGCTTAAATTCGTAACTTCTACCACGACACGTTTTCGACAATATGTAACAGGAGGTGAATTTCTAAAATAAGCTTACCTACTATCAATAAAAAAAAACAAACTATATCTTCCTTGCAGCAAATCACGAAAAAACTAATTGTCGAAAAGTCAATTGTAGATGTATTGATTGCCCGATATGACAATCAACTAAAAACTAAATGACGTTTATGGTTTTTAAATTACTGTTTATGGTTGCGTACCTCAAAAGGAAAAAAACGGAATCCTTATAGGATCACTCGTGTGTCTCTCTGTCTGGCTGGCTGTCTGTCTGTCTGTCCGTCTATCCGTCTGTCACAGCTGCTTTGATCCGAACCCGTTAAAATTTGGTATACATAGGAATTTCTGTGACCCAAACACGGACGTGTAACGTAAATAACTTAATTTTGAATAAAGGGGTCACTTGTGGGGGCAGATTAGAAAATTAAAAACAAAAGCTTTGCTAACTGTACCATGTAGCATATCAAATGAAAGGGCTTGTTGTAAGGATTTCAGATGTATACAACGTGGAGACGACAATATAACAATAAATTCAACTGCGTATATCTAATGACGTTCACAGTCAGCACACGAAACATCAATCAAATAATTCCAATAGATTAGTCGTAGCTAGTCAAAGATTGGCAAAACCCAGAGTCGGCACGCCACTGCTATTTCATCATCATCATTACAGCCGAAAGGCGTCCACTGCTGGACATAGGCCTCCCCAAAGGGGGGGGGATTGCCATAATCGCCACGCTTGGCAGGCGGGTTGGCGATCGCAGTATGGTTTCAAAAATGCATAGAGAACGTGAGCCCATTCTCTAGTAAATCCCTTAGTCGCCTTAACGACAGCCACGGGATGAAATGGGACTGCACTGCTATTTAGTTTGTTTGAAAAAATCAGATTTTTAATTTCGATGCTAGAATTTATTTTAGCGTTCCAAAATACTCCCAAGCATTAGTTTTGCCAGTGTTTTCATTTATTGTCGTATTATTGTCTCCATATTGTATTATATATATTTTTATAATTTTAAATAAAAAAAATATTTGAGAAAAGAGATGAAAATTTACCATTTCCCTTTTATCTCCAAAACTACGGAGCCTATAATTTTGAAAAAAATACAGAAAATATTTATTTACTTAAATAGATTACAGGAAAACAAGAAGTATAATTATGGTCTTAAAATAACATTGTAAATTTCACAATATTGTGCGACAAACTTACATTTGTAATTGGAATGTAATATAGAACATGTTTTTCAACTACAATGTTAAGTTTGTTCTTGGGATAAATTCATCCCAACTACGGAACCCTTTATTGTGCGTGGTCCGACACGCATTTGGCCGGCTTTTTTTACCATCTACTCTAGCTCGTATTTCCACGATGAATTTAACGACCAATCAAAAAATAATTAGGAAGATAGGTTTATTAGATTCTAAGTAAGGCGGTTGAGCATAAATAATAGTGTATGGAACTATAAAACATTTACTTACTTCGTGAATACCGACATTTAACAACGGTGTCATCGACGGCTATGTTATGGCTTCTACGGTAAGTAACCTTAGATGCACGATTGACCTTACTAAATGCTCCATTTGCTTATAAATAAAAATCGTGTCTTTGATATGAAATCTTATTCCAAAACTATTTTTCTTGTGCATGATTTGCGTTTTACAACAAAATCAAAACCTCAAAAGTCTGCATTAATCGTGGTTTTATTTTTCGAGCAGAGTATTTTTTTTAAACAGTCTGTATTTTATAAACCTGTTATTTACCATCGACAAATTTTATCTGACATAACTATCTACTATTTTGATGCTCTAACTAAACCAATATTATACGAAAATATTTATTTTAGTATGTAGAGCAAACACATAAAATACCTTCTATTTTATGCCGAACTATCAAAATAACCCAGCTACATAGCAGTACATTTATTTTACGATATACCTATTTAAAATCAATTACCGATATCTGAGATCGCATCACTATCGTAAATATCTTATTAAGACATAAACACCACTAAGTTATTGATCCCATAAGGTCTAAAACTGGTGTAACTTGAACTCTTTGTATCTTATTGATAGTTGTCACGCGAGATTTTTTTAAAGTGGTATTGTATTGTAGATGAAAAATAAATAAAATAGGTAGAAACTATAAAGAAACAAGCAATCGGATGGATGGCAATCAACTTTGTTGTTAGATCAACGGTCAAGCCCGAGTTTTGTTGTGTAATCAAATATTTTGTAAAAGAAAGTAATTCATGTTCCAACTTACATAATCAACCTACAATATTCCCACTGCTGGGACACTGGCAACCTCTCTGTGAGAGGGGTGCACGCGGGCTAAGCGCGGGTTGGTAAATGTCACATGTCTTTAAATGATTGGTTCTAGAATATGCCGGTTTCCTCATGATGGATTTCCTTCACCGTTTTGAGAGCAGTGGTGATGATATTATTTACACAAATTAAAGCGCCTGTCAGTAGGGTTCGCCCACAACTCGTAAGTCCAACGCCGATGAGGAATCGAATATTTAAAAAAAAGGTATAAAAACTATTTAAAAGCTATTAAAGACATAATTCATCACTTTAGGTACTTTTTTAGCCTAAGATTACATTCATCACCTGCGGACTTCTAAATCTAACGGTTAGACTTTTTACATAAAAGAACGTAACTAAACTTTTACGTAAAGGAACTATTCATTTAATTTATTCAACATGTTTTATGTTTTTATAGTCAATTAACGAAGTAATTGTTAGAGTTATATTTAGTTGGCGTGTTTTATTCGTCTCGAACAACAATTCATTAATTTATTGGAGGTAATCAAGGTAATTATGAACCTACCACCTACAATGGGAATGGATTCGAATAAAATTCTTGATTTTCGTGTTTTGTCTAAATTGGCAGGCGCCGTTCATTGAGAAAGGCGAATTAGCCTAGACCTGGGGTCTTCAAGCTTTTTGAAGTCAAGGGCCGAGAATACTTTGATTTTAGTTTGGCAAGCCGCAACACAAGGGAAATTGATTATATTCCATTTTAAACTTATAATCGGGTAAGTAATTAAAAAAACAAAAATCCTTACAGTTATTTTTTATACATTTTACAAGGCTAGAAACAGGAAATAATGCGAATAAAATTCAATCAATGAGATGTTAGACATTGTTTAGGTACTTTTAATGAATGTATCAATATCTGCCCCAATAGTGGATTTTGCAATTTCCAAACTGGTTATGTAACTGTCTATTTTTTTTAATGTATACTTACAATAAATTTTAATTTTACCAAGCTATTGCCATGCCGCCAAGGAATCCACTGCGGGCCGCAGGCGGCCCGGGGGCGGGGCGTACGAAATACATGGTTTTATGGTTTCGAACTAACACAATGTTTATTAAGTTACCAAATTTTTCATATCCATCACCTCACCATTCCATAATAAGGGAGCCCGCGCACTAAGCAGCCTAGAACTCCCGGCTGCGGCAGCCAGTAGAACGCGCCCGATTGCACGGCAGCCAATTGGCTGCGGGCAGCCAAAGCGAATGTAGGCGAATGTCGTCACTTCGTCAGTCTCCGCGCACTTATCGTAGCAGCCAGACGTATTTTGTGTTCCGATCCTTATAATATGTATGAAATAAGCCTTTGAGTGCCTTTCTAGAAAAAGAGGATGAATCCAATGTCTTTTTTTGCGTTCAGATAGATAAAACATTATAAGTTCTTCCACGTCTATATCGCTCGACGATTGGGTCACAACTGGCCGTCAATTAGCTATTTTAACTGTCTGCTCAAATATTTTGGCTGCCGCAGCCTGCCTGCGCAGCCAGGCTGCCTAGTGCGCGGGGGTCCTAACAGTTTTGACGAAGCGTGGTGATAAATGCTCTGGGGGTGTACTCCGAAGAGAAATCCGAAGTATCGGCCGAATGTTCATTCGTTTCCTGACTACGGATGACTGTGGCTGACTACGACTAAAGCAAAAACAAAAAACGACGGTCAAAGAGACAATGTCAAAAACGTGAAGTCGGATAAGGATTCAAAGTCAAATAAGGTAACTTCGAAAGTCAAGAAACGGCCGAACATTCGGCCGATACTTCGGATTATCGCTTCGGAGTAGGCCCTCTGGCCTTCTCTTTAAGAGAAGAGGTGTTTGCCTTGCAGTAGGACAATTTTAGGCTGTTATTATTATTATTATGTCAAAAATCTTACCTTTTTCTAACTCATCCCGAAGATCTTGAAATGAATTTCACTTCGCGATTGTATCTGAAATTGAAAACATTATGATTAATAAAAAAAACATGCACTAATAATATCATCATTAATCAGATCCAGCCTGTCTCATGCTGTCCTCCCCCAGCGACGCCCTAAGCCGAGGTTCTAACCCCCGGGGTACCCCACGGGGTGCCCTTAGCGTGTAGTCGCTTAGTTTATAAGTTTATGCCCTGGCTGGAGGCCTTAATTTATTGAGGCACCCACAGAAAAGTCCGGTTAAGCAGACGAAAACCTCCTAGGTTGACCTGCAAGATGCCAATCACAAAAAAAATACTAATGTCATAATTATCTAGTCCAGGCTTGGTGCAGATCATGAGTGGCAGAAACTGGCCAGTTAAGGCTCTTATAGGGGTCCTCTTCCTAGAGGCCACACATAGCCATCACACATAGCCCATAAACAATATCAAACACTAATGTTAATCAAAACAAAAGTTTTTATTTACATAATATATAAGCTTAGGCCATCAAAAAATTAAAATCGTTGTCAACAGAAAAAGTGCCCAAAAGGCAAAAAATAGGCCAGCCGGGTCCAGTGAAGAGTCGACCAACCGCTTGGCGATGTCTCCAAAAACTAAATGGGCACTCGGACCCCATGGCTCTAGTGTTTCAACCCCAAACGTCGCGGCGAAAGATATAACTCCCAATAACATTGGAATATTTTCGCTGTTGATTGACTCAATAATTAATAAAAAACAATATTTCATCAATATGTAGGTACTTATCTACTTCCACCGTAAAGTATAAAAATACATGCCCGTGAAATACATTAGATACACAAGTTTTCATTGGAATCATTCTTTCTAAAACAATCAATAAAAATATAATTGGTAGAGCCAATATTTAAACTGACCAATCACTGAAGTTTGCTGATGATACCGTGAAAATTGTGATGACGCGCATGCCGTCATACATTCCATCGGAATAGAATACTAAAGATGTTTCACAATGTTAGTCAGGTATTCTATCATCTTTCCTTCACGACAAATGTACTCAAACCATCTAATTCTAATAAACCAATTACAGGCACTATTGAATTGTCAAGGGGCCGGTCAGTCAGAAAGATGAAGCTGTTGCCCATTCTAAGGCCAAGTAGGTTCAAGAATTTGAAGTGAAAATTAAGTTAATTTTTCGATTTTTTTTAGATTTTTGGAGGTGTCAAAGTAAAATTTTAAATATAATCCTTCTGTATACCGTCATCGTAATATTAGGTATAATTCCAGGGCGTCTACTGGTATGAAAGTGTGAATTTTTAAGGTTACTTAGTTCTTGAGCTCCCACATTTGTAGAACCCCTAGTGAACGGATTACTTCTTGCTACTTAATCCAATCCAGCCTGTCTCTTACTGCCCTCTATCGACGCTAACGCCGATGCCCTAAGCCGAGCTCCGTACTCGACAGGGGGTGCCCTTAGCGTGTAGTCACGTAGTTTATAAGTTTTATGCCCTGTATGGAGGCCTTAATTTATTGAGGCATCCACAGGTTAGCCTGGTAAAGCAGCCCCGACCTCCTAGGTTGGACTACGAGTGCCATTTAAAAAAAAAGGATTGCTACCCTAATAACTTCGCTGCTAATACAGAGAAAGGGAATTCTTCCCTTTAGTCATCAACAACAAAACAAACACACTTACGGGTAATATCTATCAACAAATCAACAAAAAGCTACATTTAAATCGCGAAGCAATCACTCTCCTTTGAGAAGTACCGTGTGAATTCTGTTCGAGCCGCTGTTGCCGCAATCGATTCTTAAGACGATAATTTTAAAAAGTGATTTTGAAAAAATGCAAGAACAAAAGTGCCGCCTGTCTTTCGAAATTCGCAGATTACAGCGGCATCTGATAAACCAATAGTCGTGTAGTCATGCAGGTGTAGATTGGCCAGTGATTAGCTATTTTTTTATTCATAATTGATTGGTTTATACTGGTTTTGTTTGCGAGTTTCTGTAATGCTTTGGTCTATATTTATCTTTGGATATTGATAGGTGGTGCAAATTTTATATTTATTTTTGTAGAATTGCAGGAAATTTCCATTAAGTACATTTGACGAAGGTATGAGGCGTTTTTATTGCAAGGCTCTCGATAAACAGCTGATGTTGTTTTAGTTTCCATTTTTATTGGAAATTACAACGGTTTTTGTACAAAAAATATAATAAATTTATTAAATTAATCCAAATATAACCAATACAAAACACTGGAGCATGCTAAACCTCCACCTAATGTCACGAAGGAACACAAATGATCATTTATTTTTTGCAGAATTAATCACCCAACATGTTTACAAATTCCGTCATTCACTCAAACGTTATCAGACCCAAAAAAGGCCCGCCAGCAACACAACGAAAACATTTAAATAATTACGAATATCTCGGGCCCAATTATCGACGTCCCGCGCCAATGCTCTGCGGGCGGACTACAGGAGACAAAGTGTCGAGATGAAAGGCACCGCCGCCGATTGTCGCGGCATTGTATCCTCACTCGTTAGTCCGGCATTATCGTATCAAGATTTATTTTAACGATTAAGTTTGTGGTACAAGGGAGGAGTTGAAAGCAATTTAGGTTGTTCAATATTCAAAACAGAAATTAAATAATGACTAGGTAAAGATTTCTTACTTGTGGCAGAGTTGCTTTTGTTATAATAACTTATCTACTGCAGTCGTTATCTAGATCCTAATATTATTAAAAATCGTTAAACAAAACCTTAATCCTATGATAGTGGGATATTTCTATGTTAATTGATAACCACCCAGAAAATCATTCAATCACCAATCAACCCGCACTGGGCCCGCGTGGTGGATTATGGCCCAATACCTCTCACAGAGATGAGGCCTGTCTCCCAGCAATGGGGAAGTTATAGGCTGTTAACTAAAACAAGCAAGTCATTTCTTGTGAAAAGTATCCGCTTTTATAACAAGTTGCCAAAATGGGTTGCAGAACTTAGTGATGGAAAATTCAAAACGCACAACAAACGTGCCACGTTATCAAAAACGCATATTATAAGATTAAGGACTACGTTGAAGACAAGGAAGTTTGGCATCAATTCCTTCTGTACATGTGGCTTCCCTGGTACCTCATTAACGGCAAAACTATGTAAATATCTATTAACTGCTCCCAAATTACGATGTTTTTTTTTAAATTTAATTTAATCATTTTTTACAAACTTCACTGACATAATGTTTTTCTTATTTTACATTATTATACCTACAATTTAAATTTTAACAAGGTTCTTACTTTTATTATTTTAATCATATTTTATATTGTTTTTTTGTTAATGATGAGGACGTTGTAGGCTTAATAGACTGTAGATCTGTAGACCATTTTCTATTTTGTTAAGTTCCTGGTACCTTTGACGGGCCTACGCTGTCCTCTCATACCTATTAACACAGTAATTTGAAAACATTGTAAAAGCCAATTTTATTTAAAAGAGTAACCGTGGAGTTTCTTGCCGGCTCTTCTCCATAGGAAAGGACCAATTGGAACCGTGCACCTAGCTTCTGACGTTTCATAAGTGCTTGTAGCCCATGTAGGCTTATGTGAAATAAAAATATTTTTGATTTGATTTGCTGATTCTACAGAAAATCGGGTATTCGTTGTATGAAAATGTCTCAGGAAATGACTTTTGACATTAAGAATATGCGCTATCATGCCACAATCTAACAAATATACGTTCTCTCACACAAACTCATCAGGAATAACACTTTCACTCAACGCAACTCCCTTCAAAATCGCTTCCGCTGCCTCCTACAACATGGAACCGCCTTAAGTTCAACGATTAACGCTTATAGCTTCAGTCATTAAGCCACAATTGGGCTGCGTGCACCTTCACAATTATAGACCGACGGCCATTGTAGTACATGAAACAATATGCGTGTTTTGTAGACTATTGGCTATTTCAATGGAAATTATTCCGATTGAAATCAAGGATTGCGGATTTGTACAGAAATTATAATAGTTTGAGGATTAATCATAGTAGTTATAATTGAAAGCTGTGTTACAGTCGCACAACATACAGGGTGTAAAGGACAGCTCTCCGCAGACTGATGGGGTGAATTCAGTATATCGTACTAAGATGACCGGTACATGAAATTATTTCAGGAACGTTATGGGAATCCAATGAACCTGATTTGTCGCGGTGGGATGGACGGCCGCGCTCGCTGATTTCAGGCGTCGTTCGTTTAGAGAATTTCAACATCCATTGCAGATTTTTTTATTTTAGCTGTGTTATTTACATTAATGGAGTACTGCGTACCGAGAATGTGATTTTACATTGAAATAAAGGAATAGTAACTGAAATTACGATAAAAAAAATTACAATTTTCCTGAGAAAATTTTCAGTGGAATATGATTCAAAATAAGGACCTGAATGCACCCTGTTAATTTGCGGAGGGCTGTCCCTTACACCCTGTATATACAACATTATGTTTAGTTTATGCGAAACCTGAATATAGTTTGTTCAGAATAAGGATCTGAATCGATTTCAATAATTTCTACAACATGTTATATTTTAACCCAAAAATATTTAAGTGTGATGGAAATTGTTATCACCATTTCATTATCACAACACAATCGCCGTACGGTTAGGTACTTACTGCCAAATTATTATCAGTATACGCAAGACGACCCTGGAGGCGCGGGGGCACCGTTAGCTTGTTGTTGTACGGACAACCCGGTAACATAACAACCTTATAACTTTGTGATTTTTCATGATACAGTTATGAAATTTTGTACATAGATTCTTTACATAAAAATACTAGGCACGTGTTTCGGGTTTCACATAGGTATACTAAAAATAATGTTGTTTAGGTAGGATTATTATACCTACATGTAGCCACTATCATATGCCTACATGTACTTATACTCCATTTGAAATAAGATTAGTTTAAATAAACCGTTTATACAGTCCGTTCAACCGATTTTGACTTCTATTCCGTAGGCATAAGGATGGCATTAAAAGCAAAAACATGGTAACAATACCAACTGTTTATTACAGCTGCCATTTGTCATGCCCCCAACGCAATAGATGTCAAAATCGGTTGAACGGACTGTAAAAAGGGTTTATTTCAAATTCTAACCTTATTTCAAATGGAGTATAGGCATATTTTTAACTAGTGTATTTAATAGTCCGCCAGACCGAATTTCGGCCATGAAGGCTAATCTCAGCGAAGACCAGCCTTCGATGCTGGAGATATTAAAGTGCACAGAGATGCACTCTCTCTTCTCTAACTCTCATAGTCCGATGGGATGTAAATCGAGCACGACCGGATAAAGATCAGGCGCAGGACCCGTTTGCCTGACCTGGGAATCGAACCCAGGACCTCAGCAATCGCGCTTGCAACCACGAGATAACGAAACAGGGACCTTCGTAGCTCTGGAAACAGCTAAAAACGCGAAAGGATGTAGGTACACACGGCTACACATCAAGCTATACATTTCCAGTATATGCTAGTCTCGCATTGTATAGGATTCCCGTACAATGAGAGGTAGTCGTTTACTGGAAATGTATAGCTTGATGTGTAGCCGTGTGTACATCCTTTCACTCTTTTTGCTGTTTTTATGTATTAAGTACACCACATTGATAGTAAAATGTTAATGTCACAGAATTAATTATTTTCTTCCCTTTGCAATATATCACCAATTAAAAGATACTTACAATTGGAATCACATAACATAACATCACGGCTGTAATACCCGAAGTTATGTTTAAGTCTATTAATATAAATAAAATATTAAATATATTAATAACATATTATTAAATATATTCCCATGTAATAGGGGGCGAGCCTATTGCCATCAACCGGTCTCGAATCTAGACCCCGGGTTGCTACTGAGAAATTCTTAATGGAAAATCCCAATAACACTTTGCCCGACCTGGGAATCGAGCCCAGGACCTCATGCTCAGCAGTAGCGCTTGCGACCACTGTCTAGACAAACGAGGCAGTTACATTACACACACACAATGAGAATAAGTAGAATCTTTTGAAGTAAATATCCATTATTTTCATAAGAAATAAACATTCAGTTCTGTGTTTTGCCTATAACAACCGGACCATGTGAAACCATCACGAAAATATATTCATTCACAGTTTCATAAACAACCAACGTTGTACCAAAATGCGGACTCCCCAGTAACATCCTATCAAAAACCGATACAGTACATTTTATTACCCCTGACTTTCTTTAAAATTGAACCATTAATTCGTCATCCATTCTGTCACTGACTTATAGCGTCATTGTCTCTTATAAGGAACGATACTTCAGGACGCAACATAGCAAATTGCTTCATTTATAACGGAAAGGTACCAAAAAAGTGCTCACGGTAGCTTTTGTCGGTACACAAGTATTTAGGTTAAAAGGTATTGTAAAATTTTATATGTGTAATGATTTTTAATGAACATTTTCAAGGTCTTCATTATGTCAAGGAAATGTACTATTAAAATTGTTTGGATGGGAATCAGAAATGTGTGGGTCTTCTTCAATATTGTGGTGGCATCTACAATGCCACATGTGAACTACGCATCACACTGACGTCACGCAAAATCCTGCATCGCGCAAGCAGAGTTTACCACGCGACTAGCCCACGACGTCTCGACATCAATTGTCGGGCAGTAGCTCACCCGACACAACACCCATCTGGTCAGAGGTTATTCCCTTTTCTATGGAGGATGATTCAACTTTACACCCTGTTCCTCATACCTCTATGATATTTTTATTTTTTCGCAGAAAGGAAACTGAACGCTATCGATGGATTCACAACTTGGCTGATTAGATGCTTCCTTCAACTTTGAGATCTTAATATACAAGACATACCAAGATAAAGATATACTAATAAATTGTGATTTTTTTAACCAGCCTTTATATTTTGATCTTTATATACTGACTAGCTTTTGCCCGCGGCTTCGCCTGCGTGGATGTCGGAAAATATTCCACGGGAACGTACTACCAGGATTAAAAGTACCCAAAGTCAAAGTCAAATTGTTTATTTCAAATAGGCCCATATAAGGCACTTTTGAACGTCAATATTTACAAAAAAATAGAATTGATTCTAGTCGCCCCTTCCAAAAGGTGGTTTCGTATGGAGAAGAATGGGCAAGAAAACCCCTATGTGTTAATCCAGGTTATAAACTATCGGTGTGTCAAATTTCAATAAAATCCGGTTAGCCGTTTTTGTACTAATCTAAGACATACTTAACAAACAAACGGACAACAATTCTAAAAACTATATTTTCGGCATCAGACTCGTTCCCACAGCAATGACTTGTTTTTCAAAAATTATCAATGTGTAGTTTTGACTTCGTTACTATCTTTAACTTGAATAAGTTAAAGATCATCAGTATATAACTAACATCAAGAAAAGTCTAAATTAAACCCAACTTCTAATTAACATAACAGATTCATTAAGTATCCCATTCAAAATTCAATTTATAACCTAAAATATTTTTAACTCGTTTAATTCCTTATCGGATTTCATTTTACAAGGGCCACCATAGCTCAAAACTATAAACATTAGTTAGAACAATTTGTATGGTAAACAAAACACCTGATTGCTTATGTAAAGTAAAGAAATTATTTAATTAAAGCCCAACACTGTGTTTATTATTCATATTTTGTTTGTTACAACATTTTGACCAATATATAATGGCCTTTACAAAAAAAAATCCTGTGGTTATTTTTGGGTAGTAATGGAATTATTGAAGGTAGTCTTACATTGGTCGTTAAAACCGTTAGTCATAGGATATAATGTCGTATAATTTGTTGTCTTTCTCACATAAGCTGTCGTATCAACGGGTGGCACCTCTAAGCGGGTGTGCGGCGCTTCGAAACTAATAATTGCTCGTTACTCGATTCAAATGAATATTTAAAAGTACAAAATAGTTTTGGTTAGATTACGTTTCTTTTTGTTTTAACGATGTTATTAAGTCTGTTTGAATGTGGGTCGGGAAATTGAGGGTACAAGTTACTTGGCGGGGTGTCGGGCTTAAAATAAGGTTGCTTGGTCTTTTATTAGAATATAAAAGTCTTTTAATGATGTCTTGTTCGCATAATGAGTCATATTATCTGTTTTGTTTTGAATTTTCATTTTTTTGTGGGTTTATTAAAAAAATTACAATTTTGTAATTATAATGCTTTGAATTTATTGAAAAAAGTACGATTATTACTTCTTAATTTGACAATAGTTTTGGTAACACATTCCTGCAATCAAATTAACAAGATAAACTAGATCTCAAAACAAAACAAAACAAATCAACCCTATCCCAATCTCGACACAACACGAAAATTCGTCAAAAACAATTCCGTTTTCGACCCTTCCATTTAGCAACATAATGGCTTTAGGATAATCACAGGGTGTGTGCCACCGGAACTATGTCCAGACGGGAAATAGATTTTTGAAAGTTCCCATCAATGGAAAAATCTGATTTTCCTCGCATGGTGCAGGGTAAAATGCGTACTGTCCTGGGAAGTTGTTATTTATTGAGTACCTAGATTGGATGCTTTTTTTGTTTGCAGGATGTAATCAAGTGACTTTTAATCAAGTAAAAAGATTTAAATATGAACTTAAAAGCAAACGCTTTTGAACGGAAAATAAGATTTTCCTTGCATGGTGCAGGGTAAAATGCGTACTGTCCTGGGAAGTTGTTATCTATTGACTACCTAGATTGGATGCTACCTAGATTGGATGCTTTTTTTGTTTGCAGGATGTAACCAAGTGACTTTTAATCAAGTAAAAAAGATATAAATATAGTACTTAAAAGCAAGCACTTTTTAAAACTATTTTATCATGATAAAAATCTCCACATACCAACTTATTATGAAAAACCATAGATCTGAATCATTAATATTCAAATTAAAAGTATGAATCAAATTAACTTATGCATGGTGTGAATGCTAATTTACATAGCAATCATATCCTATATTCCTACCTACCTACATAAATACTTAACAATATTATAAATAAGTAAAATGTGTGAGTCTATAAGTAGGGGTAATCTTCGGAACTACTGATCCTATTTGAAATATTTTTTGACTAATAGGAACCCGGACACTATTGCCGGATTACATATTATTGTAAATAGATTTACAATAATATGTCGCTGTCACTTTGTGGAATTAGCGGTTTTGTCCAAACACTACTGCCTGTCCGGACACTATTGCCGAGTATTATGATATATTCATTATAAATGTATTTTATGTTTTTTATTTAAAGGGCTTTGTCGCTTAGCGACCACATCGCCCAGTGCAGAAAAACATTTTTTTAAGATAAAACAAGGAATTTCACTTAAACTTGGTATTTTCAAAATTATTTAAATTCGTCGATGTTTTGAAAGCCGTCGACATAGCTCACAGAATAAGCAAGCTGAAGTGGCAATGGGCCGGCCATATTAGCGTAGAATCCATGACCGTAGGGGTAGACGAGTTCTTGAGTGGAGACCGCGAATTTGCAAAGGTGGCTGGTGGCAGCTGGATCAAAGTTGCCGAAAATCGAGCTGAATGACGTGCGATTGGAGAGGCCTATGTCTAGCAGTGGATTGCTATGGGTTGATGATGATGATGATGATGATATACTGGGATTTGTAAGTCACGTGACTAGTGATCCAAAACATCGAAAATGTTAGGACAAAACCGCTAATTCCACAAAGTGACAGCGACATATTATTATTGTAAATCTACATTTCATCATTCTGTCTGTGTGGTCTGTGTGGTGCTGGACGTACAGAATAGCACCGCCCCATTTCTTCCCGTGGGTGTCGTAAAAGGCGACTAAGGGACTTACTAGAGAATGGGCAGCAGCGTTCTCTATGCATTTTAACACCATACTGCGATCGCCAACCCGCCTGCCAAGCGTGGCGATTATGGCAACCCCCCCCCTCTTTTGGGGGAGGCCTATGTCCAGCGGTGGACGTCTTTCGGCTGGAATGATGATGATGAATCAATCAAACGAAATAAGTTTTTTATCAATCATAATCAGCCTATACCTAATGTTCCCACTGCTGGGACACAGACTTCCTGTTTCTGAGAGGGAGTGGTCCGTAATCCACTACGAGGCACTGCGGGTTGGTAGTTATCACATGTCTTCGATTTTTGAGAGCAGTGGTGATGTACCACCGCGAATGTTCCCGGTCGACCACTTTTCGTCCTTATGCCCATAGTAATAAGGTTGTAAAGTGGTCGACCGGGAACTTTCACGGTGGTACATAAAGTGTCGGCTTGGGTTCGAACCCACTACTTGTAAGTCGCGGCCGTTGCCACTGGGCTACCACACTGCTCTCATTTTGATAATAAATAAAATATATTCCAACATCAGCACTACCCATTCAACTTCGAGCTAAAACTGCAGTCGCATTCCTGTGGCCTTGTCAATACAAAATTACCGTTACAAAAATCTAGATCTTAGAAAATAAAAATGCTGCAAAAATGTTGTCTAAAAACAAGTTCAAACAGCATTTTATCAAAAAATTCCATACCATTTGAATATAAATCTAAAATCCCGTATTAATTGCGAAACAAAGTTGCGCAAACATGTTGTTGAAATAATGTTATTTCAACAACATGTTTTGTGGTGCAGGAAACATGATTACTGGCAACTTGTATTGCAGGAAACATGATTACTGGCAACTTGCGTTACAGGAAACATGATTATTGGCAACATGACATGTTACAGTGTTGCTAACAAAATGCAAATTTTGTGTTCATGGTAAACATGAATTGTCCAATACTGTTGCCAGTAGTACCTATTGTTTCTCAACTTAGAAAAAAAGAAAGAAAATACGTTTATTTGCGGTAAACATAACGCAAAAAAAACACAAACATGAAAGACAAGTAGAGGGAAAAATGCGTCACATTCACGCAAAACGGCTATCGCTCAGCATAATGCTGCGACCCTATGAAAGACAGAGCCCCAGCGCCCAACTTTGTCTATACTAATAATAATATAAAGTATTGTGTAGAGGTAAAATTTGTATGTATGGTTATACCCCCATACATACAAATTTTACCTCTTTACCTCTTCGGAACTACTGATCCAATACCGAAAATGTTTTCACTAATGCGTAGCTACAATATTGCTGAGTGTGATAGGATATACAGGGTCAAGTTAAATTAGCTAGCGAAACTCCGCAGACGTGATGGTATCAATATCGAATCACGAAAAATAAATAGTTTTTTTTTTTTTTGGATCCGTGACCGCTGGTAATTTTGTTACTGGAAGTATGAGTTGAGGACATCTGTTTTAAAGTATTGTATCGTGTTTAGTTATTGACATGCATCAACTCCGTGAAGTTTGTACACATAAAAAAAATCTGATATTTCAAGTGACACTACCACAGTTGATGACCCCAAAAAAAAGTCATCACTTTTTTTTTGTTTGTTTTATCATGTTTGGATATAGGAAAGAAAAAAATATTTTATTTGGGACACGCACAATAAACACAAAAATAGCATTTAAAACTAATTAAACTTGACTTGTGCGCTGCCAAAAAGACTCGCTCCTCATCTCAGCATAATGCTGATGCATATCGATACCCATCACGTCTGTGGAGTTTTGCTAACTAATTTAATTTTAACCTGTATATTCTATATTGAAACAAGAAATTTCACGCGGACGAAGTCGCGGGCACAAGCTAGTTTTCAATAAATACGCGGCTTAACACAACAAAAGTTAGTCCATTCTTTACACAATTCTATGAACTTTTAATCCCATAGTTTGATCTTTAACCCCACCGAGAAAGACCATCGTTTTCTCCGTATTCATTCCTCATTACAATAAATATAACAAATAATTTTCATTCCTAATCATTAAACTAACACTCTATCACTGACATTTAATCCTATGTAAATTGGGTGTAAAGTTAAGAATAAAGTATTGTCAATGATTAAATTTATTGTATGTCCAAAGTTTTTTTGTTGTTTAAATTATGTTAACAAAATGTGGAATGTTGAACTCATTTATTTTGGGAGTAAGTGGTTCGATAAATCGAGTGCTTTTTATCTTTCATAAGCAGTGTGTAAGCTATCAGCTAGCGGTCTATAATTTAACTTAGCAATTAATATGCTTCGGAGAAAATGCATATTAATAATTGACTACTAATAGTAGTTACAGTTTGTCACTGTGGTGTGAAACTATGCATTTATAGCAGCTTAGGTTGCCAATTGAAATGAAATGATTATGAAATGATATGATATAAAATTATATGGTATGAAATGTAAAGATATGATATGATATGATAATAATATGGTATGAAATGTAACGATATGATATAAAATGATATTATACTGCAATAACCTATTATGCTTCGTAAGTTTGGTGTTGAACATTCCTTGAACGAACTGATAAAATTTTATTTCGAGTATAATAGGGGAAATGATAATGCAATACTGTCTCTTCTGACATACCTACTTACACCAAAGCCCATGTGGCATATAATGTAACCATAAATAAAAAAACACTTATTAATAATATATTAATATAGCATAAAACTTAAAATTACAACATTAACCAGATACATAACAACAAGCGTCGCTCCCAAGACTGATATAAATTACCCAGAAGTTATCAAGCGGTTAAAATAACCTAACGTTAATAGAACCATACTTTCTTTAATATTATCATTATTAATTTAAATTAATTTATTGGTATCATAAACGCATGGAATAATTAGATGGTTATAATTTTGTCATAAAATTATGAGTGGCTACTAAAACGTCGGTAGGAGAGTGGCTAGTGGCTAATATATTGCTAAATGATGGCCATATTAAAGTCTGTGGTGATGCTGTGAGGCTCCCACCGTTTTATTTATTACAAGAAACGGCATTTTGACGTCATGTTCATGAGTCCATTTAGGGGTTGTAAGACCCACCACGGACGAAGCGTCATCTCCCGTCCTACTTACTACTTACTTACTTACTACTTACGTACGAAGCTTTTGGAAGGGGCGACTAGAATCAATTCTATTTTATTTGTAAATTTTGACGTTCATAATTGCCATTTATGTGCCTATTTGAAATAAATAATTTGACTTTGACTTTGACTTACAGTGCTAAACTTTTAAAGACCTGTGAAAATCAGCGCAATCCAGCTGACAATGCTGTTGAATTGGCCACGTTCTGTTCAACCTGGAACGGAATCCTTTAAAGAGCCGTAATGGTATCCATCTTTCTTCAAAAATCTAAGTTTCCATCTTGTTTCTCTTGCATAACATTTACGTCTATCTCGAGATAAGGAAAATAAACATGGATTTAGTGTAAATGTAAATATTTTTTATAGTATTGCTTTTTGCTTTAAGCTGACAACCGATTAAATAGATATAGCCGAATCTAGTGATGACTAAGACCTTTCTCATCACCCAAAATAGTCCAACAAAAAATGCCATAAACAAAAAACCATCAACAATATTAATAGCCCAACACAAACATTTTAAATGTATGACAAATTAATACTTATCTATACCGAAACGGCCCAAAATCAATTTCTCAAGGGTCACTGCTCTATGCTATCTGAGGTCACATGAGCTATGCATAAATACATTTTAAAGTAGCAAACATTCAAAAAGTTTTCTACGGGTCAACAACTTTAACTTTACATCCTTCATCGCTCTTGTTTTTATAAAGCTAGGGGTTATTTTGCAGTGTGTTGTGGTGATGATAGTGTGGTGGTAATGCGATTATAGGTAGACAGACGGGCGCGGAATGAGTTTGTGAATATTTCAAATGCAATCTTAAGTCGTTGCCCACTATAGGTTCTATTGTTCTCGCAGGTGGTTATATGTGAAAGCGGCTCTACTTTGAGTGACAGATTTTTTTCAATTTTCATAACAAAACTTATGTTCATGGTATTCCTCGAAGAGTTAGGCAGATGTGCATCTACAGTACACCCACGTTTGGCCAGTTATGTTCAAGTCCCATGTAACGGGGCGAGCCTGTTGCTATCGGGCTCAAATCCAGACTCTATAGAGTCTGGATTTGAGCCCGATAGCAACAGGCTGTTACTGCGAAGGGCACGCCACAATTGTGGCGATAAGTCCCCTCTTTGAGGAGTGGCTAGAGAGGCGCCACGGCGTCCTTACCTTCCGCCTGACGCAGGTCCTCACCGGACACGGTTGTTTCGGGAGGTTCCTGTTCAGGATAAAGTGGGAAGAAACGCCCGGGTGTCACCAGTGTGGATCGCCCGGAGGACACGGTGGAGCATACGGTGGAGGTCTGCCCGGCTTGGGCGGAGCACCACAGTGTCCTCACGTAGGCGATCGGCGGCAGCGATCTCTCGCATCCGGCCCTGGTTCAGGCCATGGTTCGGAGCGAGAGTGCATGGGAGGCCGTGACCTCCTTCTGCGAAGCAGTAATGCTTGCGAAGGAGGAGGCGGAACGCGTGAGGGAGAGGCAAGGTTCGCGCCCTCGCGCCCCTAGTCGCCGCAGGAGACGCCCCGGGCGTCGGGAGTCGCAAGCCAATTTCCGGCCACCGTAGGCGCGGGCCTGCGGACGGTGAGCGATGGGTAGCTCACCATCCGATAAGGACCAAGCCCGGGTCGACGACGCGTCGTATCCCACGCGCGCCTCGAAGAGATGTCAGCACCAACTGACGGGGTCCGTTAGGGCCAATGCCTGCCGGGGTTGCGAGTTTGTCCGAAAAGGATATCGTGGCCCCGGCACACAGGCAACGGAAGGAACACGGGTGGGTTTTAGTCAGTAAAAGTCTGACACGCCCTCCCGGTCAGCACAGAGCGGGAGAAGTTATTTGATAATTTCACACCCCAAAAAAGAAAAAATGGCTGTTACTGTGAAATTCCTTATAGAAAATCTAATACTTAACAATTTGTTCGACCCGAGACTCGAACCACGACCTCTTTCTCAGCAGTAGCGCTTGCAACCACCCGACCAACGAGGCAGTTTTCCATTTTCATAGTTATTATTAAGATTTTTTGTGGTTATTTTATTATCATCTTCATCATTTCAGCCGAAAGACGTTCACTGTTGGACATAGGCCTCGGGACCAAGCACCACCACTTCGTCCGGTTCTGTGGCGGAGGGGGTGTTGCCATAATCGCCATGCTTGCCAGGCGGGTTGGCGATCCCAGTATGGTGTTAAAATGCATAGAGAACGCTGCAGCTGCCTATTCTCTAGTAAGTCCCTTACTCGCATTTTACGTCACCCACGGGAAGAAATAGGATGATGCTATTCTTTACATCCGGCACCACACGGACCGTGTTATCAATAGTTTTCGCTTTCCAAACCTCTCGGCACGTGCTTGGCCCGTGAAAAAGCATGCTAGCATTATTAATATGTTTCGATCAGAATATTATCTCTACGATTTATAACTTAACGATAGAAAACAATTTAGTCTAGGAGAGAAACATAGTTTATGTTTCTCTCCCAGACTAAATTGTTTTCTTCTTCAGAGTCGTTGTTTATAAGACCTTTGACTGACTATATACCAACTCATCGGTTAGTTCCAAAACGATTATGAAATAAGATCGTGCATGCAAACACCTAAGTGAAAATTATATAACGTGTTAAGTAATAAATAATTAATCTCTAACAGTGCATTTTTAATAACAACAAAAAGCTACTCAAACTACTTTCATTAATCATGGATCATAAGATCATGACAATCCAAAATTGCTTAAACTAATTAAAATTGCAATTATAATTTATTACATTGATAGAACTCTAATCTCTCTCTAGTTTTATTTTTATCCCGTTTACACCGATCTATATCTGCATCGTTTTAAACTACGTCATCCGTCATTTTTTTTTATTTTTTATTATTCAAATGTTAATAAATATATTTTTTTCTGGTATGAATGATTAGTAGTCATTGGATACATCAAATGGGCTGCCGTTGTAAGACGACTAAAATGCCACCACGGTGTATAAACGCAGGTAAGAAAATTGTACCCACTTTATTCTATAATTTTTCTCTTCGAAGACAGTAGACATCAGAAGTTTTTTGCATACGACAACGATTTATCTCGAGTCTCGCCGTAGTGCGAAAATTGATAAACATTAAAATATTTAAAACGATATACGAGTAATTACTCAAGTCGATAAGCTTTCTACTGAAACAGTACGATTAGTAGCTGACCTGACGGACCAATGCCAATGACCTGCCAATGTCCACACTTAACCATTGTCACTTAAAATGATTGATTAATTTTTTTTTAATTTTATTTTAAGAAAATATTTTTATTAGTAATTGACACCTTAATTAAAATATACATGGTAAAACTAAAATATATATAGTATGTACAAGTTTAAAATAAAACAAAATAAAAAATAAAGGGGGGAAAGCTCATTGGGCATCAAAAAATTCGTCCGCATCGCTGTCAATGGGAAAAGTGCCCAAAAGGCTGGCAGCATTGCTGATTCTTTGGGCTAAAGATAGGCCAGCCCTCTGGTCGCATGAAGAGTCGACCAAGCGCTTGGCGATGTCCTGAAATACTCGATGAGAGGGCAGAAGAGAAAAATAAATACTTACCTCCTACCTTTTCTCTTTTTACTATATTGATTAATTGTACTTTTAGAAGAAACATTATGTTATTTGTTGTTTTCTATTAAGATAATGACCACGATACCTCTTGGTAAGAACCAAGAGGTATCGTGTTATCCAGTAACTGGGTTATGGAGGTCAGATAGGCAGTTGCTCCATGTAAAATTCTGGTATTCAGCTGCAAGCTGGTTAGACTGGAAGCCGACGACCCAACATAGTTTGGAAAAAATAAGCAGATGGTCATCTCTACCGCTCGAATGCAGTTGGGAACTACAGTTCCCAAAAAATAAACCGTAAAGTGCAGTTGGGAACTCTAGTTCCCAAAATAAAACACCGTAAAGTGCAGGCTGGGAACTCTGGTTCCCAGACGTCATTTTACGATGTAATTTTTTTTGGGAACTGTAGTTCCCAACAGCACTTTAAAGTGTTTTTTTTTTAATTCCGTTTAATACTGTTTCGGACCTAGTTTTCAAATATCTGGCGCTCGGGGACCACCCACGTGTTGATTATGTAATCTGACCTGGCACTCGGACGCCATCTTGATTTGATGATGACACTTAGCGGCCATGTTTGTTTATTCTAAGTGGGTATGCCTACTTCCAAACGTGCATAGTATTAGAAATAATTGAAATCAGAATCAGAATCAGAACTTTATTTGCTATGAATGTAGGTACAGATATAAGATCATCATCATCAGCATCATCATTTCAGCCGAAAGACGTCCACTACTGGACATAGGCCTCCCCAAAAAAAGGGGGGGGGATTGGCTATAATCGTCACGCTTGGCAGGCGGATTGGCAATCGCAGTATGGTTTTAAAAATGCATAGAGAACGCTGCTGCCCATTCTCTAGAAAATCCCTTAGTCGCCTTTTACGACACCTATGGGAAAACATTTGTTGTACATAAATTAATGAGATCAGCTACAGTCTACTTTACGGCGAGCAAAAATTATTACATAAATTAAGAATAATGTCAAAAAAACTGAAATTAAAGTGAAGTCAATTAATAATATTATAGTCAGGTACATATGTCTTACTCAAATTTGCAATTAATTATAACAATCAAGTTCTGGATAAACTCATGTAATTTAGAAAGCCTTTCACTGAGTAATACAATTTGCCTAAAAGTAGTGCAGTTACCTTAGATTTAAAAATGTTTACAGAACAATCCTTAAAACTATGAGGTATTTTCTTAAAAATGACAGGTCCCATTGTCATAATAATTTTCCTTAACAGTGCTGTTTTGTAATTACCCGAATGTAGCAAGTTCTTGTATTGGAATCTCAAGAAAGATACTATAGTGCAACTAAATAGACTAAAACGCATTCAACCAAATAACTAAAATTGGTATAACTCCAACTACGAAACTTCCCATTTCAACAGACAGAACTAGTCCAAGACTTCCTACATCTACAAATAAATCTCTTACTACAATACCAACGGAAATATAACACATCAACAGTACAAAGCAACGATTTATAAGTCAATGTGGAACCAGCAACGATTTATAAGTCAATGTGAAACCAGCAACGCAATCAACAACCAGTTGCTGGCACAATGCTGTGCCGAAGGGCCGTACATAAGCCTGTCGAATCCTATCCATGTTTATTCTAACATGATTTGCTTGATCTGGAAGTCGATCTGCATCTAATCAGCCGTTTAACTTGCATTTAATTCAGTTTACACTTTAAACGTTGGTTAAATAAACGACAGTTTCTATCACAAGGGTATAAGGTTGAGAATTTCGTGGTAATATCAAACTTAAGCGTTAAATTAGCAACAGCGATGGTGTTAATTTTGTATTGATAAAACCTACAGATGTAAGTTATGAAGTCGGTTTATTAATTCTGTTTATTTTGAGACGAATCGTTCGGTTACAGACTTACAGGCACAGTTAGAATTATGAAATTAAAGATTATTGTTAGGTATAGTATTTAAAATAATGAGATCGTTAAAGTTGTGAGATTCACAATGTATTTTGTATTGTATGTGGTTATAATTATATTATGTTTCTATTTCATTCTAAATTATTATTCTTATATACCACCACTGCTCCCAAAACGGTGAAGGAAAACATCGGGAGGAATCTGGTATGTCCTAGAAACAAAAATTCCAACCCGCACTGGGCCCGCGTGGTGGATTGCGGCCCGCTACCTCTCGAAGAGAGGAGGCCTGTGTCCCAGCAGTGGGAACGTTATAGGCTGATTATGCTATGCTTATATATAATGTAATTATTACACAACCAACTATTTACTGTAGAATGGTAATATGGCACTTTTTTCTAATATTTTTAATAATAAAAATAAAGTAGAGCAATTTTCATACCGTCACTGCCTCCCAAGTCAACAACTTGTCACCGCATTGCGTTGTGGTTTGCTAAAAACAAACAACAATAGAGAGGCTCTCTCCATACAATATCCTTTGTCAACCTTTTTATCAGGCCGACGGAAGAGCGACAACCATGGAGACGTTATTAATATGATATTTTTTTTACAATCATGGTTGTAATTTTTTGTTAAGACATTACAACTGATAGTTTTGAGTTACCTGGTCAGGTCAAAATAGGCCCATACAGAGTATACTTGATTTAACTTTAGGTCTTCATTACTGTAGGTATCAACTATCTGGTAAACATGAAACAAAAAACCGGCCAAGTGCGAGTCGGACTCACGCACGAAAAGTTCCGTACCATTATATAAAAAAATGGCAAAAAATCACGTTTTTTGTATGGGAGCCCCCCTTAAATATTAGTTTTATTTTAATTTAATTATTTATTTTTAAAGTGAATAAATAATAACTAAATATTCTGTGAATATTTCAAGCGTCTACCACCGTTGCCGTTATCAATATAGAGCAATAACGAGCAAAAAAAAAACACGTTTGTTGTATGGGAGCCCCCTTAAATATTTATTTGATTCTGTTTTTTAGTATTTTTTGTTATAGCGGCAACAGAAATACATCATCTTTGAAATTTTCAACTGTTAACTATCATGGTTCATGAGATACAGCCTGGTGACAGACGGACAGACAGATAGACAGACAGACGGCGGAGCCTTAGTAGTAGGGTTCCCGTTTTACCCTTTGGGTACGGAACCCTAAAAACTGTCCTGACTTTATAGGCAATGAATGTTAATCTGCAACAATGTCTAAATAAATAAAGTGTCTAACCCTGGCTAAAATAAAAGAGAGACATTCGCTGATACATATCTGTTTTGTCTGCCCGTCGCTTCAACTCAGTGCAAATATAAATACCCTTCGTTCCATACAAAAGACGTCTAAAAGCAGACTTGAATCGATTCATCAATCAAATAAACAAATGAACGCTACATTAACTTATTTTCCTTGTTGAAACAAAGGCAAGTGAAGGCACGATACCTACTCACATGTAAAACATTTTTATGACTCCCGACTGACAGAAAAAAAAAACGTTCTACCTTAAGCTTGATTTAGAAACTTGCAAATTAAGTTATTTACAGAATGAATGAAATGCACCTACCCCACCGTGGTTAAACCAGCATGTCAATTCTGTAAAAATCTCACCGTGAAATCTTGCGTGGAGTGAGTGTGAGCTGTCAGTGTCATCTCACTGACGCTAGGGATTGACCAAGCATTATATTTACAATCATAATCGAGATTTTAATAATATTTTTTTATGCTTATTCTGCTGATTATTTTATATTATTTCAAAGCGAGTATTTAAGTGTCTAAACATTACTAATTAGGAGGTTTTTAAATAAAGCAGCATATCAGAAATTCAGTCAGAAACTCAATTTTGTTTTTGTTCCTTTTTTTCCTAGACTAGTCCTTAAAGATTACTATGTTTAGACACTTAAATACCAGCTTTGAAATAATATAAAATCTCGATTATGATCCTAGCATCAGGTGGGATGACGCTGACAGTTCACTCCACGCTCACTTCACTTACATTTTCACGGTGAGATGGTTACAGAATAGCACCGCAGATTCGATTAAGGCTTCTACATACCAGCGCGACACGGCACAAAGGCCCTGCGAGTCGCGGGACGAGCGGTGCCATTGTGTCGAGTCGCGTCGCGCGACAAGTCGCCCCGGTATGTAGAAGCCTTTACTCGAATGAACCCAAAGATTCACACTAGCCCCTGGAGCCTCATGTTTCATGGGACTACAGAGACCATTGCATATCAAAGAGTAGAGGGTTGCAAATTATATTATTTACAGAGTGGAAAAAGTAGGAAAGTGATTTCGAAACGTCAGCTTTTTATTACACATCCAAATCCTCATGAATGCCTTGGGGTATGTCAGACTCTTACTAATTAATACCACTGTGCTGCTCCTGCCTTTAACTGGAGTAGTAGGAATCGCTAGTGCATCCACACAAAGAATCCCTGGGCCTCTGTAACGGACGAAAATTTACGCGGCGTATTCGCTGCGATAGCATCGCGTGGAATTTATTGATTTTATTGAAACAATCACGCGACGTTAGCGTCGAGTTACTGCAGCATAAACGTTTCAATAATGCCTACGCAAGATACGAAGTCATCATCATCATCATCATCAGCCCATAGCAGTCCACTGCTGGACATAGGCCTCTCCAATTGCACGCCATTCAGCTCAATTTTCAGCAACTCTCATCCAGCTACCACCAGCCACCCTGCGAAGATCGTCGCTCCACCTAGCCTGAGGGCGTCCTACCTTACGTTTGCCGTTTCGCGGTCTCCACTCAAGAACACGTCTACCCCAACGGTCATTGGTTCTACGGCTAATATGGCCGGCCCATTGCCACTTCAGCTTGCTTATTCTGTGGGCCATGTCGACTACTTTGGTTCTCTGCCGGATCACATCGTTCCGGATTCGATCCCTCAGAGAGCCTCCAAGCATAGCTCGTTCCATTGCTCGCTGAGTGACCTTGAATTTATGGACCAGTGAGTGTCCACGTTTCGGCTCCATAAGTCATAACAGGTAGGACGCACTGATTGAAGACCTTCGTCTTTAGGCTTTGTGGAATTACGAAGGAAGATACGAAGTGTGCCTGCGGATAAAACGAGGTTTGGAACCTAAGCTTACAATGCCTTAGCGAATCAATCGTGGGAACGAAGTTGGTTTTGAGGTGGAGTAAGGAGTGACCATGAGCAGTGGTGGCGGCCCCTACTTACAAGTTGTAGGTCATGAGTACGAACCCAGGCAGGCGTTTTACTTTGTGTAAATAATTTCATTTCCACTGCTCTCAAAACGGTGAAGAAAAACATCTTGAGGAAACACAGAGACATGTGACATCTACCAAGTACCAACCCGCACTGGGCCCGCGTGGTAGATTATAGCCCAGTCCCTCTTAAAGAGAGGAGGTCTGTGTCCCAGCAGTGGGAACATTAAAGGCTGGTTATGATGAAGAAATGACCTAGTGGCGTCCAAGGACTGGAAGACCAAGTACCAAGTATCGTGGGTAGACCTTGGATGAGGCTGACACAGCAGCCTGGGAATTGGCACAAGAAAAGATAGGCCTATGCTTCGCAGTTGGTGAAGTCGGGCTGTGAATGATGATGATGCGAACAAAGTCGCGGGAAAACCACTAGTTACTTTACGAGTTCAAAACAAAACGAACAAATTACATAATACATTTAATAGCATGTCAAGGTTTATAGGCATTCAACATATAATACACTGTCTGCGATGATTTGCATAATCTTTATTTAATTGTTTCATTCGGTACTTATATGAGTATGTTATCAATTGAGGTTGATTTCTTAAGTGATATGCTATGTATTTATGCTCGCATATGTGTGAATTAACTGGTCTATTTGTTATCTGATTTGTGTTTAAGTATTGGTTGGTGTATTAAGAAGTGTTATGTGTGGTATTAAGGTATGAAGTGGTATTGGTACCTATAGCTTTTTGTTTTTTTTATTGAGCTTGTAATTGTTTTTAATGTTTGCATGTTATAGAAATAGCGTTTTCTTAGTTTGATTACTCAAATGATAATTTTTCATTAGGTTTATTATTTTTAATTTATTATTCTATACCTAAATTTTAAATGAATAGCGCTTAATCATAAGATAAGTATTGTAATGTTATGAGAGATGCCCAGAATAAAAGATGTAAAATAAAAGAAATTTTACACTTTATAGAAAAAGTTTTTTCAATAGCTATCCTAGAAATATTTCGAACAACATAAATGAAACCTTCTAATTGAATACTCCTAAAATAAATTATCAAACAAAGGCATGTCATTGGTTTTAGTCCAGCACTTCGCTTCAAATCTGGCGCAAGCATTCAAGCTTCGCGAGTGGACGCAAGTGCACATTGTTACCTTCCACACGATGAACAACGTTCTATCTGCAGTCTTTATAACATTGGAGTTGAGACTTTGTAAGGTCAGGAATAGGGTTGCGTTTTAAATGGTGGCTGCATGGTAGTTTCGATACTTTGTGTAAATCAATAAAATTCTATCTGCTAATCTTACAGCAATCGATTTGATGTCTTATGCTGCAACTTTAAAGATCACTATTCGGTTGGTTTAAGGTATACTTATGTCTTTTTGGAGAAAATCGTAGGCTATTGTTGCGAAAAATTGATTTACGTACAACATCTGTTAAAAGCGTAGCTGTAACTTTATTTTATATTGTTGTTTAACTTATGTTAGTATGTAGGTCGTGTGCAGGTGCTTAGCCAAAAGTTTTGTAAGTACGGTAATGTTTACTGTTGTTTATTACTCAGATAACTCACTGAGAAACACTGCGAATGGTACAACAATATTGTTTTGAAACTAGATTATAATCTTTAAGCTCATTTAAAGGGAACTTAATTTTAAGTACCCGATAACTTTGATACGGCGACAATAATAGAAATGAGCTGTTTAAATAATGATGGTGTAATAATTTTGGTTTGCTGATTGTTAAGTTAATTTCTTGGATGCTGAAGACTGAAAACTAAGTGCTGTAGTGCAACTTAGGTAAGGAACCTAATAACCGTAGAGAACTTTTATAGGCCCATCTACCTCCTCCACTCCCCCGCCCCCCCACCTCTTTTTACTTATAATATCATTGGACTAAATGATTGATGAGTCTCCTGGTTAGGATCTAGTTTGCCGAAAGTAATTGAATTTTAGGGAATAATTAAACTCCCAAAATGATTCCCCAAAATAAACCACCAATTACAGGAAGTAAACATAGTCATATTGTCTTATTTAAAATAATAAAACATTTTCATGACTGATTAACAGTACCTAAACGCACAGCGTGGTTTAACAACGAATGAAAAAAAAACATGAGTTTATTTGTTCGTTGTTTTTTCCACAACAATCAAGAATACCCTTTACAAAAACCCGAATGCGTAAAAGTGAACTTTAAAAAGATGGAAACAAGATTTTACTACAAACAATCTCATGCAGTCGGATGCCATAGGTCTTTATTGTTCAATTTAAGAAGATGCCGACTGCATGAGATTATTCGTCTTTATATATAAATAGGCAAATATATAGAAGAATCTAACGACATATCGTTCATAAAAATCGGTTCAACCATTTAGTAGTTACGAGGGAACATAGGGATGGATACATCATCATCATCATTATTTCAGCCGAAAGACGTCCACTGCTAGACATAGGCCTCCCCCAAAGGGGGAGGGGGGGGTTCCATAATCGCCACGCTTGGCAGGCGGGTTGGCGATCGCAGTATGGTGTTAAAAATGCATAGAAAACGCTGCTGCCCATTCCCTAGTAAGTCCCTTAGTCGCCTTTTACGACACCCATGGGAAGAAATAGGATGGATACATACATACATAATACATGCATACAGGTCAAACACATAACCCTCTTTTTTTGGCTTCGCCGTGGTCGGGTAAAAAAAAGAGTGTGAATCAGAAGGTTGTATTACAAAAGCAGTAACAAACCAGTCATAGTGAAATCAACGTCCGTTCCACAAAAGTAACACAACCAGCCTCCTTTGCATAATTACATTTTCTTAAGCTCTTAGATATGTCACGCTTATAATCGTTCGAGATACGGAAAATAACATAAGATTACTTGGATTTAGCATAGTTTGCTATCGAGTTTGACTTCAGGTTAAGTTATGCAATTCAAATCTCTAAGGCATTGTTTTAAGGTGCAACCGCAGCTGTAGCTCGTGAAATTCAAAATTTCTTACGTATTTTGCTATTGCAGGTTAGTGTCAGATTTTACCTTATTTATATTTAGGATGTGTTTGCTCTTGACTGAGCAATGTGAGCTTACCCGGAAAATCCTCTTAACTCTAACTTTGAAGAGATTAGTGTTCTTTTTTAAATCTTTATTTGTTTATGGGATTTTTGTACACTTGTGCGACAATGCCAATCCCATAGTGCTTTTAACAAATAACAACTTACTCCTAAACTAAATTAACTAATCTTAGACACAAAACTTAATTTACTCTAATTTCTTATCTAAAAAAGTATAAACAAAATAAAATATGATTAAAATAATAAAATTTAGAACCTTGTTGAAATTAAAATTGTATGTATAATAATGTCAAGAAATATAGACATACTTAAAAAAAATACCTAAAGCCTGTTTCCTCATTGGAGAAACACAGAAATGAAGAAAAGATATTATCTTTTTAAATAACATTCACTACATCATTTATCATAAAAAACTCACTTTTACAATCATTTCTAACATTATGCCAGATAACAATACAGTCACTTTTCCTCTCAAATGTCAAAGCTATTGACTAACATGATGAATTCATCGAAAAATCGCCGGGACAAATGAACAAACAACAATTACAACACAACGAGCGATTGTACTCGGTTCGTACCGATTAATTTATCGATTCCCCGCCGTATCGGAGAGGCGACAAGTAATCGATCATGATCGAGAGAGGCGGCAAACTGATCGATTGTTTTATAAGCTGTGAATAAATTAAAAATCGGATTGTAATCGTGGATAATGATGTATAAGTTTGTTTGATGGGAATTCTTGAACAAAAGGAGTTCAAGGGGTGATGGCGCCATCGCCATGATCGTTTGTTTGTTACAGTTTCGTTTTGTTTAAAGAGCACCTTTTAATCGTCGATTTGACGGGTTATTCATTCATCATTTCAGCCGAAGGGGGGGGGGGGGGGGGGGGGGTTTGCTATAATCGCCACGCTTGGCAGGCGGGTTGGCGGGTTTCTGGAAAGGCGCTCTACTTTATGTAAATTATCTCATCACCACTGCTCTCAAAACGGTGAAAGAAACATCGTGTGGAAACCGGAAGGTCCTAGAACCAAACATTCGAGAGACATGTGACATCCACCAACCCCACTGGGCCCGCGTGGTGGATTACGGCCCACTGCCTCTCACAGAGAGGAGACCTGTGTCCCAGCAGTGGGAACATTATAGGCTGACTATACGTGTATAATAAAAAAATCGTGCAAAGCAGTGACGGGTCGCTAGCTTGCAATAAAACAGCTTCTAGTCGAAAGTTAATAGATATATCTACTCAATATGTAATCCGTTTGGTGCCGGACGTAAAGAATAGCATCATCCCATTTTTTCCCGTGGGTGTCGTAAAAGGCGACTAAGGGACTTACTAGAGGTTCTCTATGCATTTTTAAAACCATACTGCGATCGCCAACCCACCTGCCAAGCGTGGCGATTATGGCAAATCCCCCTCCTTTTTGTGAGAGGCGTGGATGTCTTTTGGCTGAAATGATGACTGTGTAATCAAGCTACACACATGTTTTATTACATCATCCGTAAATTTACAACAGAAACTAATCATCTCTTTATTTCGTAACTAAACACTAAATTCATTCTCACAAAGTTTCATAAGATTTCAATATTAACTTTTAATTAGACAACTACCGTGGGTCAGTAAATCAAACTAATATTACCTATGTATCAACTAATTATTACGCAAAGTAAATAAACTTTTGAGTTTAAAATTGCTTGAATTTCTTTTGAATGGTTGATTACTAATTTGACTAACTAAATTTTGATGGACAATTTAGACTGTAAGGCTTTATTTACAGTTTACATTTATAGTTGGCTCTTGTTGGTCGGTAAACAGGTTCGGGTTTGAGAGCAAAGAGTCTTCATCAGACACCGACTAGGTACTCCGTAATTATAATGTGGACAAACAGCCACTCGGATGCCTATAAAAGATACTGAAACTGAAAATGGTTTACCTAGTTAGAAACTGTGTTATAACCAGGGACCGTACATGATAACCCATTTAAAGGGTTCTATACCTACTTGAAACCCAGTGACATGAAAAAAATCATAATATTATGTTATTTCAATGTCCGCCCAATATGCGCAGCATGACCAATTCTATCTCTATTCTACCAGGGACCATTTTGGTTATCATTTTAGAAAAACCCATACGGTGTTTTAATGTAATTTTGGTATAACTTTGAATGGCTTAAACTAAGCCGTTCAAAAGGGTTACCCAGACCGTATGGGTTTTTATCGGAAACCCTTTCAACGGGTAACCAAAATTTAATTTAAGCCGTTCAAAAGGGTTACCCATATCGTATGAGTTTTTGATTAACCGCTTAGAAAAACCCAATCGAAAACCATTTCAATGGGTAACAAAAATGGTCCCTGGTTATAATAGTATTAAACTCTACGAAAATGCCATAAAAACACGTTTGCACTAATGTAATCTTTTCCAAAATTATCAAAGGTAATTAAATCGGCATTAATTTATTAATCGATACAAATGTACGTCCAACCAAGGTCGTTACCTTTATAGGTTCCGTTACGCTTTAGTTTAAATAACACAAATAAATATTTATTTACACAATTAATAACCAGATTGTAAAGGAAATTATCGTGAGAAAATCCAAAAGCTAATAATAAATTTTAAAACATTTGTAACAGTGTCAGGTCACGCCATCTGTCGCAGATACGAGAACTACCGTTTTGAGGTTAATAGACTTAAAGCCTTATGATAATGATGAATGGGTCTTAATTGGCGTGTGATCGTCGTTTAGAATAGTTACTTTGGCTTTTCCTGTGAGCCAGTGGAGATTTCAAAATATAGGAAAAAAAACCCATTCCTTTGATTTGCGGCAGTAGGGTATTATAGAGCATTTGCTTGCAGAAATTCAGATTTTGATTCTTGTGAGCATTTAGGAAAACAGCAGATTATTTTTATTAAAAACCATATAAAAAAATTTCATTGACCGAATCAAGCTACTATTGCATTTTCTTCACTATATTTCTTGGGACCAGTTTCTCAAACGAAAATGATCGCAAAATTTATGTGACAAATTTTGTCATTCAACAAATCCCAGTAGTTTACGCGCGCTTGACAATTTGTCACATTACCTTTGCGATAATTTTAGTTCGATAAACACACCCTGTATATAAAAGTTGGACTACTTTTCGGTGACAATACTATTGCACACTACGATAACCTTTCGAGGATTAATGTCACAACCGTTATCCGATGATATGTTATTAAAATAACAAGTAATAAATACTACGAGTAGTAAAGAAACTAGTTTCATACTATTGACTAATTTATTACCTAACCACGCAAGGTTTATTTTTATTAGAATAGCTTTGATTTAGTAAGTACCTGTTAAGTGAAGTTATAGCGATGAAATCCGGCCAAAGCCTTGGGGCACGGCTAATATTTATATTATAATTGTGTTACCCAATGATCGGTTTTACGGTTCCACGGGCTACTACTATTGATTTCTCACAATAAATTATATTGAGCACAAAGTAGAGCAGCTTGTCTTGCGTACTAACACTAGTTCTTATATCTACAGTGTGTTTCAATTATAACCGGGAGACAATATAATTATCTTGTTCTAAAAATTAATTGGTGAGATAAAGATCTATTATTGGGTAGATTGTTAGTGAGGAAATTAGTTGTCACATAGGTGACAAAACAATTTCAACATTAATAATTGCTAATCATTGGCCTGATTTTGGTTCGCGCTTACTGAAATGATTAACAATAAATGTTGCTGTGGCTATTTCCTATAATATTATTATTATTATATTAGGTGTAAGATAATTCCGATGTACCTACATCGAATAAATCGTACCTCAAACTCTGTTTATTAATTTAATAGGAAACAATTCTAATAAAAATGTATTCGGTCTTCATTACTGGCAAAATAAAGGAAAAATCTGAATGGTTGTTTAGATTTCACCGATTCACTTTCTATTTTAATTTATTGCCATGTTTTTGTCTGATTATGTAGTAACTAGTACGCCAATATGCAATTAACTCAACAAGTAATCGCTACTACATTTTTTTGAACTCTTATTTTTATTGTCCAAGTAATATAATATTTAAAAAAAAACATTTAAAAACACGAATTTGTATAAATCTTGTTTCCATCTTTTTTAAAGTTTACTTTTTACGCAATGAAAAAATAATCGAAAAACCCGACGGTTTTTTGATTATTTTTTCATTTACTTTTAAGACGGTAAATTAGGTTTTTTATGGTTTTTCAACTTATAATCGGGTGATAACAGCCTATTACTCACTCACTCCAAAAGTTCGGGATTGCTTTTTACAATTTCATTCAAAATTACATTTAAACAAACACACCCTCCTTTTTTGGCTTCGCCGCAGTCGGGTAAAAAAGGAACATAGTCAAAACCGGTACCATAAAGCGTTAAGGCTTCTACATACCAGCGCGACTTGTCGCGCGACGCAACATGGCACAAAGGCCCCGCGTGTCGCGGAACGAGCGGTGCCTTTGTGTCGCGTCGCGTCGCGCGACAAGTCGCCCCGGTATGTAGAAGCCTTGAGACTGAACTAAAAACCATTTACTCGCAGGTCAACATTTTACCACCAACCGGGGTGGTAAAATGTTGACCTGCGAGTAAATGGTTCTTCATTCAGAACTCAACTGAGATCCGCTTATAAGTAACAATTTTAATACTTTTTTTATTCCAGACTGATCCATGAAAAATACAAAAAAACCCCCAAATATTCGTAAGTGAAATAAAAAAATGACAATGTCATTATTTGTGCTTCATAATTTCTAAAAAAGGCTACAGTAATGTTTAAAAGTCTTCCACATACCGATCGTACATTTCTCACACACTCTATACTTACACACATACGCGCCCACATCCCGCGTCAGAAAGTGGACGCTCCTCGTTGCGCAAACGCAAAACAATCGAGAGTTGCGAACATATTTGATAACTGGTTTTTTGTTTGAAACACAGAGTTGATAACGTGTAGAGGAGAATAGAACTTTAAAGATGAAGTTGATAAGATCTCTTATAAGTATCTCTTCGTAGTCAGCAAGCTGATAGTGGAGCTGACTAGTACCCAAAAACAAATGACAAAAACGATGATGATTTAGGGTTAAAATAATTGTATAAATCAACAGATGCATTGCCCATACAATGCAAAGGAACATAATAACCATTACAAAAGACACTACGTATTTAACCGCTAAAGGCCGGCCGACTCACCGTTATGTCCTGGGGGTCTACTCCGAACATAAATCCGAAGTATCAGCCGAATGTTCGCCCGTTGCTTGACTACGGCTAACTATGCCTGACAACAGCAAAAGAAAAAAAAAAAAAACCGACAGTCAAAAAGATAAGCCATAGTCAAAACTGTGACTTTAAGTCGGGTAAGGATTCAAAGTAAAAAAAAAGGAAACTATGGAATTTATAAAAAGGCCGAACATTCAGCCGATACTTCGGATTAACGCTTCGGAGTAACTTTTACTCTTAAACAGGGGTGTTTAAGAGTAAAAGTTAAGATTTATTTGTAAGCTTCTCATTTGCCAGCATCGTTTTCACTCATAAAAACAGCTTTCACGGTCCTATATTAGCATAACTATACTTGGTATAACAGACATTTTGAGGTACTTTTTGATCTTTCGTAAAGGATAACAAAATAGCTCTACTACTGAGAAAACTAAAATAAATTGATTGAAGTAATTTCTACTTAGTGAGACCGTTTTAATGTCTCATCTAGTCATTCCTAGCTCCACATTCCCAAACAGAAAGTGTACCACGCCGATCTATCGCAATCTGCCTAATTGATTGTTATGATTAGTTATATTTATTGGTCTAGCATTATATGAAGTTACTTTATACGTGTCGATGGTTATAGCAACATTACTAACACCACTTTGCATGTACCCATATATTATAGGCTGAACTTAATACGATTGATATTTAAAAGTCATTTGATATCGAAATGTTGAAGAATCAATCTGTTGATATTTATGACTTCATTTAAAATGGGTATGAACTGAAATTGTTTTTCGAAATCTATAAATTAATCGATTATTTGTTTGATATGTCCTAAAAACAAAGGGACGGTTTTAGCTTGTATTTGTTTTTTATAATAACACTAAATTGTTCTAATTAAAAAAAAATAGCTTTGTGGATCGCAAAAAAGGATAGGATCGAATTCAAGACCTCTTATGCCCTTTTTCACTAACACTAGACTACACCTAGATGAAAGTATAAAAAAACCATGCTGTTTTATTTTCTACTTTCGGCGCTGAGACGAGCGTTGACAATCTTACAGCGCATGTTTATTTAGGCATTAATTTAGGTGTCACTTAGTGCCAGTGAAAACATAGAAGTATTAGGCCGTGCTTTGAACGATGTAGTCCGCTTCAATTTTGCATGTTTATCCAAGTCGTGTTTCTAGTATTGTTAGCAGTCTATAATCTTTTAGAACGTGCAAAGTATCAATATGATTAGTCATAAAAGATAAGTGCAAGCAATCCTAATTAAACCCATCTTACAATACATGCACCAACACTTCATTATCCACTCGTGACCACTCGTCATGACTATTAAAAATCTTCAACAATAATGGCCACCTAATATTTACCTGTTTATAGAACATATAATAAGTAATACGTGATGCCAATGTCAAATAATAATGATCAACCTCTGATCCAGGATGTTAAGGTTTTACATCAAAACTTATTTTGATAAGGCAAAAAGTTTGATAACCCGTATAGGGTGGGTAAAATGGTGCATGAGACATTTTTGAAAATATATTAGGTATGCAAAGTGACTAAGGCCCGTGTTATATAAACTTCTCTTAAGACTGTCTTTTTTATTTAATTGAAATTGCCATTGATGTATTAAATAGGAAGATATGGTACGCGCTTCTCGGTGTGGACCGCATAAATTAGGGCAAAAGACACAATCGACCTACATTACTCCTGGTTTGCGGGGAATACCCGAATCGTAGTTTGTTTGCGAGTTGTTATGGGTACGTAACAGTGCCAATTATTGCGATCTCGTTCCCGCTATAGCCCGCGTAATATGTCTATCTATATCGGTTGTCGAGCACATGACGCACGACATCGGGTCCATTTAATATTTACGTGATGGTAGAGAGTGGCCTATCTTCCTATTTAATACATCAATGGAAATTGCCTACATTTATTGAACTTATCCTAGTTTAATGCCATTTTATTGGTTGAAACTGGTTTTCAGTTATGTTTTAGTTTTTACTTAGGTTCTGTAATAACCCGGGGATCACGGAAGTCGTACTTGATCCCATGATCCCCGGTGCAAGTGTGCGAAGGGAGCACCGGGGTGGTTTTTAGTCAGTAAGAGTCTGACAGACCTCTCCGCCCACCCCAGGGCGGAGGGCGTCCATTAGGATTTTCCACCCCGAGAACAAAAAAAAATTAAAAAGAGAAAGATTTTTATATTTATCAGTTGTATTTCATATTTATTTAAATAACTAATATTCAAATCTATCTCAGTCCTTTACAATTCCGCTTAATTTAATGTTTACCGCTGGTAAAGTTTAAATAGTGCTGAAGCAGCATTTTAGTACCCGATAAAATAACAATAAGTTTCAAATGTTATTATGATGAGCTGTTAATTAATTATAATTTAACGCATCAGCTAATTTAACAATACTTGTCAAAACTTTTGATATAAACTAACTAACGTGAATTAATGAACAAACAAAAACAATATCCGGTATTGTTGATTTTGTTTACAAAAAAATAATTATATAAACACCTTTTTTTAGCTAAGTAGATATATTAAAGTATAATTATGTATTTTCCTCAAAATGGTGAAGGAAAACATCGTGAGGAAACCGGCATGTCCTAGAACCAAAAATTCGAAGACATGTGACATCTGCCAACCCGCACTGGGCCTATGTGGTGGATTGCAGGCCACCCCTCTCACCGAGGTGAGGCCTGTGTCCCAGCAGTGGGAACATTATTGGCTAATTATGCTATAGGCAATTACTCGTATATTATATTAAACAGATGTGTTATACAGTCACTAAACAACCGAAAATGTGTTCCGCGCAGCAGCGGCAGCACACATACCCACTTTTCACTCATTTTACATTTCACTACAAGTAAAAATTATAGAAAAGAGATGGCTTGATATAAACAACAAGAAAAAAAGAGACAGCTAGTGTTTGCGATTGCACGTGAATGTAAACAAACATTATTCTGGTCACCAATCACCGAATGTTGGCATCACAGACTTACAAATACGTCCCAATTAGGACGTTTTCGAGTCTTCACGATTGCGCGTTCACAACATATCGGTTTAGTATAATTTCATTGGCTATAGGTATGTATTTTCAAGGTTTCCTTTTTGGCGGCTTAGATGTAGGTACCTACATTATGACAGTTCATGGCGAAACAAGTAGATCATAACCCTTTTACTTACCTTCCAAGTTATAATAAAAATATTCTTAGCCTTATAGAATTAATTGAGGCTTCGTATGGTACAGTCACACAATCAAGTTTTTAGGCTTGCCTAGAATCAAACTTGCTCGAGGTTACACCTCATTGGCTTTAGACCGCAGAATTAAGAATCTTGATGTATTACGTCAGACAGTCTGACCCGGGTTTTAGTTTTTAGGCGGCAGTCTGTCTGCCCTGTCTACCCGCAAGAAACAGTTACTTTGAATCTTTTACAATAACGGTTCTAGCTACATTCCAAATGTATTTATTCTGAACTACGTGGCTGTTTCATAAATTAAATTAGCCTGAGTTACTCCTTATAACATCAGTTATCTAGCTGCCAGTCAAAGTCCCGTCAAAATAGATCCAGCCGTTTCGGAGATTAGCCGGAACAGACAGACAGAAATATTAAAAATTGTTTTTTGTTTTAAGTACCGTTTAGACTTTCAAATGCATTAAGTAAAATGTTGTTATTTTTTTGACATTTCAACTTTATTTATTTGTATAGATTATTTTCGACTATCCTTCTGATTAGATGACCTCTTAAAACCAGAGACTGATAAATGACTTTATTTTAAGATAACATAATTTTATTATGATCCAGGAAAATAAAAGTGAACTTTTTGCACTACGTAATTGATTCAATATTAAATCATGAAAATCCAAGAGAAAGCCGATGGTTTATGCCGTTTTAGATTATTTACTATGAACCATGTTCGTTTCTGCTCACGGTGTGTGTAACCCTGCAAATGGCGCCAATCAAACCTGCGTGTAGCAATATGTGGGGGTTAAAGATCAGGACAACGGATAGGTGATGGGGTTTAACGGGCTATCGAATACAATATCTGCTAGACAACAAAATGAGTCTTATTTTCTTTGCAAGAAGTAACGGACAGTCTTTGAAGGTTAATATATGGCACCTCTAAATTAAAAATCAGGTAGTTAAACGTATAAGATATGATCTGATCCTTTTAAAAGATGAAGCTTTAATTCGCTTATAGTTCCATGATTAAGTTAGAGCCTTGAAAAGAATTCGAGCGATTAAAGGCAATTTAAGATTATTAAAACTTGTGTTGAGTTCAAATTAACTGGTTGATTTGAAACTAACCTGAGTCCACCAAGAGGTGGACTTAAGAAAAAAAAGAGAGAGGGAGAAGAAAGTGGTTGGTGTCCACCAAAACGTGAGAAAAAGACTACAGGAATCTTCTCTCAAGACAAGTCCAGCTCATTCCCGTCCGATGCAAAACAAGGATAATACAATGTAAAATTAAACTTAAAATACTGTACCAACTCATCATATACGCAATCGAGCGCACATTAATTCTTCATGCCCGATTGACAGCTGATGTTTCTATGCTCTCCTATGTCAGCGCATAAATATTAATCGTTCATCGATATTGTACCGACCATGAATATTATTTCTATCTACAACTAATAAATTAGCCTTACCGCCATTTTTTTTAGCTCAAATTGAGATGTTACTTTGTTATAAATCGTCTTTTTCGTGCAGAAAACATTTAGCTTCCATCATCTTTGTAGTGTTTAAAAATATAGCTTTAATGTGAGTAATTATGGTCATTGTTTTTTGGAGTATCTTCGCCTAGCGTGGATTAAAAGTATCCTATGTGTTAATTCTGGTTGTAAACTATCTGTGTGCCAAATTTCATCTAAATTCAAATTCAAATTCTTTATTGCATTCATTTGTACATTTAGTTGTTACAATTAAGTAAGTTCCAACATGAAACCCGGTTAGGGCACGGCAACTTAATAATAATAATAATTTTAACATAATAATAATAAGAGTTTAGAAGTGTGCTTTACGTATGACTATATTATAATACATAATTATTTATCTAGCTATCATCTTGTATTAAATAGTTTGTTCTAGGTATTCTAAATTCGTTCAGGTGTTGTTGCGCCAATCCGGAACATACTCGTACATCCAGACAAACAGACAAAAATTCTAAAAACAATATTTTCGGTACACACAGTTGCGTAGCACACTATCAGTAGCATTGGCTTTCATTTTGACAATTCAACAACATTCATTGCGTTAATTACATTGTTGAGCAGACAAATTTTTCGAACATACTATGCAATGGATTAGCAATATTCTTCAAAATCTTTCAGATTGTGATTGATAGTATGTAACGCAATTAGGATGCTGATAGCAATCCCTTTTTTCAAAAATATTCAATGTACAGTTTTGACTTAATTACTGTTTTATTAATGTATACAGGGTCAAATTTAATTAGCTAGCGAAACTTCGTGGACGTGTGGGTATCGATATCTAAATAACATAAAACGAAAAAAATAAAGATTTGATGGGTTTTTTTTCTGGTGTCATTGACCATTTATGGATCGAGTAACTAGCTAGTCTACCAATAGATACCTGCCTATTCAGGGTCAAATTAAATTAGCTAGCGAAACTCCGCAGAGGTTATGGGTATCGATAGCTAAATACGATAAAACGAAAAAAAGAAAAAGAAAACATTGTATTTTTTTTGGAGTCAACGACTAGTTACTTGAAATATGAGTTTCAAAATAAGTTTTTTCTCTGTGTAAACTTCACAGATGTGAAAAACTTATTATTATTACTGGTGGCAGTGAAGTTACTTGAAGTAAGTAGTTAAGTTTTGTTTTATCGTGTTTAGTTATCGATACCCATTACATCTGTGAAGTTAAGAAAAAGAAAACATTGTATTTTTTTTGGAGTCAACGACTAATTACTTGAAATATGAGTTTCAAAATAAGTTTTTTTTCTGTGTAAACTTCACAGATGTGAAAAACTTATTATTATTACTGGTGGCAGTGAAGTTACTTGAAGTAAGTAGTTAAGTTTTGTTTTATCGTGTTTAGTTATCGATACCCATTACATCTGTGAAGTTTACACAGAAAAAAAACTGATTTTGAAACTCATATTTCAAGTAACTAGTCGTTGACCCCAAAAAACATACAATGTTTTCTTTTTCTTTTTTTCGTTTTATTGTATTTAGATATCGATACCCAAAACCTCTGCGGAGTTTCGCTAGCTAATTTAATTTGACCCTGTATAGGCAGGTACCTATTGGTAGACTAGTTAGTTACTCGATCCATAAGAAACTGTCTTTAAATCTATTTGCCATCAAATTAGAAGGGAAAATTAACGTAACTGTAACTAAGAACGTCGATGCTTATTTTAAACTTCACGCTCACATAACACAAAGACTTGAAAAAACTGTAAAGCAAACAGTTGAAGAGCTTTGGAATATTAACAAGAGTTGTCGAGCTCTTGACCGCTGCGAAATATTTCATATTGTAATCATTGTACACCTGATTGAAGAGATACTTGTAATAAATTAGAGACTGCTTGATGTCAACGACAATTTTGGAGTAGCGCTCATTAGAATGGTAGCGTGAAATGAGTGAGTAGTTCAGTGAACAATATTTGAGAACGAAAGTAGGTAATAGTATAGACTAAGTAACCAAGAGTCTTTGAGCATAGAGCAATGAAAATGAAAGAAAGAAAGAAAAAGCATTTATTGGAACTCGCACAGATCAAAAATTAAAAAAAAAAACACACTCATAGAAACGTAAAGAACAAAACTAAAAATACACACAACACTAACTGAAAACACAAAAAACTACTAACTTTTTGACTAAAAATGGTTGGAAAATCGAAAAGTACAAAGTCAACATAGGATGAGTTTTTAAAAAATGATTATTCACTGAAAATAACAGTAACGTTGAAGAAAAGAATTAGGTATTTGACAATTTTAGTAACATTATTGGCATTCCAACATTTCATGCCGAAGAGACAACAAAACATGATAAGTATTACGACCATTGCAAACACATCCTAGAGATCTTTCACACCATCACACATCCCACAAACTAATCACATATACATATTTGGTGGTATGTAGGTGGCATTAGAAATAGTGTACATTCTGTACATGTTAAGTAAAGTTCGTACTTGACAATGCGCCTGAGTGCTCTTGACAATCGGTCCGAATTACGACACGAATGAGCTTCGGACAAACAAAATTTTAGGACAGTATGGAAGTAAAAAGTACCGTTGAATAAATATTGGCTTGGAACATCTGTCGTTTGAAAGAAATGAGAAATTGGCTAAGAACAATAGTTCTGTTTACTGATGACCATTCGAGGTAAGCTAATAAGTTGGTTTGAAGATGCAAATTAATGTTAAGTGGTTGATGAGATAACAATACAAAAGGGTTTCTAGATTTTTACTTGTTTGTTGTTTTACGCAAATTCTTATTGTATTTGAAGGAACATCATTCAGATAGTGATTGATAGTGTGTAACGCAATTAGGATGCTGATAGCAATTCCTTTTTGTCAAAAATATTAAATGTATAGTTTTGACTTCATTACTGTTTTAATAATGTAAGGTGTATCTATTCATACACGAAATCTCTTAAGGGGTCATTGTACTCACTAAGATAGTTGAATGTCTGCAATTATTATTATTTATTTATTTTTCAGACAACATGATCCATTTTGTTAAAAGAAAGAAAAGAAAAAGAAAGAAAAATTGTATATTGTTTTATTGTTGTTTGTTTGTTGTTTTTTAATTGTTTATTTTGTTTTTGGAAAATTGTTTGTTTGTTTTGTTTTGTTTATTGTTTTGTTAGTAAAAATAGTGCTTATAACTATGTTAGTTCACACATAAACGCATACAATGTTTGAAGAACGGACAGTCATACCTGTCCGCTATCACACTCAGGATACTGTTGCTACTCACACGCACTCTGTGCAACAGTAACGATGCCTTCTTGCATATAATTGCCGTGAAACCATCTGTGCGTGCCTCCATGAACATGGCGGACGCGCTGTAAAACGGAGGGAGCCTAAGCAGCATCCTGAATGCGTTATTGTATTGGACCCGCAGTGTATTGACAGCCCTCTGCGTATGTCTGTGCTTTGAACGGAAGAAAGAGTTTTGTTTGAAAAGCGAGACCTTCATTCCGTCTAGTGTGTCATTTCCTCTTGGTCTGACACAACAAACGTTAAAAATGCACAAGTAGCCAAATACACTATCCATGACACTCAAAATTGAAATACGAAATGAATATGCGTCGTAGGGTAAACACACCAACTACGGACGCTAATCAAACAAGACAACTTGGTGTGTGTCCGAACTATCGTTACGGTGGTCCAACAATTGTTTGGACCACCTCAGTTGTCGCGTATTGTGTGTTTCTTTTGTTTAAGCAACTTTCACAATTAACCTGTACATGCGAAAGGTATGTCACAAAAGGCCTACTTGGACTTAGACAAAGCTGGCTATACTTTTCGTTTGTCAACCCCTTTTATGGCATGCTATTTCAACTCCATAAGCTCGATTAATTTTAAGTGAAATCGTGAAAGTGGATAAGGGATCGCGTATTATTGTTGTTGCAATATAAAGGAAAGGAAAACTTGTTGAAATTATTCATTCAAATGAAAAGTATGTAAGTAACTTGATACTCGCAACAACTCCTATATTAAGTAGCAATAATACGTTAGAAGATGAAAGTGTTGTTTGGAGAGAATCAAGTAAAGATACGGTAGCAATGTTAAACCTCTATAGTAAAATGATGGATAATTTTAATTGTGTTAGTGAAGACTCGACTCGCACGTTAAGGCGACGATAACCGACTTTTAATGATTTTATACTGAAGATCACGTCTAAACGAGTAGTGTTAATGATTTGAAAAAAAATATGTTACATAAGAACATTTTCTCAATAATTTAATATATGAATATTTTAGATTATGTTTGTATTACATAGTGAAATTAATTTGTAAATTTATGTCTAACGCGGATAAAAAACTGAGAATGTCGCAAAATCTACCAATCGTATTTTTTTAAAACCTTTATCAATTTAAAGATAATTTAATTATTGATCTTTTAGTATACGCGTTTTATTAAAATATCTTTTGTTTTGTGTATAATAAATTAATAATGCGTCAAATTGGGGACAGCGCTTCTTGATGGGCGAGTCCTATTAGTGGCTGAGCGTACGACGCGTTGCGTGAGCTCAGTACAGAACACGCAAGCTAACTATTCAAGGTCATTGGCATATATCTCCGTCTTAAGCCGTTGGTCCCGGACTCCCGGCTGTCATTTATTTTTTAGATCTTTGACACTAATTACGGAAAGTCAGGAACCCGAAAGTCTGACAACCAGTCTTACCACGGGGTATCGTGTTACCAGTAATTGGGTTGTGGAGGTCAAATAGGCAGTCGCTCCATGTAAAATACTGGTATTATGCTGCATCCGGTTAGACTGGAAGCTGACCCCAACATAGTATGAAAAAGGCGGGCAGATGTTAGCGAAGACTCGAAAGGTTTTGATCAAAACGACCAACAACCAACCCAACCAACCAAAAAAACCAACCAAACACCAACCATACAAAAAAAAACCCAGCCAAATCCAAATTTCAAATTTCCATTTCTTTTTTCCAAATTTTTGGTCTAAATACCAACTTACTTTGTTAAATTAATTTAGCTTTTAGAATACCATCACGTTTCCGTCAGCTACTAGTAAATTCTGAAATCTAAGAAATATGCCGTCTTTGTATCGGTGGTACCGTTCCGCCCTTGTAAGATTTTTGGGAAGAGATTCATGGGATTCAAGACGTGGTTCGATGAATCCATAGACAGTTCGGTCATTACAACGCCACCTCATCCTCCTGGTCTTATTCTAGTATTATTGGGATCGATGCGGCATGGATTGTTAAACCTATAAGATACACCTCAAGAGAGCCCAAATACCTTTTCTTTTTTTTTTCTTTTCTTTTGTTCTTTTTTTTTATTTCTTTTTTTTTTTTCTTTTTTTTTTTGGATCTTCAAACCGTACCGGTTCCCTACAAAAGTCCTGTATGAGAGATGACACGTACTTACAGTGAGACAAAATTATACGTTCTCAATCTCATAATAAAACAGCATGAAATCACACCGTTAAATCACGCAACCAAACATACGAGAATTGTCAGTAATGTATGTCGCGCATTCAAATGTAAGACCGCATCCGCTCGACGGCACCGCCTATGTACTCTAGTATTACTTATATTTATAATAAAGTAAACAAAATTCTCAACACTCAACATAAACCCACTAACAAAAAAAATAAAACTAAGATTAAACTAAAGACACTGGATTATCCACAGAAAGAAAACTTACTTAAAGAACAATACTCGTGATAGTTAATTACTAATGTAGGCAAACAAACTCTACTCTCAAATATAACCTAAAGTCCACCCATCAAGCACAATCACTCACACACACACATACGTAATACAACACACTCACACATACACACAAAACACACACACACACGAGCACACAACCACTCTAGAACATGCATGGACTAAATTAAGTTAATTTTACGATATTTTAATTTTATTGCACATAATATTGTTATTTTTTTTTTATATTGTTCCAAAGTTATTGCTAAAGTATAGCATCATGCGATTTCTTCCCGTGGGTGTCTCGTAAAAGGCGACTAAGGGACTTACTAGTGATTGGGCAGCAGCGTTCTCTATGCATTTTAACACCATACTGCGATCGCCAACCCGCCTGCCAAGCGTGGCGATTATGGCCACTTTTAGGAGAGGCCTATGTCCAGCAGTAGACGTCATTCGGCTGGAATGATGATGATGATGATTGTTCCAAAAACGGGTGAAGACACCAGACAGTTACCACCTAGCTTAGGAGTCAGGGCTTCAACATAAAATGTCACACCTTATATTTTAATGTCAATAAAACATGTATTAATTTATGTCTTCTTAAATCATCTTAATCATCATCAACATCATTTATCTCACCGTTTGTTATTGCTATATAAAGAATAAGCTCCCATCATTACTTTTATATCAAACAAAATATTTATCCATAACCCTTTCGCCGTCGATAGTACGCACCCAACAAACAACATGTCGAATCTTCTCTCGCGTTAGACAATGACGGAAACCATCTATAAACTCAACTGGAATTTGAACTTCGGCCTTTGACCGAGAAACCAAAACTACTGATGGGGCCAAAGAGTCATATTACTTAACAATAGAATTAAGTGTGGAGAATATATCTTATTGGAGACGTTTTATATTGTTACGTTACGTCATGAAGTTAAGCAACATGGCTTGCGGTTTGGAAGATCATTGGGGGTCTGTGGTTGATCAAGGACATTGTTGAGGTATTGATTGCAGTGTAATAATGAAGAGTGAAAGGTTTGTCGTTTTAGATTATAGTAGTTGCAACTATTCCTAGAAATCATTCGTAGACCGTAACGTAGAATGCAGAATTGCGAATGTTCATGTTCATTTAAGAAGAGGAAACGCATGTGACTAAAAGTGTGATAAATATATAAATGATGATGGATACAGAGGGAGAGGAAGGCCAAAGAAAAGATGGATGGATTTTGTGAGGAATGATTATGAAGAAGAAGGGAGTGCGTGTCGGCTTTCAGGGGAGAATGGTTTCTAAGTAACATGGGACAAAGAGGAAGATAATGGTGATAATGACGATGTAGGTATCCGATGTAAAGTTTCGCGTATATTTTGCCTAAGAAAATTATCGTTTTTAGGGTTCCGTACATCAAAAGGAAAAACGGAACCCTTATAGGATCACTTCGTTGTTCGTCTGTCAGTCTGTCTGGCTGTCAGTCTGTCAGTCTGACAAGACCCTTTTTCTCAGGAACGCTTGAAGGTATCAAGTTGAAATTAATATCAAATACGTAGATCTATGGACCCGTAAAGCTCTAAAAAAATCAACGCAATAAAAAAATATGGCGATTTATGCGACATATTTTGATAACCGCAATCAAATCAAAACCTATAAGGTACTTCTCGTTGACCTAGAATCATGAAATTTGGCAGGAAGCTAGGTCTCACAGCACTAGTAAAGAAAAAGTCCGAAAATCTATAATTTGTAGTTATATCACTTAAAAAAAAATTTTTTTGCAATTACAAACTTACATTTCCAGTTGGAATATTGACCGTGCCGTATATAGATGTATTCCCATACGTCAATATACGGCACGGGAACATGTTTTTCAACTACAATGTTAAGTTTGTTTTTGGGATAAATTCATCCCAACTATGGAACTCTTCATTGTGCGCGGTACTTGGCCGGTTTTTTTGTTAATATTATTAATTATTATAATAATTTTAATGTTAAGCTGGATTACGTACTAGGTGTTACAATAAGTAAGATTAATCTTTTTGCGAACGATTAGAAGGAGTTGAAATCAAAGTTTATTCGGGATCAAAATGACGTTTTGGATGTAAAAAATCATCAGCCATTTAATTTAATTGCTTTTTTAGCCAAGAGCATACATGTTTTATTGCTTTCTGCCATAAATTGCTAGAAATATCTTTTATCACGTCTGTCTCGCTGTCTTATCCTTTTTACAATAAGATTTGTTGAAAAAAATGAGTGATTAATTGCGATTCTATGATTGCATTTTACTGTTATCTACTGTCTAAGCAAATCTATAAAAAAATATGATATCATCCATTCCAAAGCCATATGCATAGTGAAGCTCGTAAAAAGAATTAATCGATTCATATTATTATTCAACATCGATACCATCTTTAGGTATCGATAACTGTGTTAGCGTAAAGATTAAAATCGATACGAGATGTTCGATGATGGTAAATTGATAGTTAAATATATTATTGATATTATCTATAAATTATGCCTACTTTACGTTTTGAATTTAAAATGAAGATGAATAGATACAAGTTTCACATTATTTATCAAACACGAAGAAAAACAATTAGAAATCTCAGCAAAGACAGGACCTTAAAACCTCTAAAATTAATCGTTATAAGTCTAAATCGATATTTTATCGACCACAACTGATTTATTATATAGGCAGACAAAAACGGCATTAGGTACGTACCTATAAAGGAACTCTGCAAGAGGTCATGATTGTCTAACAAATAAAAAAACGATGGTAACTGACCACATCAACACTCTACTCAAAATATAGTTTAACTAGTTTAGAACTTTAGAAATACACATACATAAACTCACGCCTTCTTCCCGTGGGGGTAGGCAGAAACTATAGAACGCCACCTGCTACGCTCCTTACATACTCCTTTTGCTTCGCCTACGTTCATACATCTGTACCCCAAGTGCAAGTTTGCAAGAGAGTAAACGTAACTATTTCGTTTGCATTAAAATTTGACGGATAGATTATAATGCTAAGAGTATAAGAGTGAGAATAAAAATCTTAACGCAAACGAAGTAGTTACGTTTACTCTCTTGCAAAGTTATACTTGGGGGTCTGGCCATACATTCACGCCGGTTGCGAGTACTACGCACCTGATCTTTCTGAAGAACATCATCAATTAGGTCACTATATGGCCTCCTAGTGCGTCTCTCGGCATTTCCACTCACCTCTGCTTTATAAATACCTTTTGTTAGTCGCCTTTCACTCATCCTCTCAACATGACCAAACCATTTAAGCATACTCTTTTATATTATTGTCACTACATCTTCTAGAATAAGAAGGTCTTTCGTTTAGAAGTAGGTACATGAAATCGAATGAAATCAGCCGGTCTATAATAATCTCTCCGTGAAAACTTATATCAACAATTAAGACTTCTACAGACCGGCGCGATACGCGACGCGACACAAAGGCCCCGCGTGTTGCGCGACGAGCGGTGCCTTTGTGTCGCTTTGCGAGTCAGGCCGGTATGTAGAAGCCTTAAAACTAAGTTATGTATAATTATAATATTGTCAAACCCTAGCGTCAAGTAGAATGATAGTTCAGGTCACCTAAGTCTTTACTTTTACAAGTTTATTTATCGAACTTTAGTTAAGGAACTCATTCATAAACATCAGGAATCGATTCCAAAACGATGGCAAAAGAACGATTCTTCTGAGTTACCGCTCTAAAAATACCGATATCTATAGAAGATCACATCGATAAATCAAAACAGAGTCTCCTCAACACTAGCGATGTACATAGACATACAAAAATAAACAACAATAATTCAAAGGCACTCAACGAGTTGAGGTCATGCGCCATTGTTAGATGGGTAAAAAAGTTCAAGTGAGCACTAGACTAGCGTAATTAGACACGTCGTTACGACGCGACGTGGTCTTTCAAACACTTCTAATGCGGATTTAAACCTTTTTTGTTAGAGAAATTCTAGTGTTATTATTTTGGTTTTTGTCCACAATTGTGTCAAAAAAAGCTAAGAAGATACCTGCTGTCATCTTGTTGGAAACATTTTAAAATATAAAAAATGTACCGTAGTCACTTTTAATCATACAAATGTAAGCCGAATAACCTACAAGCAGTTTTATCATACTTAATCAGCCTTTAGTGTTCCCACTGCTGGGACACAAGCCTCCTCTCTGTAAGAGGGAGTGGGTCAAATCCACCACGCGGACCCAGTGTGAGTTGGCGGATGTCACATGTCTTCGAATTTTTTGTTCTAGGACATGCCGATTTACTTACGATGTTTTCCTTCACCGTTTTGAATACCTACCTACAAAATGCAGACTAACTTAGATACAAAGATCATTTCAGGCACCAATCTACATGGTCTTCACATGATTTGACCAAGATTATGTCTGGACTTTAAAAGAGACTCTGACCTCTGAGTTTGTTTCGGCCTTTCTTCTCAGAGTAGTCAGTTACGAAACGCCGACCTCATCTAGTTTTTTTTGTTTTTTTAAATATGTTTGACGTGTAAAAGTGTTTGTACAAACCTACTTACAGAAAATAAATCATTTATCATTTTACATTTTCTCTTAATTGACATTAAAATGTTTGGAATCATTATTTATCTATCTTAATATTTATAATTCTTCTGTACGTGTGTTTGTCACCTAACTCCTCCTAAACGGCTGAAGCGATTTGGTTGAAGTTTTGTATTTATATTTCGATGGGTTCCTGGATGGTTTGAAAACACAATTCGACCCGGTAGCTAAGTTACTATAAACAAGATAGCATATTTGCCAGAACAAATGAATTTTATTTATATCGACAAATGTACATGTACAGAACAATCACCGGTCTTTGTTACATCATACATGATTTGTTTGATTCTACTTCTTCACTTTTGTTATGTATCAAAATATAATTTAAGTTTATGGTAACAAGCAACTTGTTAGCATTATATAATTCTTAAACTGGCCAACATTTAAGCTAAATTAAATAACTACCCGTAGATAAACTAATTCATTACTTATTAGACGGAACTATGATAATTTAACAAAGTTCTGCTAGCTTCAGAAGTCAAGATCATGTTAGGCTCGTATGGAGTCAAGATGCGTGATCACATTAAACAAGATTTTTGATGTGAAACATCTATAGCCACACGTAAAACCGATTGCTGGCGGGGCGACGCACGTCGCGTGGCGACTCGATCAAATTTCGATGTTCCACATCTGCCAGGCGTCCCGTGACGGCGCACACATAGTACCGGGCCTCATCACTTGAAGATACATAGGTGGTAGAAGTGACAGCTTGAGCATGGAAAAAGTAAGTACTATAAAATAGCATAGAATTAGTGTACTCAAGGAATTAGTAAGTACTTACTTTATAATAGATTGTAAGTAGAGGGGGTCGAATTTCGACCAGTGGGCGACCATTAGTAATTACACATACAATCATAAAATTAGGTTTACATAATAATGAGATCAAATCACATAAAATTAGAGAAACAATGATAAAATTAGACAACATTAGATATAATGGGGATAACATTGAAATAAAATGATTAATAAGGAGATACAATTTCATTTATTTAATCCAACGAATTGTACTGGGAGTAGCAATGGACTCCAGGTATCGAATAGCAGTGTTCAGGAATCTCAGTTCAGTACTCTCAAATACATCTAAGGATTCGTCGTATAGCGTAAACTAATTAATTACCTGATAACATTCATTATCATTTCAGCAGAAAGACGTCCACTGCTGGACATAGGCCTCCCCCAGAGGGGGGGTTTGCCATAATCGCCATGCTTGGCAGGCGGGTTGGCGATCACAGTATGGTGTTAAAATGCATAGAGAATGCTGCTGCCCATTCTCTTGTAATTAGTCTCGTAGTCGCCTTTTACGACACCCACAGGAAAAAATGGGTTATTCTTTACGTCCGGCACCAAACGGACAGCATGATAACATTATCAAACTATAATACACTGATCTTAACTAGAATACAAAACAAAGGCGCCTGTTATAATGGTGTGGAAACTTTAAAACCCATGTCAGGGGTCAAGCATTATTTTATGTTAATGCATAGTCCGCCTCGGCGTAAATCAATTATACCGCGTGACCCGTAGAGGTCGCCGGTTCGATTCCCGAGCAAGTTGCGCTTTTACACCTATTAGTGTTGTGTAAGATTAGAATGCGAAATTATTTTCGCTGTGAACGGGTAATGACCGTAATGAGCGACTGTGCTTTCATTAACAGGTTTTAGAAAGGTCAATTTATGAGTTAGTTTATAGGTTCTGGTTGCTTATGGGGGCTTGTTAATATGAGGATGTTTCGAAAACACATAATTATTTGTAACGAAGTTACAGTGGTACCCAATTGATAAGGCGCGTCGTGAATCTTCGTTCGCACAGAAAAGAAAGTATGGCCCCGAAGATTAACGAAAGAATGCTTAAAACTTACAATCAACCTTAGGTCACTATTATAAGGTTCATAATACACTGGAGCTGCTAGCGTGCACTCGATCAGAAGTATGGCGGCTGACAAACATGCCACGCGGCGCGCGCTAACATGGCGGCAGCTGCCGACCAATAGCGGTACAGGAAAAAGAACCGCGGTGCGTGGAGCGTGCCGATTGGTCAATAGCATTTCCCGCACTTTTAAAATTCACCTTCTGCGCAGGTACATCGGTAAGCCATATCAATTGGGTACTACTGTACATACTTGCAACATACTACTTGCACACTTGCTTGTATGTATATTGCAAGAAGGATATATTTTATATATATATTGCAAGAAGGATATATTTTTATATCATTGTAACCAAAGACGAATACGTTAATTTGTTTCATAGCGTACACATTACAGTGTCCTTCTTGCTGTATGTCGTATCGTTGAAACATAAATCTGTCATATATTATGTCTACAACTACCTATTTGTAACAAACAATGACATCAAAGGATATAATTATATTTTTGTAACTTTCAAATGTATACATCTCTTTGTAGTCGACTGTACCTAAAACAATTACCCCCTTATTACAAAACAAGGTTTATCTTCAGACCCAGGTTTAAAACATGGAGCCATTATTGAATTTTGAACTTTATTCCAACTATGGTAAAGTTCCTAAACTCAAAACTGACAACATAGTACCGAACTAAGTTTTCAATTTTGTAAAAAGAACGGTATTTCAATCACTGTTACGTTCTTATTACAAAAACTGGCTCCATGGTTTAAGCCATGTCAAATATAAATCTTGTTTTGTAATAAGGCAAAAAGACCCTTGTCCTGTAGTAAAATATTACTTACAGGTTGACTAAAGCTAAAAAAGCGACCGTAAAGGGTTCGTACCACCATAAAACCACATAATATATTTTTTTAAACACGTTTCTTGTATAGTGGTACAATACAAGAAACGTGATTTTTTTATTAATTAAATAACCTTTAATTTTTAACTTTTTTTTGTTATATTATTTTTGTTATTACATACGTCCTATCACTACAAACTGTATGCAGGTGCCGTTCGGGGACTGAAAATAATATTAATAAACTGTTCCACCGAACCACACATATCAAAGTGTCAATAAGTGCTGTTTAAATCAGTGCTCTGAGTGGAATACCTCGCCATAGTAGTAAGTCTTGTACACTTTGTGATAATTTCAAGTGTCTACCTAGTACGATTAAAAATAAGAACCATTTTCAGGGTTCCGTAAGCAAAGGGTGCCAACGGGATCCTATTACTAAGGCTCCGCTGTCCGTCCGTCCGTCTGTCACCAGGCTGTATCTCATGAACCGTGATAGCTAGACAGTTGAAATTTTCACAGATGATCTATTTCTGTTGCCGCTATAACAACAAATACAAAAAAACTGAATTAAATAAATAATTAAGGGAAGACATAGCCCATACATTTCTATATATTGATAAAGCCAACAGGTAGACGCTTGAAATATTCACAGAATATTTAGTTATATATTCACTTTAAAAATAAATAATTAAATTAAAATAAAACAAATATTTAAGGGTTTAGTTAAGGTAAGTCCCGTACAACAAACGTGATTTTTTTGCCATTTTTATAGATAATGGTACGGAACCCTTCGTGCGCGAGTTCGACTCGCACTTGGCCGGTTTTTTTTTCTATACATGTTTTGGTAACAACCAAGTTCTGAGAAATATGTTCAAGAATAACATATATTTTTTCCGCTACCACAAACACTAATAGATTTGACAATTTTTTTGTTTAAGACAAGCCTACTTTTATCATTTGCCTCTTGTCAGCGCCTTGATTAGAGGTATTTTCGACAGTTTGAGATGGGACTATAATACGAACGTTCGTAAAAGTACGGGAATTGCATCCTCTGGTATCAACTTATAAAACAAAATAACCTGACAAAAAATAAGTAATTATAACACCGCGCCGTAAATAATAATAAGAAATCTCCATAAATTATTCGCATCCAATCAAAAGTAGCATATAAGTTTCTAAACCTCATCATTTAATTAACTCCGAATTGTAAGTTATTTAGGTACTTAAAGTAGTTATGGTAACATGTATGTTCCTTGACCATCTTAAGGCTGGCCTGGGAAATTGAGAAGCCGAGACTTAACTCGAGTTCAGATAAAGGTTGGAAAGTGAGATGGATTAGGTAAATAGTATTATGGAGCTAGATCTGATTAGACTTGATAATAGATTTAGGACATTGATTAGGTACATAATTATGTTGACAGGCATATAACTGTCCTAATCGTGGAATTTATTGCCGGCTCTTCTCCATAGTAAACGACTAATTGGAACCTTGCACCTAGCTTCTGACTTTTCATAAGTGACCATCAAGTTGTATTTTGAATTGAATTAAGAGCGTTTACGACTTACGGCATTTCATACAAACTTTCAAGACCTTGTTTTTCGAAATGACTGAACCGATTTTAATGAAACTTCATACGCATAAGCTGGATACAAAGGTCTAAAATTTTTTGATAAGAACTTTTTCGATAAATACTGTTACAGCCAAATTAGACCGATTTTAAATTTTCCATAGAAACAGAAATTTCCAGTTATCTGTTTTTAAATAAGACATTTCGAAAATGTTCTTAACTAAATTTTTAGACCTTTGTATCTTGCATGCGTATGAAGTTTGATTAAAATCGGTTCAGTAATTTCGAAAAACCTTGTTTTTCAAGCCCTTGGCTTGAAAGTTTTTATTGAAACGCCGTACGTCGTAAACGCTCTTAAGGAGCTTTGATGAATCAAAAGAAGCTTTGGTGAGGCTGTTGTTTCTGTCTGCCCCCTGGGAAAAAGACGAATGTTAGATACGACTTTTTTGCGACGTTGTCCATTACATAGGTTCAGGCCATTGTAGCTGAAGAAAATGCGTGTTGTAGCTCAACACCAGAGCTTGTCCGAAAGGGATATCGTGGCCGTGGCACACAGGCAACGGAAGGAACACGGGTGGGTTTTAAGTCAGTAAAAGTCTGACACGCCCTCCCGCTCCGCCTAGAGCGGGAGAAGTTACATGATAATTTCCCACACAAAAAAACAGGTAGACTGCGTTATGCTTAGTTCATTAATACCCACTGCAGAACATAGCGCTTCTAGGCCATAACAAGACAGCAGAAGTATAGACAGTCACAAAAAGCTTGAGGGGACATATTAACTAAATGACAATGACAATGCTTGTCAAATGAATAGATGATCACAGAGTTTAAAAAAACGACAGTCAAAGTGATAACTCAAAGTCAAAAATGTGACTTGACGTCTGGTGAGGACTAAAAGTCAAATAAGGAAACTTTGGACGTCAAGAAACGGCCGTTTCGGCCGATACATCGGATTATCGGTCTTCACATTAGACCCCAGGCCAGCTATGTTATGCTACTGTGCGTGACAGCTACGTCTTACAATCGCGCCACGTCGTTGTGCTGTCATTGGGATTCTAGTGTGCGTGCATTGTGCGGCCAACAGTTGGACGCAATTTTTTTCGCTTTGCCTGTATATCTAAACATATTTATATCTTTGGATCACAGTATGTTTTTCGTATTTTATTGTTAGTGTTCAAAAGCCAATAAATGCAAGCTCATCTTGTTATTAAATTATCTCAAAACATTTTTAATAAGACATTTCAAAACAGTACAGAACATCGTCAAAAAGAAAATTCTTGTAATTGCACATAACCTACATACAATATTAACCTACACGGAATACAAAGGAAGCACGCTTTATTCCAATGACTATGGTATTTTGAATGCCTACTGTACGGTCAACAAAACAGTGAGGCTACCGATTCACAAAAGGAATTTTTATTGCTGTACCGTGCGCAGCAACAATGGACTCGTGATGACTGAGCAGTTTATGGTTGATAATCTAATTGTCAGATTGTATTCTGATTTGTTGATTGTATCGACGCTAGTTTTCGTTGTAGCGTCGGCAAAAAAGGTTTGATAATATTTTTTTTTTTTTGGGTGAGAAATTATCAAATAACTTCTCCCGCTCTGGGCGTAGCGGGAGGGAGTGTCAGATTTTTACTGACTAAAACCCACCGTGTTCCTTCAAATGCCTGTGTGCCAGGGCCACGATATCCCTTTCGGACAGACTGAGTGTAACATGACATCACGCGTGTATTCCCCAAAGGGTTATGCAGAGGGGTACCTATAGTTCATATACATTTCGCCAGTTATGTTTAAGTCCCATGTAATAGGGGGCGAGCCTATTGCCATCAACTGGGCACAAATCCAGACTCCGGGCTACTAATGAGAAATTCCTGATGGATAAAACTAAACTAACTTTGCCTGACTTGGGAATCCAACCTAGGACCTCACGTTCAGCACTTGAGCTTGCGACCACTAGGCCAACGAGGAAGGCAATAATTTGAGTACCGTTTTCCAAAAAAAAATCTTTTTTGCTTTTATTGTGTTTTAAATACCGAAGAAAACAATCCCGTTCTTTTTTTAACGGCACTGTTACAAAAATCGCCTCTGGTTATTTAAAACCAAAATGGAATCTACCTCATTAAATCCACTTTTAATGCAATATTATACGAAAATTTCAATTTCTTAATTCTTAATGATTCTATTAAAGCCTTTGTAGGTGTTACTAATGAAGAATAATAACATACTTAAGATTTCGGAGCATTTTTGTAACACTACAATGATTGCGTGGGCTGATAAGTATAGTTTTACATTCAGATTACTGGACGCTAGAACCTTTTATGGACAACGAAAACAATTTCCTTTGCAATAGTGAGTGTTATTTTTATAAGGCCGTATCTTGTATTGTTGTTTAAGTCAATAGAGCTTTCATTTTGACCCCATGGTAAATTTATTTCAATGTTAGAGGTTTTTTTTATTTGGGAAATTTACAAATAACTTCTGCCGCTCTGGCGGAGCGGGATGGCGTGTCAGACTTTTACTGACTAAAACCCACCCGTGTTCCTTGAAGAAATTAGAGTAGCTAGGGAATAATGCTAATGTAGGTAGGTACTAATTTTCTATTAATTTTCTTACGTCCAATCATTCTTGATAGTAGCTTGGTATGTTTTTATTTTAATGCAAAAATGACAACACTCAAAAATAACTATCTATAAATGTGAATATGTTGTTTTTTTTTGTTTAGCTTTTTTTTGCGAACCTTACGCCATCTATGAATGATTACTCAGTTCTAAGACATCAACGCGTCAAATGTTTAACAAAACAAGAATAACTTATCGGTAATAACGTATTATTTGCTGGCAAACACGTCGACCTTATAATAATATTGTCATTAGCACACTAACAAAATGGAATCCCAAATTTTTTACCTCTAATCCTTTGTACAATACGTTGTAACCTTTTTTTTTACAGAATCATTAATGGACATTTAATATTGAAAGGTTGATGAACTTTTTACTACATCGACTTTTGCTGTAGAGTAAAGGCTTCTACATACCGGGGCGACTTGTCGCGCGACGCGACGCGACACAAAGGCACCGCTCGTCCCGCAACACGCGGGGCCTTTGTGCCGTGTCGCGTCGCGCGACAAGTCGCGCTGGTATGTAGAAGCCTTAACGTTATTTTGATGGTTATTGTATTATTGCGAAGTGTGTGTGTGTATCAGGGACTATTTTGGTTACCCATTGAAAAGGTATTCGATAGAGTTTTTCTAAAATGGTAACCAAAATGTTCCCTGGGCAGAATAAAGATAGAATTGGTCGTGCTACGCGTGCTGGATATTTTAACATAATATTATGATTTTTTCATGGGCTTCAAGTAGGTATAGAACCCATTGAATGGGTTAACATGTACCCCTTTCACTGGGTTTCAAGTATAAAACCCATTCAATGGGTTATCAAGTAACCCTTTCACTGGGTTTCTAGTATAAAACCCATTCAATGATTTACATCATGATAAAGGTAACCCATTGAATGAGTTACCCCTTCGAAAGACCTAACTCTTAACCAGGGTTGTACAGTCCCTGGTATGTATTGATGTTTTGTTATGAAAAAAGAGAGAATTTCGAGATGTTTGTACCTATGTCTAGTACTGGGTTCTCTATTCACCTCGCAAAAAAGTGCTGGCAGCAAATATCACTGTACAGTCATCAATGTTTTCGCACTTTTGTGTAAACCTTTCGACTAGTTCTTTCAAACTCTTTAAAAATAATTGACGTCAATCGGCCGGCCTATAAGTCCTCTTGAATTTTGACACTAATATTTTGGAGATCCTCTTAGCAGTCTTAAAAAAACTTACAATCAACCTAGAGGGTACTCCATAACAAGATTTATTAAATATTTTCGCACTAAACTTCAAGCCTTATCAACACTTTAACATCCTCCATGACACTACCTCTCTCTACGCGCAAAAACGCGTCTTCAAAAACTATTTCATCCATTCTCTTTACATAACGTGTATGAGAACAATGATTATAAACCTACTAAATTAAATACAGCTTTATTTGAAGATCACGCCTTATTTCGTGAATGATTTTCAAAATTACCAGCATTTTGCAACTGTTTTATGTTACCCGACAAGATACGGTATGTGCTTTAGTTGAATATTAAAGTTTATACGCGTATGATTTTCAATTTGTTAGCTCAGCTATGTTTGATTTCACACTGTTGCCGCGCTGGTTAAGGTTGTGGTTTATGTCATGAAAGAAGGCGATTCGAGAAAAGGTTAAGAAGCATTCTTCACCGGGAAGCTAAATTATATACAGCTGTATAGTCGCTGGCTCACCTGGCGTCGGTTACGCAGCCAACCGTACATTTTGTTGATTACGCGACCTGGCTGCGCCGCAATGGCGTCCTGGTAAGGTATGGCTCTAAATTGTGTCCCAATGTCGATAAAGACATAATTACTATGGTTGCATTAAACTTACAATAGGGTGATAAAATTAATAGGTACTACTAACTTTATTTGTAACCTAACCTAACTATGCTAGCTGCCTGGCTAGTTTTTGTTCGGGTCGGACCACTCGGGTGTAAAAAATAAATATCTAGTTCCTGTTTTCTATCCAATAACTGCGTTATATGATGACAGACCTCGCTCTAGCTCTTACGTTCACTTGCAATTTACCTGTCATCAAACAAAACTCAATAATTATAATTTCTAGACTTTCGCTTTCCGCTTCTAACTTGCACTCACATCATTCTGACAGGTGCTCAGTGGGTCCGTACATCAATCACGGATGAAACAATCGTGCGGGGTCAGCAGTTATATCGATGACAGATTGTCAGTAACCGCGGCATCCGATGTAATGCTTGGTAATTTCACATGTCATGCTCACTCGTTTTAGTTCCACCACAAAAAAGGCAAGTTACCGTGTTTTAACGTTTGTTACTATGACCCCTGTTGTTGTCTCGTGTTGTCGGTGTGATAGAAGGCTGGATTTTGTGTGTGAGAACCGTGGCTGGGTTTTATAAGGTTCCTTTATTCTAAGATCTTAAATTTACTACCCGACTATAAAATATACAGTACAGGTCTGATTTTACCAACGTTAGATAACTTTAATACGTGAAACAAAATTGAAGTCTGACATTTTTTGGTGGGAAAACTGTGAAATATTCTAAAATATTCCTCAGAGAAATCTGGGTGTGAAAAATTCAGCTCTTAAGCTAGGGTTTCCTTAGAATGCGCTGGCCGCCACAAAGCTTCTGCAATTTACCGTCGAATGACGTCAAACTCAAACTCATAGCATTCATTGCAATTAAACCATTTACTAATTGTTCATATTTCTATATTTCTAATTGACCGGCGGCGGCGGCGGCGCGGAATGGTGTGCAGGGGGGGGGGGGGTGCCATAATCGCCACGCTTGGCAGGCGGGTTGGCGATCGCAGTATGGTGTTAAAATGCATAGAGAACGCTGCTGCCCATTCACTAGTAAGTCCCTTAGTCGCCTTTTACGACACCCACGGGAAGAAATGGGATGATGCTATTCTTTACACCCGGCACCACACGGATGTCTTAAACGTATATTGTATTTTGTCGAACACCAATTTTATTGCATACATAAAATAAATGATCCCTAGTTACAGCTATGATTATCCCAAGTTTTTGCAACCACATCAATTATAAAAGATCTTTGATTACGCTAGCTCCGTGTTATTATTGTACGTCGAACATGATTAATAGATATAACCAACAAACAATGGATTGCTGACCAGGGCACCTTGAAATGCATACATTATAACGAACGTAGGTATTTTGCATATAAAAGGTTATAGAGTAACAATAATAAATTAGATTTGTACATAATAATACACGTTTATGTTTATTTATTGCAAGAGTTTTGAAATAAGAAAAGGGTTATTCCCAAAGTACTCCATTCTTTTTGTTCTAAAAAGAATCTCATACATTAATTCCCGAGTTACTCCAAGGAATTATTATTATTTAAAAATACTTATTATTTTGTTCCCATTCTGCTCCATAGGTATCTGGAATTATTTTCAAAGTACTCCACCGATTTTTCGTTATCAATTCTCAAACTGAAAAATCTACGCATTTACATATAAAATACATAATTATATTTCATTACAGTCATTCACGAAAATTCTTATAAGAAAGATTAAAGTTTAGAATTTTGTTATAACGTCTTAAATTAGTTTTTTGATTAAAATGGAGTGGAGTACATTGAAGACGTTTTAATATTATCATGGAGTAGAATGAAACCTAATTAAAAATATTATATTTTTCATGGAGTAGTTTGGTAACTCTTTTTGGAGTACTTTGGGAATAACCCTAACAAAAGTATCTACGGGTTTGTTTTAAAGCAGTATTTTATTCTATGTTTTTGTCTTCTGATTTGTTTTATTTATTTATGGCAATTTTTAAGAATGGATAAGAAAAAGAATCTTAGCGTACTTACCTCTAAATAAATAAAGATTTAAAAAGAAATGTTATTCCAAAGTTTGAAGTTTTCTCTTCAGTCCATGGCTGCCAATTTTTGTTTTAGTACCTAACTTACATCTATAACCATAGCCAGAGACATGAGAACTACCAGCGTGGGGCAACGTTAAAAAACTTGACGTGTATACAAAGTTTTGTAACGATTTTATTAAGACATGTTGATACGTATAGGTTAGGCGTGATTGATTATTTCAATCACCTGTCACTCTCTCCCAGATACCATGATGGTGACTTGCCGAAACGTGAAAGGTCATCTATCAAAATATCTAATTCAGTTAATCCATTTATTTAAGTACCTTACAAAGGTACGTCAGCCTCATCATACCCTAATCTAATTATTCCCCTCACTTACGTGAAGATAGTGATGCAGCAACCATTTCATAAATCAGTTTCGCTTCTCCCGAATTAGGTGCAGATAATATTCTAATGAAAGCCCCAACATATAACATAATTATACAGAGTTACTGGTACCTACGTATTCCTTGCAGGACGTCATAGTAGGGTTAAATTGCAACAAATTAAGTCACCGAATGTTCCACCGAAATTCAGTAGTTTTTGAGTTAGTTAGGTTTTTAGTTGTTTTATAAAAAATCCAATTAAAAAAAAAAATACGGCGCCACTATTCTGGAATTTAAGTTATTATCATAGCTGATGTCATAGCAGATCTTTATTAATAATTAAAAATTCCAAAATGCCTAAAATTTGGCAGAGATCACTAATTCAACATTTATTTTTTCATCATTTTTGGCATTTGGCTAAAAACTCAAAAACTACTGAATTTCGGTAGAACATTTGACGGCTTAATTTTTTGCATTTTAACCCTACTATGACGTCGTCGTGCAAGGAATACGTCGAAATACCACCACACTGAAAAAAATGCGAGCTAACTAAGATACATTTTCTCTTAGTTGGCATTAAAATGTTTGGAATAATTATTTATCTATTTACTATAAACAAGATAGCATAGTTGCCAGAACAAAATTATTTTATTTATATCGACAATGTGACATGTACAGAATAATCACCGGTCTTTGTTACATCATAAATGCTATGTTTGATTTTACTTCTTCACTTTTGTATATCAAATAATAATTTAAGTTGATGGTAACAAGCAACTTGTTAGCATTATATAGGTACTGGCCAACATTTGAGTTAAATTAAATAACTACCCGTAATTAAAGTAATTCATTACTTAGTAGACGGAACTATCATAATCGTAATTTAACAAAGTTCTCCTAGCTTCAGAAGTCAAGATCTTGTTAGGCTCGTATGGAGTCAAGATGCATGATCACATTAAACAAGATTTTTGTTAAAGCAAACGCTTTTTTTTTTCAGTGCAGTAACCTTGTTTATATGCGTGTACCTACATGTACACAGGCCGCTGCGTGTCGCCAGGCAGACGCAACACGTGATTTAATCATGTTGGTGACGCGAACATATAAGTTTATTCCCCAACCAAAAATCGCTCAACGCACCTAAAGAAGATTTCACTTCAAAAACCAACAAATTAATTAATACTAATATTATAAAGAGTATATTATAATAATTATAAGGAGAATAAATAATAATATTTAAAAGAGAGGTAACATTTTTGAGTTTGTATGTAGGGAACGGCAAAAATGGTGGTAATCTTTGGAACATAGATCCGATTCCAAAAATTATTTAAATAATTGGAATAATTGGACAGAAAAAAAAATATATATATATTTTATGTTCAGACGCTGACAACAGCTAAAGCGCGGTAACTTTCATACTGCACACAAAAGAAAAAAAAGCGCGATGACACAACGCTTGTAATTTATTGCAAAATAAAAAGAAATTATTCTATTTACTCAAAAATGAGTTGAGAAATCAAAAATAAAAACAACTAAGTTCTGCATTTAAATAAGACGTTCTTGAAATTAACTAAACCGTATGTTGATATTTAATACAGATATTTTGGATTGGAACTTAAAGTAAAGGGTTAGTTTACCGTTCATTTGTATCGAGATTTTTTTTTCTAAACGTTTTTTTGGTAAGAACCAAGTTCTGAGAAATATGGTTAAGAATAACATATATTTTTTTCCGCTACCACAAACTATACAGGGCGTCCCACGATATGCCACATGGAGGAAAAGTACCTTGAACATTGTAGATGGAACATTTTACTGAAAGAAGACATTATTTGTATTTAAAAAGAATTGAAACTGCATTCATAGATATTTAAATAATTTAATGGTTGAATCAGAAATCTAACCCGTTACACGAGAAAAATAATCATTCTGTAGCTTTATCATAAGGATTATTTTTTGCTAAATAACATAGTGTCACAAATAAAAAGAAGACCACGAATTTCAAAATTTTTAATACAAAATTAATCAATGTATCAAATGCTCAAAATGAGTCCCTGTTGAATACAAAGTCGCGCTCTTTTGATTATTTCGCTCCCTGTCGATTTTTGATCTTGTTGTGGTGTATATTTAGAATAATACGTCTAAGTTCTGCTTGTAGCTCGTGGACACTTTCAATAGGTACTTATGATAATGTCAGTTGTATGTCCTTACAGCAATGTCAGCTTTTCATTTTTCTGAACAAAATGAATGGTCTTCCTTTTATTTTTGACACTATGTTATTTAGCAAAAAATAATCCTTATGATGAAGCCTTTCGATCGGTATAATAAAGCTACAGGGATGATTATTTTTCTCGTGTAACAGGTTCAATTTCCGGTTCAACCATGTAATTATTTAAATATCTATGAATGCAGTTTAAATTCTTTTTTAAATTCAAATAATGTCTTCTTTCAGTAAAATGTTCCATCTACAATATTCAAGGTACTTTCCCTCCATGTGGCATGTCCGTGGGACGGCCTGTATAGATTTGACTTTTTTTTTTAAGACTATCCTACTTATCTCATTTTCCTCTTGTCAGCGCCTTAAAATAAGAAATTTCACGTGGACGAAGTCGCGGGCAGAAGCTAGTACCTTTAATAAAGTCCGTTTGCATTTCTTTGTATTATTATTTCTTAAATCTGTTTTTCGCTTAGAAATTATTTAATGAGCTGTCATGTCGAAGAAAGAACATTGCTTAGATTTTTATTACTTTGTTCTGTTTTAGAAGCTTTTATTTAAGTAATTAAATAAGCGTTAGAAATCTTAATCTTATCAAAACATGCCTTTAAATTATCAAATTGATCCTCAACTTGCACCTACCGTTTCACAAAATTCAGAATTTTAACACAAATCATTTAGATAACACATTTTATTTTCCATAAATATTTCGCATACATAAGAATCTAGAAACCATAAAACGAACTTAATTGGTATATAAAATATCGATGACAATTTACAACTTTCTCGATATTCAAAATATATTTTGAAGGTGAGGTCAAGGCCGAAAAGAGGTTTTAAATAATTTTAAATAATTTAAAATTCTTTAAAAGGCGACCCACCGTCTAACGGTTTCTATGAGTTATATGAGAAGGTGAATCGTTCATGTTTCATATAATAATGGAACATTGTACAGCTGTGTTGTTGAGAAATATATGGCTAATATAATATTTTATTATGTTTTTTTATTGAGTGGTGTATGGTAATTAATTTGTGATAACTTTCCCTTCTGTATGTGTTATATGATGCTAATGATGCTAACGGCCTAGCTAAGAAAGTGATTAACATTACCGTCTATGGGGGCTTTTAAACTCGAAAAGATTACCAAGCTTTGACCCAAAAAAAATCTTGTGATTAAGTTATTTTACTAGTATACTTTTCTAATTAAGTAGGTCATTCGTGGATATTTGACAGTCGTTGCAGGACGTCTGAAGTCCGAAAGTCTGACAACCAGTCTTACTAATGTGTATCGTATTACCCAGTTACTCAAATCAAAATCAAATCAAAAATATTTTTATTTCACATAAGCCTACATGGGCACCTATGAAACGTCAGAAGCTAGGTGCACGGTTCCAATTGGTCGTTTCCTATGGAGAAGAGCCGGCAAGAAGCTAGACGGTTACTCTTTAAAAAAAATTGGCTTTTACAATGTTTTCAAATTACAGTGTAAATAGGTATGAGAGGACAGCGTAGACCCGTCAAAAGTATCAGGAACTTAACAAAATAGAAAATGGTCTATAGTCTAAGCCTACAAAGTCCTCACATTAACAAAAAAACAATATAAAACATGATTAAAACTACTGGGTTGTGGAGGTCAGGTAGGCAGTTGCTCTATGTACAATACTGGTATTTTAATGTATCCGTTTAGTACTGGAAGTCAACCGCATCATAGTTGGGAAAAGGCTAGGCAGATTGACTTTTCTAACTAAATAGGTGCAGCATTTCACTGGCAATGGTTCATCATTCCTCATCATTTCTGCCGAAAGACGTCCACTGCTGGACATAGGCCTCCCCAAGGGGGGGAGGGGGGGGTATGCCATAATCGCCACGCTTGGCAGGCAGGTTGGCGATCGCAGTATGGCGTTAAAATGTATAGAGAACGCTGCTGCCCATTCTCTATTAAGTCCCTTAGTCGCCTTTTACGACACCTACGGAAAGAAATAGGGGAGTGCTATTCTTTACGTCCGGCACCACATAGAAGTGGCAATTGTTGCTACTGATATGTTCGTGACAATGATACACCGAGATTCAAAGCAGACTGGTTTATTGCTCAAGTATTTCGATATACCCTCACAAGGTGTACTTACTATGAGATACATTAATACCGCACATAACAGCTACCTATCAACATATTTTTTTTTTTGGAGCAGGTGGTGGCCCAGTGGTAAAGGCCGCGACCTACCTACCTATAGGTCGTAGGTCCAACCCCAGACAGACGCTTTACTCTGTGTAAATTATTTCATCACCACTGCTCTTACAACGGTGAAGGAAAACATCGTGAGGAAACCGGCATGTCCTAGAACCAAAAAATCGAAAACATGTGACATCTACCAACCCGCACTGGACCTGTGTGGTGGATTGCGGCCCATTCCGTCTGACATAAAGAGAAGGAAACAACATTAAAAGGTGCTCTAAAAACAATTTTTTTTTACACGTTATTTGTAGTGTGTGTGTGTGTGTTTGTCTGTGTTTGTTGTACACACGATTTAAATTAATAAACAGTCAATTTAACAATATTATACTTCGTCATTTTAACGTCTTTTGCTACTAACGACGGACGCAAAGGGCGAACGGTTTAACCTCTGACCAAACGTTGTCATAAGCTTGTGTCACCTATAAATTTAATATTAAATATGACACTTTATTTTATTATAAACGGCTTTGAAGTTAGAAAGCATGACACCTAACAATTTATAGGAATGCCCCTTGAAATACGCTTAAAATTAAAAAACGTAGGTACTTATCGTAATTTATTCACAAAGTGTAAAGTCAATAGTGATTAATTATCTTTTAACAACTTTCAAGAGCTTGTACAACGCTTTTAAGACAAACAAAAAAAGAGCTTTACAAAAGACTGCTTAGTGTAAAAGCAGAGAAGTGATTTTCAAATTAACTAGTACTAGGTACATCATTCTGTCATCTGTGTCCGTTTGGTGCCGGACGTAAAGAATAGCACCAACCCATTTCTTCCCGTGGGTGTCGTAAAAGGCGACTAAGGGACTTACTAGAAAATGGGCAGCAGCGTTCTCTATGCATTTTGACACCTACTGCAATCGCCAACCCGCCTGCCAAGAGTGACAATTATGGTAAACCCCTCCTTTAGGGGAGGCCTATGTCCAGCAGTGGACGTCTTTCGGCTGAAATGATGATGATGATAATGACATCTGTCAACTTATCATTGTAACAATTAGCTAATTATTCAAGTATAGAAGCTAGAAGGGGGTCACTACCGAGATGAGGACTAATAGAAAAGTATCCAAAGAAAATTACATGTGGCGTCGACCCCCAAATAAATAGGGATAAGGGCAGGCAGGAATGATATTTCATCATCATCATCATTTCAGTCCAAAGACACCCACTGCTCGACATAGGCCTCCCCCAACATTTGGGGGAAAGTTGATTATAATAATAATAATATAATAAAACAACAGGCAGGTATATATTTCAGGCTACAATGGCTCATAGACATATATATTACAAACTAACATCTGCTTTTTTACCAGTGGTGTCCAGCTTCCCCTATCCTTAGCTCGTCTAAGAAGAAGAAGAATACTCCTTGTGCTGTCCTGTGGGACTTGTCCGCGGAAGCGACGGAACACACCACCCCTTGCGGCCAAAAGTCTTCCCCCATGACGATGGACCGAAAAAAAATCAGTACTCGCACCACGAACGCCTTGAAGTTGACGTTGCGGTGCGACTCCAGTCACTGCACCCTCGGCGTGCACCTCGTCTTCTGGCGCACGTACTCCAGGATGTCCTCCACCTTAGTTGTGTGGTGTAGGCGGGAGATGTACACCGGTGTGTTCGGCTTAGTGACTCGCAAACTCACTTCGGGCTCCAATCCCGATAATGATGACGAGAGTGTGTAGAAGCATCGCATGGTATGGCATGAGCTATTTTCCATACTTAGGAATGAACCAAGTAGTGCAAAGTCATAAGATCAAAAAGGACAGAATAGAAAAAGATCCAATTACAATCAGAATAATTTGAAAGTTTTCTAAACTGACTCACTATCATATCCAGAAAGACATCACAAGACTGCCTCTAATATATTATTTGAGAAATAAACTCTTTCCCCCTTATTACAAAACAAGGTTTATTTTCAGACCCAGGTTTAAAACATGGAGTCATTATGGAATTTCGAACTTTATTCCGACTATTGTAAAGTTCCTAAACACAATACTGACAACTTAGTACCGAACTAAGTTTTCAGTTTTGTATAAAGAACGGTATTTCAATCACTGTTACGTTCTTATTACAAAAACTGGCTCCATGGTTTAAGCCATGTCAAAATAGAAATCTTGTTTTGTAATAAGGCGGTTTGTTTTTATCTCAAATAATAAATATGAACCTGATGGCGCAGCAAGTGGCGCCGTCTATTTTTGTTACGAAGTTACTGCAATCACCAAAAAGGTCGGATAAGAGTGAGAGGCTGCTGACAGTCATTCTAGCAGAACGTCACATCGATGGTTGCGTGGCGACTGTCTTCTGATGACAGAGATGAGATCAGGGGAGCCGCTGTCGTACCACTTCCACAACGAACTGCTACATTCCGGTACGATCCTAATGATATTGAAGCTGCTGATCCACTAACACTGATCACTTCTGGTAAAGGCTATCCTACGCCGTTAAACAGATTCACAGCTCATGACAAAATTACCAACAAATCTCTACCAACATGACCTTTTGCTTACCTAATATAAGGTAAAAGACACAATGACCCACTCACTCAGGCATATTATTTAAAGCTCCTCGTAGTAGGCAATCGCCTGCGTGCCGTGATAACGACAATATACTAGAAGATACAATGTTAACTATGGCTAAACAGTTACATCCTTAATCTTCGGTATATCTGTTTACAGGTAACTGTAAAAGCAGGTAACTACATGACGTGTGCAACTTATTAACGTGAGACTGGATGTGGTAGACTTAACTTATAGTTCTAGAGGAGTCATTTTGAGCGTAGTTTAGAAAATGGAGATGGGTTAACTAAGGTCAAGTTGCAATTTGTCATATAGCATGTGATTTTCGTGCAAGTAAGAGAAAATCAATTTAATCATAGTTAAATTTATACTGTCATGATGATTCAGCTACGAAATAAGTTGCAGATCACTTTGGAACCAAGAAATAAAGGAAAATAAACTTTACAATAATAATGATAGTGAGGATTATTAAAGTTTATTTTGGAGAATTTTGAGACCCGTGAGGTTCCATAATATGTATTATGATTGAAAGCAGTTTCCTTTTTAACCGCCTTCAATAAAGGAGGAGGTTATTTAAACCACACTTTACGTAAACCGTGGATGGGTGAACTACATATTGAGACGCCTCCGTGCCTCGGAAAGTACGTTAAGCCGTTGGTCCCGGCTGTCATTCGTGAATCTTTGACAGTCGTTACGGGTCGTCCCAGTCTTACCAAGGGGTATCGTATTACACAGATAATGGGTTGTGGAGGTCAGATAGGCCGTCGCTCTCTCTATGTAAAATACTGGAATTCAGCTGCATCTGGTTAGACTGGAAGCCGACCTCAAATATAGTTGGGAAAAGACAGTTCAACAACATTCATTGCGTTATTTACGTTGTTGAGCAGACAAATTTTTGGAGCAAATGAAGCAATGGTTTAGCAATAACCTTCAAAATCGTGTGTTACGCAATTAGGTTGCAGTTCTATTCTATTCAACAACTTTCTTCCTCAAACCACGCTCAACTCAAGTGAAATTGCAAGTCTCATCTAGCTACCTCTTTACCAGTGCCTCGTTCACACAGCCACCTAATCAACGAACCGGGCACACTTGTGTGCGTTGTCATTCTACTTTCTACATAATTTTTTACACTGCCAAGTCTATAGTGCAGCTTCTAATATTAATTTTTAGTTTGAACATTGTTTTCTATAAGTTGAGATGGGAGACTTTTTTGCCCTCTGTAAAGTTTTTTCGTTCTTTATAAATTTATTGTAGTTCTTTTTTTCTAAGTGTTAATTTTATATTTCCTGTAAAAGTCCTGGATTAATAGTTTTTCTTTGCTTCTTACTTTCTATTCTCAGTTGATGTTTTTTTTTGTTCTGATTCGATCATAAAAATATTTCTGTTTGTGAATATAAATTGATGATTAATTTTGCTAGTAGCGGTTGTAGCTTGATTAATGGAATAATTATATATTTTGTGAAGTTTAATTTTGGGAAGTAGGAGATTGTTTTTAATAAAAATATATAAAGACTAATATTAACGATTTTTATGATATACTATTAGAAGTAAATAATTGTCTTAAGGTATACAGCTACATGTATTACCTATACGGATTTAGTATAATCGGCTCGTTGGTACACAATTATATTAAAAAACTAGCTTTTGCCCGCTGCTTCGCCCGCGTGGATGTCGGAAAATATCCCACGGGAACGTACTACCGAGATTAAAAGTCTATAAACTACCTATATGTGTCCCAAATTTCATCCAAAATTCGTTCCGAAGTTTTTGCGCCAATCCGGAACATACATCTAAATAGACAAACGGACATAAATTCTAATAAATTCTATTTTCTGGATCCGTCTTGTAGCAGTTACTTTTTTTTTCAAAAATATTCAATGTACGGTTTTGACTTCGTTACTATTTTATTATATGTAGAGATATAGAAGCTTATTTTATCTGCCCTAACGATTATATTTTCTCATTAGCATTCCAACTCTACCTATAATAATAATTATTATTTATTGATTTTTGTCCCCAAGAAAAATTGTCACCATCTAATTTTTTATTTATTATTATAACTGATAGTCAGGGCTATGAATAAATGTCACATAATACAGGTCTGGTCATCCGCACCATGTTTGCTTTGTAGTCCTACTGAGATAGCATCTCGAGATACGTCTCAAGATAAATCGACTATTGTAATCGCTTATTAACCTGTAACTTTGAGTATGGTAACATAATTAGTTTTAAGTAGCGCTGTAGGTATTTTTATAAAATGATAAGCCTGTCTTAGTAGATATGAGATCAATACAATGTTGATGACTAGATCACCTGGCGTTTTAAATATTTGTTTAATTAACTGGTATGAAGCTGGTAGACTTGCTTATTATTTTTATAGGTAAAGGCAATCGTGTTTTACAATTTAGGAAGAATGCTAGAATACTATTCTACTATTCGAGTTCAATTCAGTCGTTTTTGGGATTTTTCTGCACACAAAATAGGGAAAATTATGACAAAACTTAATTATGATCATAATTTATTGTGATGAAGCCATTACAATTTACAACGCCCAAATATGCCTTAGAATCGTGAGAAAACTTTTTTAATTCCATTTTTATTATCGAAAAAGGTCATTCCTCAGATCAGTGTTAGATTAGAGATTACTGATTAGTGAAATATTTACATTCAATATAAAATCATAATTAAATCTTCCATAAACCGGGGCTTAATTACATTAACAGCAATAACAAAACTCTTTTATTACGAGATGAAACTAAACGGAAGTTGATTATGACATAAAGATTATAATCACAGCTCTCACTTGACACTTTGACTAAACGTACCCAAATTATATTTGCCGTATGCTTATGTCTTATGCGTATGCCATAACGCTTTTTCAACCACCTATATATTTTAATAGCCACACTAAAACCACTCAAAGGGCCCGCATCACAGATGCATACGACAATTAATTAGTTCGTAAATTAATATGCAAATAAAAAAAAACATTAAAAAAAATATTGACGTCGCGTTAGGGAAGGGAAAGACATCGTAACTAATTCCACTAGTTACGTACCTACTTTGAGCAAGTGGTACGATAAATATCGATGGTCAATAACTCATTTTAATTGAATCATTCTGGCTAATAGTGCTTTCTAGACGTTTGACAGCACCGTCATTAGAGACATGATAGAGACAGAAGACTGGATCTCGATTAATAAGTACGTCGTTTTAGTTTTAAATTCGATATACGTTTTATTGAAATGTTTATCTTTTTAATGATACAAAGATTTTTATTGTCGAGATAGAAGATTCTTAATGAAGTTGTAATGTCAAAGATTTTATCCGAGTAAAAGCTGTAATCCATCGTATATTAGAAACTTTCTATCTTATCTTCTCATAAGTCAAACATGTTAAATTACTCTTAAACGTTTTTGCATTTCTAGTCCTGATTTCGATAAAACAAAAAATTACAACAAAAACTGCGCACCTCTCTTTTAATTTACTTTCAAAAAGAAAAAAATGCCAACACGTTTTCGCTTCGCCATAGTTTAAAAAACGAAAACGTAGAATTGAAATACGGCCTCGTTTTAATTTCTGGTCAGTTCGCGGCGAGCGACAAATAAAGTGGCGATCCCGAGATGGTTATCTTCGGACAAATCGTCGTGTGTGTTGCTTACGCGCAGCGGTGAGAACCTAACGCACCTGTACCGGTCGGCGGGCCGCTAGGGATGGACGACTGTCGATAGTTTTCATGTTGTTTTATTTATTTATATTTTTTTGTATTCAAAGTTGTTGTCCAAGTTTGTGGATGTATGACACTTTGCTTATAAAGTTTTGGGGACATTAATAAGAAAATTAAGTCATTGAGCATCCTAAGTATGTGGTTGTAAATTAAAAAAAGTGTTCTCTCGTATGTAGGTACCTATTTGTTACCTATTTCAATATTAATTACGATGATTAATTATGATAATTATTCTCGTATACAAAACTTGCATGTTGTGCTATAATAAAATACAAATATAACCTGGCTTCCCTGGTAACAACAGCCAACAAATTCATAAAAGACACAACTACAAACCTATCAAAATCTAATCTCCCATTTATCGACATGCAATCCGCTACCGCGTTATCGATAACCGATCAACTATCGATATCTATCGGCATTACCCCTAGATCTCACGCAGCGCCGTCCCGGTCCATCGGGCCCGTTCGTTGCGAGTCACATCATAAATCACGCACTAATAGCCGGTAAACTCATTCGCTAATCCGAATCGAACAACTGCGGGACGACCACGTACATTGCGCGAGCGCAACTCGCTGTTTTTCCATTGGAAGCTTCAGTATAATTATTTCAACGGAATAATTAGTTGTTATTAAGGAGATGTGGCTTTGTTTTTGGTTGAAATAATTAAATATAAAAATGTTTCATTATGTGTATAATTTTTTTTAACGTTAACGTTTATTTAATTATTTCAACCAAAAACAAACCCACATCTCATCAGAATAATTAGTTGGTATTGTTTTTCCATTGGAAGCTTCAGTATAATTATTTCAACAGAATAATTAGTTGGTATTAAGGAGATGTGGCTTTGTTTTTGGTTGAAATAATTAAAATTATGTTAACATTAAAAAAGTTTATACACTAATGAAACGTTTTTCGTGTTAAATTTTTCCTTGTATATTTTTACACCGGTACCTCTAGTTGCAGGGGTCAAACAGCACTCCTTCCGTGTAAATGCAGATACTGGATCTGGTTATACTGGAAGTAATCCAGCTTAGTTACTTGTGAAAAGGCTAAGAAGGTGATGACGCGTAAGTTTTATATTAGGTGGGAAAACTTTAAATAGTGAGGGGATTATCCGTGTAAAACCGGTAAGTAACCGCTAAGCATTGTAGGTTTATATGTCTAGAAAGTAACAGTATTCGTCGCGTATTCTCTTTAATGAATAGCACAAGTTACTCGAGCTCCTAAGATATTTTATTCAGATCTTTGTTTAAGCCAAATTATGGTAATTGATTTAATTAATTGGAAGCTGTACTTTAGTCGCATACCTAATTTTGTAATCTGTTTTATTTAATAAAAGGATTGTGTAAACTGAAATTGTTTGATGTTAAGTTTTGGTTATATCATAAGCATTCATATAAATAAAATGTAATAGTTTCAAATAATACTTGCGTGTGTTATGTGTGGAGATTGTACATTCGTTTTGGATTCAAACAGAACCCGGTGGGTTTTAGTCAGTAAAAGTCTGACACTCCCTCATGCTCCGCCCAGAGCAGGAGAAGTTAGTTGATAATTTCCCACCCGAAAAAAAAAGTGCGAGTCGGACTCGCGCATGAAGGGTTCCGTACCATTATCTATAAAAATGGCTTGTTGTATGGGAGCCCCCCTTAAATATTTGTTTTATTTTAATTTAATTATTTATTATTAAAGTCAATATAAATCTACATATTTTGTGAATATTTCAAGCGTCTACCTGTTGCCGTTATCAATATAGAGCAAAAACGAGCATAAACGAGCAAAAAAATCACGTTTGTTGTATGGGATCCCCCTTAAATATTTATTTTATTCTATTTTTAGTATTTCTTGTTATAGCGGCAACAGAAATACATCATCTGTGAAAATTTCAACTGTCTAGCTATCACGGTTCATGAGATACAGCCTGGTGACAGACGGACAGACGGCCAGACAGACAGACGGACAGACAGACAGACGGTGGAACCTTAGTAATAGGGTTCCCGTTTTACCCTTTGGGTACGGAACCCTAAAAAACGACAGTCAAAGAGATAAGCCAAAGGCAAAAATGTGACTTTAAGTCGGGTAAGGATTCAAAGTCAAAAAAGGAAAGTATGGAAGTCATAAAACGGCCAAACATTCGGACGATACTTCAGATTAACCAAAGCGTTAATCAGAAGTATCGTCCGAATGTGAGTGGAGACTCTCTGAGTAATTAATAGAATCGAAATGACTCTGCACAGTCACCAACCATGAGAGATTTTTGGCTAGTGTTATCGTTTGGCTTTGCTATTCATCTGAAAGCTCACGAAAGGAAGGAATTAAGCCCAGTTTCCACCAAAGCGGAGAAGTGCGTAGAGGAGAGGAGATGTTTTGTAAGATTTATTCCGTTCTAATACCAACAACTAATACCACTGGTATTTATTTCAACTCATATTTATTTTCTATTCCAAACGGATACCACTCTTTAAATAATTAAATGTAATGTGCGAACGAATATTAATAACTTGAATTTGGTACAGTCAGCTCAGTCAAAACTAGTCAAATTAAATTTGTTTTCTGATATTTTTATGTATTTTGATAATTCAACTGATTTATTTTTCAATTAGAGGTCTTATAATTACATACAAAGCATTTCTACTGACTGTACCATATACCTTTGAACTTGTTTTGGTATTAGTTTTAACAATGGTATCCGTTCGCAATAGAAAATAGTTATGAGTTGAAACAAATACCAGTGGTATTAGTAATTGGTATTAGAACGGAATAAATCTTAATAGACGACCAATAAGATACCGTTATCGTACCACCGCATCGGAATAACGATATCTTAGTGGTCTTTTACAAAACATATCGTCTCCTCTCCGCTCTTCTCCGCTTTGGTGGAAACCGGGTTTTAGTCTAGGTCGCTGTCACCTTTTTATATCATGCGTTTTTCTTGTGCGCATTATAAACTACTTTTATTTCTTTAAATGAGAAGAATTTCGCAGTATAAAGGTATTAAACAGAGGTTTAAAAACAAAAAAATATTTGTTTAACATTTTAAAGCTAGAATGAAGTTCAACTTTATTGTTACCTAATTTCGATGCCTGCAGTGTTGTGTAAAGTTATATTAAGTGTCAAAGCTCTACTTACTTGAAGACACCATGTTGAACACAAACGTGTGTGGGTGGCAGGTTGATAAACTGCTCTGTGTAATGACAGGTTATTATCGCCTATCTCTTGGTACCTAGCCTTCCTACCAACGCGTTGGAATCCCTATAAATTAAATAAATATATATTAATTAAGCAAATCTATACTACCAATTTATATAAGATGTTTAAAAATTAACCCGACAAACTTTAAGGAGTGATTTAAACTCCCTAAAGTATATAGGGTTAATTTTTAAACACCTTATTTAATAACAATAGGATTTTCTTTCAATGAAATACGAAGGATCATCAAAAACGTCATTATTTTTTCTTAATTTTTCTGAGAAATTTCTAAATGTCTGGCTGGGTGGTTGCTAGTATTATTTGATGGTCCATCGTAATCAGTGTTAAATAGCTTTATATCATCAATCTTAACTTTAGGTACTTACCCTTTGCACCGTTTTGTTCAATAATTATACTTAGTAGAGTTAACAATTCATATATAATTAATTATTCATTCAAAGCTTGTTTCCTTCCTCTATGGCAGTTTCAATTAATATTAAACAACTCCAACTAGTTACCTCTGATGCGGTATAAACCACGTACCTGAAACAATTAAGTATGGATGTTAGAAAACGGACGATCACTTTAGAAACCTGATTTCTTCAACTGACTTAGGACAAGCCTTCGATTGAGTAAAGCTTGGTTGCGTCAATGGCGCAACGGTTATTAAAGGCAGAATTATCTAACGATAAATTGAGCCTATGTAGGTAAGTACTGTGAAAGGCAGAAGGTACGATTTTAACTGGATTCCTGGGATATATTTAATGAAATTGGTCAAAATTGTACCTAATCTTGAGATCAGTAAAGATTGATTCATGTCACAGAATAAGATTTTACTTGCGTTATGGAAGGATAGGAGAATCTCTTCAGAAACACAAATGACTATTGTAAAATTTTAAAGTCAATCACTTTAAATAGATAATGAATTCGCTGTTATTAAAGAAGAAAGAAAATAAATATATTTAGCACAGACTAAAAGGCACACAAATATACACCAGATAAATATACAGAAAATAAAAAAAATAAAAGAAGATGAAATTTAAAGTGCGATGAAAGAAATATAAAGCAGAAAAGTGTGCCTCACGGCTACGCCAAAAAAGCCCAGTTCAGCAAAAATGCCAGACAACCTGACGCTGGTTTTCAACTGGACTTGATAAATAACAAAAAAAAAAAAAATGTAAAGTTATGATTTGTTTTTTAACAAAATACTACCTTTAATGGTAGACCACACAGACAAGCATCTAACATGAAATAAATTCCCATTAATTACTCCATGCAATAAAAGCAGTGACAAATTGCAAACGTAACGCCTTCGAAGAAAGACAGCCATCCGTTTTTCCAGACTTTTACGACCCAAAAGGCTTATTTCCCTTCGCCACAGAAATAAATTTAAAAGCACGTCCTTTAAATTATCGTATTGCTAGTCTCTTTTTGAAATCTAAATTTACTTTGCGCAACAACAATTCTAGTTCTCAAGTCGGTGTAGAGATAAGGAGACGTCCTACGCTGTTAGATGGACGGTAACCGGTCGAGTCTGATTGTGAAGTATAATGAAAAATACCGCTTGATCTGCGGCTTCGTTTAGACATCGGTAACGGGTATGTTTCTTACTGTGGGAGGGGAATTATAAGTAATTAGTGTGAGGATTTGTAACTTTATTTATTTTGTTTCGTATCCCTTGTATGTTCGTGTAGCTGGTTGTTAAATAGAGCCTCCTATGTGACGATATTATAGAAGAGTTTTGGATATTTTTTTCATCATCATCATCATTTCAGCCGAAAGACGTCCACTGCTGGACTTAGGCCTCCCCCAAAAAGGGGGGGATTTGCCATAATCGTCACGCTTGGCAGGCTGGTTGGCGATCGCAGTATGGTTTTAAAAATGAATAGAGAACGCTGCTGCCCATTCTCTAGTAAGTCCCTTAGTCGCCTTTTACGACACCCATGGGAAGAAATGGGATATTTTTTTATTTTGTATTAAATAATGCTAATACTAGAATTCGTAGTACAAAACGATTCAATAACCATGGAGGTCATCAGAACACAACTATGTTCATGCCCCGAAAAAAATACAAATTAAACTATTTGGGTGGTTTTCGCAGCTTAATTAAACTTTATGACCAGACAAATAAGTGTAAATAAAATCATCCTTAAACTACTAATTACCACTTTCATTTTCAACACCAACCATAGCAATCTATTTCGCATTCCCAAACCCGTTTCATCTTCAATCAAATCCTCCTTTTACCGCGTCGTTTAAAACCTCGATTTTATTCCAAAAAAAAAGTTAAAAACCAACCCAAAAAATCTCATCACAATCGTGACGTATTAAAACGGACACGTTCAAATCGGGCATGAAAATAATAACCCACGAATCGCTCCTGATTATAATTGGTGGGTGCTCTTGCGCCGGTCCGCACGCGTACAGTTACGCTATAAACTATCATTAGGGCGATGCGCACTTTGTGGGGAAATTACCGCGGTTTTATTTGTTAAGTTTGTGAAATTGAGCATTGCAGGGTTGGCTGTATAATTTTTTTATGTTGGTTTGAAGGTAGACGTGAGGAGATAAGTTTTAATGGTGTTTTTGAAAGATTTATGGCTGTAGGCCAGCTTGTCTTTAGCATTTTCTGCTAGATTTGGTGTTCTTGTGAATTGAAATGAATGAAATGATTTAAATGAATTAATGTTCTTCTTCTTCTTCTTTCTTTCCAGACTTCATTGAATGTGAGCTTTAAAAACGTACGCCAACTTATAATCAATTAATACAATTAAGGCCCATCAGTGTAAGTTTATATCTTGTCCGCCCATTCCATGTAATAATGACTTATGAAAGAAAATACTTTTTTACATTTATCTCCATGACCTACTCTCCAAAAAGTCATTACAGTTTTTAGTTGCTCTAAATGTTTGTCTTTTCTATGCATTCAAAGCATAAAAAAAGCTGTCAGTTGTATTTATAGCACTTCTGGTTACCTCACCTTTTCCTTAAGCGTTTCCTCTGCATCCTTTGTAACATCGTTGACCTTATCATTAGAGCTACTGCTACTGTTACTCAAATTAGTTTTAATTTTAGCAGCGGTTCCTTCAAAGGGATACTCTTTCCATATAGCACATAAATCACCAACATCTTTCAAAACAATACTGGCAACCCTGTAACACCACTCCATACATTTTTATGAAGGTAGTTTGCGATTTTCCATAGTCAATAAACAGATTAGTTTGATTGTTTGATTTCGACCGATCGATCAAGTTGAATGTCTAATTCGTTGTTGATTGAACGCTATTGTGATTCGAAGCAGGCTACGGGATTGAAAAGATTGTAATTGGTATTATTGGAATATTGGCTAATGTTAAAATTGCCAGCCTTTAGGAGAAGTTGATTGAGCGGTTGAGTTTTGAAATGCTTAATTTGGGCGTTTTGATTTTAAGGATTGTTTTGAAGGAGTTGAGTTTCACCGGTTTATTGACATCCATCTTTTCCTTTTTTTGTGATTGGTTTGAAAATACTATGCATCCATATACTTGCATTATCCTACGCTTTGGACACATTTCAAAATCACTTGAGTCTGATTTGCCTCTTGCATTGTTTCGTATATCCATTACATCCATTTTTCTGAATATACTTAAGCCTTTTCGTATTTTTTTTAGGTTACAAGTTTGAAAATCTGAGAATGAATCTGAAATCAGAAATTCCCAGTGCTTCTCCTTTTTCCTAAGAAAGCTTTGGGGCTTCCTAATTAATTTTAGCAGAAGATGCTCCAATATTTCCTAAAGATACATAATGTCCCTTTGTCGTTGATTGTTCATCTATTGTGATTCGAAGCACGCTACGGGATGGAAAAGATTGTAATTGGTATTATTCGAATATTGGCTAACGTTAAAATTTCCAGCTTTTGAAGAAGAGAAGTTGATTGAGCGGTTGAGTTTTGAAATGCTCAATTTGGGCGTTTTGATTTTAAGATTTTTTTTTGATTGTTGAAGTATTTTCAATAGCAGTGTTTACCTTGATAATTATGTGGTTAAATGATAAACTAGTTTGTTTAAGGATGATGATGATCAGTTCATTTGTAGATTTTAACTTTACAGTCTGTTTTTTTGTATGTTATGGGTATTTTTGGGTTGTGATGAAAACTCCAACAACACAGAGTTGAATTTATCTTTTTTAAATATTCTGTTGGATTAAATTGATTAATCCATTGGTATGTTTGGGTTGCAATGTAAACTCCAACAAGACAGAGTTGAATTTATCTTTTTTAAATATTCTGTTGGATTAAATTGATTAATCCATTGGTATGTTTGGGTTGCAATGTAAACTCCAACAACACAGAGTTGAATTTATCTTTTTTAAATATTCTGTTGGATTAAATTGATTAATCCATTGGTATGTTTGGGTTGCAATGTAAACTCCAACAACACAGAGTTGAATTTATCTTTTTTAAATATTCTGTTGGATTAAATTAATTAATCCATTTGTATGTTTGGGTTGCAATGTAAACTCCAACAACTCTCCAACACAGAGTTGAAGTTATCTTTTTTTCTTTATATTCAGTTGGATTAAAAGAGACTCACATTGGCACTCTGACCAGTCAGTCCTCTTGATGACTGACCATTTATCACGGCATGGGAAAAAATTAAGATTTTCAATTCGTGTTTAACTGAATATATTCCAGAACATTCCGAAGAGACATTATGTAAATCTACTATACTACCAACCGTTATCACAACATTGTTGAAATCAATTTCCCTCTCAAGTGCCATCAAGATAATTTGTATAACATTAAATTTTCTACAAAGTTACAAAATGGTCTTACTGTAACACAATTGGTCATTCATCTGTCTGGTCTCTTTGGATATATTTATACTGGTGTTCATATTTCCTGGTCTGATAAGCTCTATCATCATCTGCCTAGCCTTTTCCCAACCATGTTGGGGTCGGCTTCCAGTCTATGATGAATATGATACCCCTTGGTAAGACTGGTTGTCAGACTTTCGAACTTCTGACCACCCGTAACGACTGTCAAAGATCCACGAAAGACAGCTGGTACCAACGGCTTTACGTGCTTGCCGAGGCATGGAAGGGTCTTGGTATGTAAAGATGGTCACCCATCCACGGACCAATCACGGGAAGCGTAGTTTAACCTCATCGGTTGATTCGTGCAGCTGTTATTACTTTGCCACAAGTCCTATTTCTTGGTCTGATAATGGGCATAATAGTATCATAAGACTGATACTTTTGGATGGTTTGTTGTTTTAACTTCAGAGTGGTCTATGTTCAACTGTGGACTGTGATGGCTCAGATATTGATTGATACAAAGAGGTTACTTTGACTTTACGGTTTTCACTTGATCAACGCGACGACGTGCGACGGCGCGTTTAGTCAGACTGAGCCAGCCAAGGTTTGCGATTTTATTTTGTTACTGAATACATTTTTTTTTTTGATTATTTGTTGGAAAACCTTTTTTTGACACAGGAAGTTCTTAGGCGGTTATTGGAAATACTTCAATAATTTATCAAGAAACTTGTATTGTTTATATGACAGAAATGAACTAATCATATAATTCATTTCTGTAATCAAAACAATATGTTTACTAGGACATTTAAATAACCGTTATTATATCATAACCACAAATCAATTAAGGAAATATAAAGCTGTGGAGTACCAGGCGCACATAAATCCACTGGGCTACACAACGAGCAGGCGGCCACATTGTGAGGTGACGGAATGGCTTGCACGCTAACATTGGTTTTACGACACGTGTGTACTTGAAACTTGTGTGGCATTGCTGAGGTAAAGATTTTAGAAGAGCCTTGACATTTAGAATTGGGTATCCTAGCTGTTCAGGTGAACAGAAGCTCTCCTAAGTGGTGAGCGTGGTGATTAAAAACGACTAATTAGAAAATTGAATTGAGGGGGACCCTCAATGAAATCCAATTCAATTATTTTATTTCTTAGCACTATTTCTGCTATGGATAGGTAGCTAACCTGTAGCTTAAGACGGAGACATATGCCAGTGACCTTGAGTGGTTAGCTTGCGTGTTCTGTACTGAGCTCACGCAACGCATCGTATGTTCAGCCAGAAATAGGACTCGCCCATCAAGGAGCGCTGTCCCCAATTTGACGCATTATTAATTTATTTTACACAAACCAAAAGTTATTTTAATAAAACGCGTATACTAAAAGATCAATAATTAAACTATCTTTAAATTGGTGAAGGTTTCAGAAAAATACGCTTGGTAGATTTTGCGCCATTCTCAGTTTTTTATCCGCGTTAGACATAATTTTACAAATTAATTTCATTATGTAGTATAAACATAATCTAAAATATTCACATATTAAGTTATTGAGAAAATGCTCTAATTTATCATATATTTTTTTCAAATCATTAACACTACTTGTTTAGACGTGATCTTCAGTATAAAATCATTAAAAGTCGGTTATCGTCGCCTTAACTAAGTATCGCCAACCATATTTATGTGGCTCACGTTGCACGTTGGCTACAAAAGCCAAATAATACACAGCTATGGGCTTTTGAAGAAGACTTTTTAATTAGGATGGCAACATAACATGTGGTATAATAGTATAGACGAGTGAGTTAATCAACGTATACGTGTAGAGACTAAAGCTGCTTCTCATGTTGGTATTGAAAATGATGTCCTGGGGGCCTAAAAAGGCCGCTTTGGCAGAATCATAATATGATCTGCGTACAATTCATATCCCGCAATTCATCTGTTTGTAAATTATGAATTGCTATAATGAAGTCTAATGTCAAATAGCAGCTGTCAAACAGATGAATTGCGGGATGTATGAATTGTACGCAGATCATATTATGATTCTGCCAAAGCGGCCTTTTTAGGCCCCCAGGACTCTAACACTCCATAAATGTCCATAATACAAAGTTACCTAATAATTTATTCACAAGCCACTTCCATCAAATCTATATTTCTGCGCATATCCTTGTACACGTACGCGGCCCTTCTATGACATCACGCTATTGTCCAGCAGTAGTGGGCAGACAAAAGCTTGCAAGTGTGCGTACGAACACTACGAACTGCGCGTGAGTGCGTTGGACGTTCAGATGTGGCAAATAGCATTGTTGTTATTCTACGGAAAGCTGTTTGAGTATTATTGTTAGATATTATTGAATTTTGAGTACTTTGTTGATTGGTATTTCCTTTTGCTGTTTGCTGGTGGCACCTTAGTACTTATTCAAAAGTATGCAACGCTAATCTCAGAGAGTTTATTTGTCGAGTTACGTAATAGAAACTTAGATGTCTAACATTTGTTTTACTTCATGATTTCATTTAAATTGGTATAATGAAATATGGTAAGAAGAAACAAATTCGATTAAATATAAGGCTTCAGTCTAATATCACGGTTTTTGCACGGATTTGTCGCTGCCTTGGTTTTGTGGCGAAAGCCAGGCAAAGCTCTGGTCCAGTACATGACTAGAGATTTATGCTTCTAAAAAACCCATCTTTTCTTCAGAACTACAGTTCAAAGACTGGTCGAGTATTCGCATAACAACTGAACGATGTCTGTTTCCGTCTTTGGTCTAAGAAAACCAATTCCAATTCAACGAGCGATGCTTTTCATACAAGCTGCCAGAATTTTAGCGATCTAAGGTAACTGCACTACTTTTAGGCAAATGATATTACTCAATGACCTTCTAAATGTGAGTTTATCCAAATTATGATTGTTATAATTAATTGCAAATTTGACCATGTAAGACTTATGTATCTGACTATAATATTATTAATTGACTTCACTTTAATTTCTGTTTTGTTTTGATGACATCATTTTGTTTGTACTTATTAATATTTTAATTTACTTATGTAATAATTTGCACGCCGTAAGGTAGACTGTAGCCGATTTCATTAATTTATGTACAACATCTTATACCTATAATGTATGAACGTAGGCGAAGCAAAAGGAGTATGTAAGTAGCGTAGCAGGTGGCGTTCTATAGTTTCTGCCTACCCCCATGGGAAGAAGGCGTGTTATGTATGTATCTTATACCTGTACCTACATTTATAGCAAATAAAGTTCTGATTCTGATTCTAAGAGTGTGTTAATCCCTTCCCCCGTTGTTTTGCTTGTTAAAATTATTTTATAAGTCTGCAAAGCAATTGTACTACAGATTAGATACAGCCTTAGAAAATCAAGTTTTCAACCCATAAACGCCTTTAAAATCAGCCTCAAACTTCAACGCAGAGGCATACGCTGCCGTCCATCATATCCATCCCACGTTGTTTGTCTATACACAAACAATGGGAGCTGACAGAGTGTTTGTTGAGCTCCCAAAGGCTATGTTTGTTCAGACTAAACGTTGCGGCAGGTAGGCGGTTACGCAAGTATTGTGGGTTAGCGATGATATCGGTGTGGGGTAGGCAGACTGATGAGACAGATTTTGTGTAACGACTAATTGTTTTGGGAAAATTTCTTAAGCGCTATCAGATTTTTTTATGTTTGGGAGGTTTGCTATAGAATAGAATATAATTTTCTTTATTCGAGTAACCAAGACTCAATAAGATGTCAGTAAAACTTACGACTATGTTAGTAAGCAGAGACACTAAACAACAACAATGCAAGAAATAACGCTTGGTCACCGCTGCGACATTCCATGAGAGACGGCACAACAGTGACCCACGTAAACACAGTCCAGGCGACTCGCAACCATGCTTAAGACAATTTTGGAACCTTTTACACATTGTTGCATAAAAACAATCTACATACGCATCTGCAAACATCCCTGACGCACTACAGAAACGGCACCCACCAGTATCCTAAGCGCATCGTTATATTGAACGCGGAGAGCACTTTACGATCTTTGCCCACAGGCTGCACGTGTAAAAAACAGTACAGTAGGCTCGAAAGAGCGTGATTTTAACAGGAAGTGAGCATCGTGCAAGCCAGCGAGCCAACATGTTCGCTCTAACCGACAACGCGCTCCGCTCCCGTTCAATGTCATCATCGTCTTTGAGGTTGGGAGTCAATATATGACCAAGATACTTAAACCTGTAGACTCTCTGCAAAGGTGTACCATAAAGTAGTACAGGCGGTACTGCATCAGGACTTTTACCCCCAGCCTCAAAAGTAATCGGGAATCGTCGGGAGTCGCAAGCCGATTTCCGGCCACCGTAGGCGCGGGCCTGCGGAGATGTCAGCACCAACTGACGGGGTCCGTTAGGGCCAATGCCTGCCAGGGTTGCGAGTTTGTCCGAAAAGGCCCTGGCAAAAAGGCAACGGAAGGAACACGGGTGGGTTCACGCCCTCCCGCTCAACCCAGACCGGGAGAAGTTATTGGATAATTTCCCACCCAAAAAAAAAAGCCTCAAGATGCTGCATTTGCCTAAAAGAAACATATTCAGTCGAGCCTTTAAGATTTCTATTATATATTACCTATAGTTAGAGGAAAACACAGACTCGGACATGATGGGAGAAAAGCTCAAGTCTCTTATTTTATTTTAGACAATCAGTTAGGGATTTAGCATAGGTACTTGAGAAGGTTCTTCGAGTCAATCATTTGTCTTTCATGGATGACTAATCCTCATTTTTTTTCTTACTAAAACTTAAATGACCGTTCCTTAAACAAACATCGAACAATAAACAAAACTAATTGAAGGTCAAGTTTAAACACTCGACATTCATCTTTACATGCACATCACATACAACTCATACATACATGTCATACATACATCTTTAAGTAACGTATCTCACACCATAAACTTTATAACATACATTGTTGTAAGTGTCATTTGTACTATTTGTACTAACACGTAATTACTATATTTATTTAAACGAATACCTGTAACAGTTATTTGGTTTATTAGTCACAGCCTCACAATTTTTTAAATTTTTCTAGTGAGGAATTTTCTGGGCTGGCAACAGCTGCCATCATCATAACTTTTTTGCTTGATTCACGGCGACTATTTTAAAACTATTGCTCCTGCTTTGTGGTTAGTGATAGTGTTGATATCGTAAACCTTTAGGTTTTGACGCTTCGTTTCAAACAAGAAGTCCGCCAACAATCGTCTTCTAAGATGTCCTTCTCACCGCTCTGGTTTCATTCACTCTCCTTTCTTTGTCCAGGCGGTCTTTCTTTGGAATGGGCTTCCTCTGAACATCTCGACGGCAACTAGTCGGTTGTCTTTTAAAGCAAAAGCATGTGGACATATACGTAAGAAGTTGGAAGAAACATCGCAGCGCTGATTTGCTGGATTCGTTTTCTCCTCTACCGATCGTTATTTCTCCTGACAAAGTTTATTCAAACTCAAAACATTTATTTCAATTAAACCTATTACAGGCACTTTTGAATTGTCAAAGAGTCGGTCAGTTAGTCAGAAAGTTGAAGCTATTTGCCCATTCCAAAACGTAGATCTCTATGGAGAAGAACATGCAAGAAACTCCAAGGACACTCTTTTAAATCAAGATATTACAAAATCCTGGGTATGTACATTCTGTTTGTATCTATGTATTTATTCTTGTATTGTATAGTTATTTTCGTGTTATGTATCCCTTATGTTGCACCTGCCATGGTTCCTCTCTGAATAACCCTTATAACTGACTGACTAGTAGAAAATACCTTGGACATTAAGGCCGCCATTAAGTTTTTTTTTTACTTGTGCATAAAGTTTGAATAAATAAATAAATAAGTCCTTTGAAATCTATTTAATGTTGGCTTACAGGACGCGGCGACGGCGCGTTGTGTTCCACGCGCGCCTCAAAGAGTTGTCAGCACCAACTGACGGGGTCCAATAGGGCTAATGCCTGTCAGGGTTGCGAGTTTGTCCGAAAGGGATATCGTGGCCCTGGCACACATTCAAATGAAGGAACACGGTTTTAGTGAGTAAAAGTCTGACATGCTCCCCCGCTCCGTTCAGAGCGGGAGAAGTTATTTGATAATTTCCAACCCAGAAAAAAAAAAAAAGGATTACAGACAGCGACTATTAAACTACTTATTCAAGCAATGTATTAGTCTAACAATAGCAAAAACTACCTAAAACACCATAAAGGCTCCCTCCCACAGATAGGCACGACGCGACAGCGCGATGCGACTCTAGTAAAACATTTCACTATTCAAACTTCATGGAAATTGTCGCGTCGCGCCTATCTGCGGAGACCTTAAAGCTATAGAATGTCCAGAATAGTTTGAGTTAAACCTATCACCATTATCTCTGCCTATCACAATCTAATCTCGACATAGGCTTCTCCCAAAGCATATTTACGTTAAACGAAGAAAACATAACAGCTACTCACTACCTACCATCCGTAGGCGTTCCCAAACTACTATCAATTCTTTCAATACTAATTTATCACTAAATACCGCCATTACCGACCAAAACATCATAAACAAAAAATATCACAAAATACATGAATACAAACAATTAATAGCAACCCGATCCTCGAGATTTCATTAGGTAATAACTATCAGAGAATCGAGATAACAATGAAACGGTTGGACACAGAAAAGGTAAAATAAAGAAGGTCAGCTCTATTAACGAGCAAAATCATGCACATATGAGGCGTACGTATGGAGATGTCAAACTGTATCAAGGTTGATTTAGACCAAACGAATATAATATAGTAAAGAGCATTCGTTTCTTGAATTTGTAAGTATTTTAAAGAACGTAGAACTACAAAAGAATGCCTTTTTCTTCCCTGTTTACACAGAGATACTTGTGGATATCCCCCCTTTTCGGGAGGCTTATGTCCGGCAGTGGATATCTTTTGGCTAAAACGATGACTTGTGGATAAAACACAAACAGTGTAGGGGTAGAATGTGCATTTGCTCGTTTGGTCTAAACCCACTTTCAAACGAATGGCAGTCGCTAGTGCGCTTGGAGAGTCTGTATGTGAGTACCCACGGGTTATTGCCTAGGATGCACTCTGTTGGATTCTCAACCCTCGGCTTAACACCAAGAGTTGAAAATCCAGTGCGCGATAAAAAACGTCGTGTTAAAAATCGCCCGTACGAACCAGGGGTCTACTCCGAACATAATTCCGAACTATCGCGGAATGTTCGGCTATTTCCTGACTACAGCTAACTATGGCAAACTATGGCGAAAAAAATAAAATAAACGACAGGCAAAGAGATAAGCCAATGTCAAAAATGTGACTTGAAGTCGGGTAAGGACTCAAAGTCAGAAAACGAAACTTTGTAAGTTATAAAACGGCCGAACATGCGGCCGATACTTCGAATTATTGCTTCGGAGTAGACCCCAAGAGCTAAGTGTGCGTGCATTTTCGCTCGTTGTATGCACTCAACCTTCTGTACCTATCTATTCAGTGGTCTGGACCAGCGGTCGTCAACATTCCTCGAATGAATGGTGCATTAATAAATCGAGGGGTTCCATTAACATCTAAGCGTAGATGTTGATCAAGATTTATGATAATGCTCGTGACAAGATTGAGACACACTTGCTCGTATGGTTATGTAAGGTTTTGGTATTGTTTTCTAATGAACGTAGGTGTGTGTCCTGTGTTACGCAGTTTTATATGGGACCGGATTTTAAGACACTTGGCTTACGAGCCTAATTTCATATCCTATCTATGGTTGACCCGGTTTCTGCATTACTTGTGACAGATATTTCATCCATTAATGAATTAATGTAGTTTGCAGTCTCATGAACGAAATTAAGAAAATTGCGTCATTTCTCTTAGTCTATTAATGGTTAATGAACTGTCTTAGTTAGTTAAGATGTTTCTAAACTGATGTATTGATAATGTAGTTAGGCTTATGCATGGTAAAAATAAGGTCTGTGTTTTTTTTGTACTTACGCTTTAAGGCTTCTACATACCGCGTACCGGGGCGACTTGTCACGCGACGCGACGCGACACAAAGGCACCGCCCATCCCGCGACACGTGGGGCCTTTGTGCCGTGTCGCGTCGCGCGACAAGTCGCGCTGGTATGTAGAAGCCTTTAACTGGAAAAACACGTAGGTAACTCCTTTTTATTTATTTTAATTCCATCCACAATGTGCATGTATTGTACTTACTCATGTTTTACAAAAATAAAAATATATTTACCTTTATAATAATAATTAGTCTCCACACAATTACGTAGCTTATTCAAAGATTCCAATTTCTCATGGAGGAAATTCGTTGGAAAAAAGTCCTTGGAGTTTCTTGCCTGTTCTTCTCCTTAAAGATCTACGTCCTGGGAATGGGCAAATAGATTCAACTTTCTGACTAACTGACCGACTCTTTGACAATTTCAAAAGTGCCTGTAATTGGTTTAATTAATTGAAATAAATGCTTTCCCCCTTATTACAAAACAAGGTTTATCTTTAGTCCCAGGTTTAATCCACGGAGCCATTATTGAATTTCGAACTTTATTCCGTCTATAGTAAAGTTCTTAATACAAAACTGACAACTTAGTACCGAACCAAGTTTGCAGTTTTGTATAAAAAACGGTATTTCAATCACAGTTAGGTTCTTATTACGAAAACTGGCTCCATGGTAAGCCATGTCAAAATATAAATATTGTTTTGTAATGAGACGGTTTGAGTTTGAATGCTTTCAAACTTACTTCTTTTTAGGGTTCCATACTCGAAAGATGCCAAACAGAACTCTGTTACTAAGCTTCCGCTGTCCGTCTATCTCTCTGTCAGCGGGCTGTATCCCATGAAAAGTAATAAGTAGACAGTTTACATTTTCACAGAATATAGTGTATTTATATTGCCGCTATAACAAAAAAATAATAAAAATTAAATCATCATCATTCCAGCCGAAAGACGACTGCTGGACACAGGCCTCCCCGCCCCCAAAAAAGGGGAGATTTGCCATAATCGCCACGCTTGGCAGGCGAGTTGGCGATCGCAGTATGATTTTAAAAATGCATAGAGAACGCTGCTGCCCATTCTCTAGTAAGTCCCTTAGTCGCCTTTTACGACACCCATGGTAAGAAATGGGATGGTGCTATTCTTTACGTCCGGCACCAAACGGAACAATAAAAATTAAATAAAGCTAAATTTACGGGGTCCCGATACAAGAAACGTGTTTTATTCGCCGTTTTTTGCTAAATATTGTACGGTGGTACAGAACCTTTCATGTGTGAGTCTGACTCGCACTTGGCCGGTTTTTCCTTATAATACGTACTTATTAGGTTTAAGAGCATCTGGGAGTGATAATGACACAATTTGAGTAGTTCGTCCTATTACTATTCTTATTTGTTTATATTATTATTTGTGTACACACATTAACATACAAAAAGATACGATATAATTTATGATCTTCTGATCTTCTTCTTCTAATATTTATTCTTCTGACTATGTATTATTTTACACCACAAAATCTAAGTTTCATAATATTTCCGAATCAACCGTGCCAACAAGAGCTGAAAATACTTCTGCTCTGGTAATGTTTACCTCAAAACAGAGGTAGCAACATACAAGATATAATAATAAATAACCTCCTTCATAAAAGATTCGATTTTAATTTCACAGGCATTAACAAAGTTTAGAAGGCTATACATTGAATAAGTTTTAATTGTCCGTAATACCACATCCGGCGGTGAACTGTAAATCAAAAGTGAAGGTGTATTAACACTGGCCACCTGTACTAGTGAATTAAAAGGAATTGTTGTAATTAGTGGAGTACATATTATCTTGCGAGTTGTTCTATTTAGATCGTCTTTTGTTTTAAAGTCACTTCTAGAGAATAGAAACACAAATGAATCATTGGTTTGCTTGAAAACTTCATCATTACATACCGTAAAACGGGGTGAATAAAAATGCAGGGGTGAATTGAGACACAACTTTATAATGGATTTTAACGTTGAAATAATGTCTTTTGTTGCCAAAAAGGACTATAATGTGTTGTTACCAGCAGAGCAGTGGTGGCCCAGTGGGAACGGTCTCGACTTACGAGTTGTAGGTCGCAGGTTCTAACCCAGACAGACGCTTTATTTTGTGTAAATTATTTCATCACCACTGCTCTCAAAACGGTGAAGGAAAACACCGTGAGGAAACCGGCATGTCCTAGAACTAAAAATTCGAAGACATGTGACATCCACCAACCCGCACTGGGCCCGCGTGGTAGATTACGGCCCACTGCTCCCTCTCACAGAAAGAGGAGGCCTGTGTCCCAGCAGTGGGAACATTATAGGCTGATTATGTATGTGATTATGTGTGTTGTTACCTGTACCATAATTAACGATTAAGTGCCTTGGCAACAAACTATATTATTTCAAGGTTAAAATCCATTTTAAAGTTGCGTCTCGATTCACCCCTGCATTTTTATTCACCCCGTTTTACCCGGTAATATAGTTCCTTGCTCTTGTTTCATGTTTATTATTGTATATTAAATTATTGGTATATATAAGTTTATGCTTTATGTATGAACTTATTTATTGTATATGTAAATGGTACACCACTGACTACCTGCTGTATTGTCTCTCTTTCTCCCTTTAATCCATCCAAAGGTTATCTGTAAGAGATCGCTTTTAGCGATAAGACCGCCACCCTATGTAAAATTTCAACATTTATATCTGTAATTTTTATGGTATACATAATAAAGAGTATTCTATTCTATTCTAGATCTATCTATCGGCATATGTCTATTCTATAACCGTGCGAGGCAGGGGCGCGTCGCTTGTTAAATAATAAAAACTACCATCTTAAATTGTCCGTATATTCAAATCACTACTGCCATTCTAGACAGTTGTACGAAACGGCTGTAACACGGAAAATTGACGTAGGGTGTCCATTTGCTGAACAATAAATTTCCCTATATGTGTAATCAACCTATCAACATATGCCTTCTCTTTTTGAGAGGGAACAAACCATAACATTACGCCTGTATTCTCCTAGGGATAGGTAGGGATGTGTAGTACCAACATTAACGTTATTGACACATGTAGGTACATCTATATCTGTGGTCACACGTATTATGGGGCAAGCCTATTGCCGTCAACCGGGCACAAAACCGGACACCTGTCTGTTATTAAGAAATTCCTAAAAACATTCCATAAAATCATCAAACCTTACCGCAATTGCTCAATACTTGTTCAATTAAATCAGATCGGATCTAATTTCATGATTTTATGATTTATGGGACAAACAAAGTGACTTTAATTGACTGTCACCCATAAACCAGTTCGAGCCTACACTTATCTTTCAAATAAAATGTATTGTAGGTAGCCTTGGAGATGTAATAGCTAAGAACGCTTGACTAACATTACGCTGCCTACCTTTTAAGGGTGGTCAGAATTGTAAGACACTTTAGAATAGGATTCGTGGGAAATGCACGACCTCGATGTTCAGAAACGAATGGTATTTATCAATTACATACAAGCAAATTGAAGAGAAAATATACGTAAATAATAAAATAATACACAAAACGGAAGAGACCAATATCAACTGATATTGGTCTTTAAGAAAAAATGGATGGATTATGTAAAACAGACTATAAAGCGGGTGGGTGACTACTGAGATGACGGCTAACAGGAATGTTTGGCAGAAAAAGACATACCACGCCATCCGCGTAAAAATTGAGATAAGGATGATATATCCCGTATACAACATGTCCCAGAATTAACGCACAACCTCAGAAAAAAAAAATCTGCTGTTCCCTACATTTTGACGAGCTATTCGAACATAAATGTAGGGAACAGCAAATTATTTTTTCGCGATTTCAGGTTTGATCCCATAGTAAAAGTTGTTCATAATGATGAGTACAATGAGGTTGTGCGTTAATTCTGGAACATGTTGTATAATATAAGTAATAATATAATTCTCAGTGAGCCTTCATTCCCCAAAAAATAGCAATACGTACAATTTTATTGTCAGAATTACAGAAAGAGAGGGCCGAGATCCACGAGAGGGCGAGAGGCATCCGATCTCATATTCAGCGTTTAAATATTCTAACATTGCCCAGCATATGTTGTGTTGTATACTTTTTTTGTAAGTTAATTTAACAAAATATATCCATGACATACGACACTAGGTAAAAAAGAAGAGCCAGGGGAAACACTCGTAGAAAGGACTTTAAAAATAAAGTTACACCTAATTTAAACATTGTCAAGCATAGCCAAGCCGAAATATTTAATAGACTGATATCGGATTTGAAAAAATTGTTAAACACTAGCTCTTTTAAGGCTAGGCTCAAAGTATTTCAGTTAGATAAAAACTTATACTCCATGAAAGAACTTTAATTTAATATTAATATTACAAATTTATAAAAAAAAAAAATGATTTTTATTATTATTGATTTTTGTAAACATGTTTTTTTATTATTATAGCTGCATGTTCACTTTTAAAATTTAAGTTTATTGATATTATTAATTATGATGTATGTAATGTATCAATCACAATATAAATTGTTCCTGATAAATAAATAAAAAATATAAGTGACTTATATTCATCACACTGTATCACCATAGTAGAAACAAGAACAAAATCTTGAATCAGAAATACACAAATATACAACAACAACCAAACTAGATGTGCCTACGAGGGCCGGTGACATCATAATCATACATCTAAACTACACTTTATCACCTATCAATACGGGTACATCTACTGCGCTTGAGTTAATGTGCGTCAAACTGACCACGGATATAGAAACAGGTGCGCTCATTGTTAATGATCTGATGCTTAGATCCGATCTGATTTGGATGACATTTTGTTCTGAGTAGAGTCGCCAGGTGGGTTGTTTTTTTTAGGATTTTAGTGACGTTTAGCTGAAGTAGCTCAAGTAGCAAGCTGTATTTACTGTTAATACAGGTTATTGATTCTAAGAAAAAAAGTTGATGTTTAGATGTATAGAAAGAAGCGTTAATAAGTAAAGCAGATGATAAGTTTTTTTTTGTGTCAGGTTGAAATTGAAATAGTTTATTGAAATAGTTTATTGAAATAGTTTATTGAAATAGTATTTACATAAATATTTACAAAATATGGCCTTAGTACTTACCAGAGGTTAGGTAAATAATAATTGGATTCTACCTGAACTAGGAATAAACCTGTATCTCAGGTATCTCACTCAAATGCGTATACACAATATTAGTTTTAGTATAAGCGAAACCCGAAACACGTGTGTAGTATTTTGATGTAAAGAATCTATGTACAAAATTTCAAAACTGTATCATGAGAAATCACAAAGTTATAAGGTTGTTATGTTACCGGGTTGTCCGTACAAAAACATGCTAACGGCGCACCCGCGCCTGCAGGGTTATCTTGCGCTCATTGATAATAATTTGGCAGTAGGTACCTAACCGTAAGGCGATTGTATTGTAAGTAATGAAATGGTGATAACATTTTCCATCACACTTAAATATTTTTGGGCCAAAATATAACATGGTGTAAAAATTATTGAAATCGATTCAGTTCCTTATTCTGAAAAAACTATATTCAGGTTTCGCATATACTAAAAATAATGTTGTTATCTGAGATTCCAACAAATAGGGAGTAACTGATTTATATACTATAAATTATGCTAGGCATAGGCGACTAAGGGTCTTACTAGAGAATGGGCAGCAGCGTTCTCTATGCATTTTAACACCATACTGCGATCGCCAACCCGCCTGCCAACAGTGGCGATTATGGCAACCCCCCCCCCCCTTTTTGGGAAAGGGCTATGTCCAGCAGTGGGCGTCTTTCGGCTGGAATGATGATGATGATTAAAAACTAATAAAATAGATATCAACATCAGTAGTGACTATAGGTGCCCAAGTGTTGTTGTTTTTTTCTATTTACAAATGACATAGTATTGCTAAATATTATTCGCTTTCGCTAGTCATTGTCCTACTTCCTACCTAAATCTTGGTCACACTACCCGACCCCCTTATAGCAAGATTTATCTCTTGTCCTAGAACAATGCAATGGTTACATAACTTAGTATATATCGTCGCATTGTCTGAATTATGTTTTAATAAGCTACGTGCTCGGATTAAAGCACACGGATGTAAATTGCCCTTAATTTAGGTACTGCTGTTAAATGGCAGTTGGTCTTGGTAAAGGTTGCAGTGCAATGCAGTAGCGGGCTAGGGAAATAATTTATCTGCATGTGTTCAGGCGACAATATTAGTTATTGATTTTGACATAATATTAATAGGTATCTTTTTAATCCAAAAATATTTTCAAACACGTCTTAACGCTCGTGCAGACACTTTCCATTAAGTTTTCATAGAAATTGTGCTACTAGAGTTGCGTCGCGCTGTCGCGTCGCGCCTGTCTGCGGGAGCCTTAAATGTGTAACCAAATAATAATAATTGAGAACACACAGATTTTTTTGCAGCGTTATAAAATATTTGATTAAGAGCGTTTACGACTTACGGCATTTCATACAAACTTTCAAGCCCGTGTTTTTCGAAATGACTGAACCGATTTTAATTAAACTTCATACGCATATAAGCAGGATACAAAGGTCTAAAAAAAAGTAAAAAAGTTAGTAAAGAAAATTTTCGAAATGTCTTATTTAAAAACAGATAACTGGAAATGTCGGTTTCTATGGAAAATTTTAAATCGGTCTAATTTGTCTGTAACACTATTTCTCGAAAATATTCTTAACTAACTTTTTAGACCTTTGTATCCTTCATTAGAATCGGTTCAGTCATTTCGAAAAACAAGGGCTGGAAAGTTTGTATGAAATGCCGTACGTCGTAAACGCTAGAAACTCTAAAGTACGATCCAACAGGGAATTTTTAATGATAACTCTGTCTTAGATAAGGTCTTACGTCATTTCGAAAAACAAGGGCTGGAAAGTTTGTATGAAATGCCGTACGTCGAAAACGCTAGAAACTCTAAAGTAGTAGGATCCAACAGGGAATTTTTAATGATAACTCTGTCTTAGATAAGGTCTTACGTAAAAACACTGTTATCTGAGTTCTGGTTGATCATGTTGATCATATTATTCTACATAAAAAAAACCTCACTTTAGTAATTAAAGCAACGAAGCACTTCTAAACAATAAAACGTTGTTCTTAATTCAAATTCGGAATACCACTACCGAATTTAAAATTTCATGACTTCTGTTACGTAAATCGATTTGAACGCACTAAATACGAATCGATTGCTGAATCGAATCGTAATCGTAAATCGAATGAGAGTAGCTACGAAAGTGTGTCTATTAATCAAGGTACAATGCTGCTTTCTAGCGATGTGGACAAAAGTAATTTCACTCGGATTGGGTTATTTATACGTATACCGGCCGGTACACCTGTTCGGTGTTCTTGTCTGTATACAAGGTGATGTTTTTGCGTCATAATTTTGTATGAAAATAAAAAGTTAGTTTTTATAAAGTTGTTCTCAATCTTCAATCAAGAAATCTGGAATTTGCTCTTGTGTTAAATTCTCAGAAAACTAAAATGTTTTAACTGTAATACATATTTTGTAACCCTTTTCTTTTAATATAATTTATTATTTATATATTATAATTTATTCTAATGCCATAGCTAATGACAATCACATTGCTGATATTCTATCATTCTAATTACAACTAATATTTTATTTTAAAATCAGGCTACATAAGTAGGTACCTAAAAGGTTATGAATGAAGCCAACGCTTATCTTATTTTAACGAAAACAACTGTTTAAAAGAATGTGATAAATTATTCATATATGCATTCATTAATTCAACCTATTTTTTTAAAAATAAATCTAAGCCGCATGAGCAATCATAGCAGTTTCAGAGAACTGCATTCTTCATAAAGCCGTAATTTTTATTAAACCGCATTTTTGTAAAACACTTTCTTATCAAGTATAAACAATTTTAATGCTTAATCAGTGGAATTTTTTTAACATTTAAATTCCAAAAACACAAGCAGCCTCATAACATACATAGATACGTGTTCCTTCTATAGCGTGTAATTATGTAAAATATTTCTTAATAGATATGTTTTGTCTAAAATTATATTTTAATTGGGTAGGTATTGCATTTTTGCAAGAAATAGTATTTTTATTTCGATAATTCAAATTGGCTCCAAGCAAAACTGGTTTATATTCATGAGTTCTATATCCCTTTAAATATTTTAATCTGTATTATTATAAACTAGCCCCTACTTTGAGCTGTTGTTAAAACTTGATAAAACATAGAAATTTTCTGAATAAATGATGGTGGAAACCGCCTCAAAATCTGGTGCATAGTTTACAAGAACAACGCAGTCATACATAAAGACACGAAAAGCGACTTTAATTTATAATAAATGTACCTAGGTATTGATGAGAAGTTATAAAAAAACGGCTCACAAAAAAAAATCCCGCAATATCGCATCATCCTGTATTTTGAACTTAGAAGACGCTCTCCGATCCCCAGGGAATAGTTATTAATTTGGAATTTGTTACAGCCTGTACTTAAGTCACTACATACCGCAGTTAAGGTTCTGCGCATAAATATGAATACATCACACAATCACCGAACGCATTCCCCCTTATTACAAAACAAGGTTTATCTTCAGACCCAGGTTTAACACATGGAGCCATTATTGAATTTCGAACTTTATTCCGACTATGGTAAAGTTCCTAAACACAAAACTGACAACTTAGTACCGAACTAAGTTTTCAGTTTTGTATAAAGAACGGTATTTCAATCACTGTTACGTTCTTATTACAAAAACTGGCTCCATGGTTTAAGCCATGTCAAAATATAAATCTTGTTTTGTAATAAAGCGGTATATGTATTATTGGTACTTACTAAACTATACAGAGGCATAAGGTATTATGTAGGTAGTTTGGTAAAGATTACATTAAGTAGGTGTAAATCTGTAAACTTTAAGAAAATGTGTGGTAGTTTAATGTTTTGGGGGTTATAGACTATATTTTTGTTTTTTATATGTTGTTATAAACAAGGTGTTGGTTGGTTATTGAAATAACGTAGAAATTCGGACAAACCAACATTTTCTTGTTATAATAAATTGATATGGCAAGTTTATGTACTTACTTATTTATTAATTTATGATTCACTAGCTGTTGCACGCGACTTCGTCTACGATTCAGGGTGAAAAGTAGCCTATGTCCTTTTCCAGGTCCCATGATACCTTTCTGTCAAGTTTTATCCAAATCTATTAAGCCGTTATAGCGTGAAAGCGTAACAAACAAACAAACTCACATAACATTTATAATATTAGTTAGGATTTATTAACTTTAATTAAAACGGATAAAAACCAATTACAATAATAAAGACACATACACAGAATATTATAACGTAAAAACGTAAAAAAATGAAGAACACTCATTCTTTCTTTAGTTTTATAAATATAATGAACTAGCTTATGCCCGTGGCTTCGCCCGCGTGGAGATTGGAAATTATCCCATGGAAACGTGGAACCGGGATTAAAACTATTCTATGGTTTATGGTATGGTAACCCAGGTTATGGTCTACTCATGTGCCAATTTTCATACAATTAAACTTAGATATAATGTACAATAGTACTGCCATATTTGTTATCTATAATCAATGCCCTTTTACTGACCCCACATAAGTTTTTTCCAATCGATTGGGTTTTTTGCCTATACATTTTCGGGCATTCTCCTTTGAGGATGGAAAATTAAGCAAGCAAATAAATAAAAATGATTGGCAAAATTGTTTTCATCAATACTTCTATCAATAATTGGACCATGAATTTTATTTATGAAATTCTCGGCATATCTTTAGGACGATAGATATTAATAATATTAATAAATTCTTATTAGCAGGTATATGAAAGATAAAGGCAAAAATATTCGCAAAACAGAAGGATGAAATTACAAAGAATTTTAATTAAACCACGTAAACGATTAGGAATCTAAAATATTACCTTAATAATAGTTACCACTTATGCCCGGTTTCTGAAGTTCCCAAATAAATGCTCACTAACTATTGATTCAATAAAGATATGCATAAGATAAACGTCGGTTAACTGTCACTGCGTTTCTGAATACGCAACAAACCATTCAATAACTATGAAACCGATAACTAGTTCCTTAGCTGCCGCTAGATGGGTCTGTTTAAAAGATCGTGTCTAAAATTGATTTTATTATTTTAATTCGTCTATATTAATAGTTATAATTATAATACTATTTTTTTCGTTGGTAAATACGTGGCTTCAACACTATTCTAGTTAATAAATACCTATGATAAGTCGTTACATAAGGACGGGTGAATGAACGACATCATTGCCATTTAAAAAAAAAAGGTCACTTCATTGTTTTTGTTTCGGGTGGTATTATTTTTGCTGTACCGTTTGATTTTAAGTTTTATGTCGACAGTCTGTTTGGTAGTTCCAATTGTTTGTTCTTTAACCATTCTTTTGTAAAATAACATAATGGAATCTGGAAAACGCAGTAAACATTTTATTGAAAGAGAGAAGATGCTTGTTATAGAAGTGGCTAAAGATTTTGTTTAAGTATATAACCAACAGTAAAATCACATTTCGAAAGGATTTCTCCTATGTCTTAAGTTTCTGCATGGGTAGCGATTTATTAGAAATAAGCTGCTCGTATTCATTATGCTCATACTCATTGTTTTCTCCTTTGAATAATTTTAATACCTATCTAACTTTCACTGGCAATTTAATTCAAATACCTAATACACGTTACAATTATGTATAATATAAAAGTTGATGTAGTTTGCTATGAAATGAAACGTCAGTTATAGTTATAGAACCGATAAACGGCACACATTGGTCAGTTAAGTTAACTTAAGTTTAAACGGAGTTTATCTTACATTGCGGTGTTCGGAAACGCACATTCACAAGTTATCGAACCGATAGCGCTAATGAATAGATAAACTACCGATAAAAGGACCTCAGAAACCGGGCATTTTAATCCTTTATAGTTTTCGAGAATCACCACCCAATAAAAAATGACCTCTGACCAAGAGTAACGTCTTGGTCAGCTCGGCTTTACAAAAAATGGTCAAGGTATAAAATTCCGGTTCACACTCGGCGAGTTGTTTTTTTATCTCAGACAATAGGTTTTTGTTTTACGAGGTCGTCGGTTAGCTGTATTTCTAGAAGGAAAACGATAGTAAAATATTATAGCGATTACTGAGAACCAAGTGTGACTAACGAGATCCATGCAGTCATTGTTGTGGTATCCACAGCGGACGAAATTCTTGAGAATTTTTTCGTCCATATTCTACAAATTTCGTTGCTCAACTTTGAGAGGGAGGTTAACAGAAGTATTCAGCTGGGCTGGGCAGCATTTGGGAAGCTTCGTCGAGTCTTCTCGTCGCGTATTCCACAGAGCCTAAAGACGAAGGTCCAATCAGTGCGTCCTGCCTGTTATGACTTACGGAGCCGAAACGTGGACACTCACGGTACGGCTGGTTCATAAATTCAAGGTCGCTCAGCGAGCTATGGCACGGGATATGCTTGGAGTCTCTCTGAGGGATCGAATCCGGAACGACGTGATCCGGCAGAGAATCAAAGTTGTCGACATAGCCCACAGAATAAGCAAGCTGAAATGGCAATGGGCCGGCCATATTAGCTGTAGACCCGATGACCGCTGGGGTAGACGTGTTTTTGAGTGGAGACCACGAATCGGCAAACGTAAGGTAAGGCCCTTAAGCTAGGTGGAGCGACGATCTTCGCAGGGTAGCTGGTGGCAGCTGGATGAGTTGCCGAGATTCGAGCTGAATGGCATGCAATTGGAGAGGCCTATGTCCAGCAGTGGACTGCCATGTGCTGATGATGATTATGATGTTGATGTTCTACAAATGGCTTGGAATTGGCTCGGATTTGGTGACTGTGATGAAAATATAATCCAAAATAATAGTATCACTCTTGGGAATCCCAAAGGGGTTAGCAGATAGAGTGACGTATAATTCTTATACGGGGCGAGCCCCGACACAATTAATTAACACTTTGCGGGATATTAAACGCCCCCAGAAGTAAAAACAATAAAACTTCTAGTATATCTCAATCATGTCCTTCAACCGATTAATCAGATTCTAAGGCATTACTGAGAATTTCTTAACGGAAAAACCCAAGAACATCTTTCCATCTTTCTAAACATCTTTGAATATTGTTTTCAAAAGTACCAATAAATCCATTAAGGGTACTATTATAAATGCAACGTCAGTAATCTTGTAAATTGCACGCATATCCCGCACTACGTTATGCAGGCTTACCTACTAATTACTAAGCCGTTCACGCGATGGGATAACTGCCCGTCTCTTCTCAGACACTGTAAGCATGTTTGCACTTTTTAAACATGTCTTGTTAAAGCTGCACTTGCGAGCTTCGAATGTTACAAGAATTTTTTCTATTAATAAAAATAAATAATAATAAAAAGTATTTATTCCACAAAAAAACATAGCACTTTGCACTGTATAGTTTATATATTGTATGAAAAAAAAAATTACAATATTATGCAATAGTAGACTCTATCTTTTAAACTAGGACTAGCCTGTATCTTAAAAGATAGAGTTCAGCCAAATGGATTCTGTTAATATTCACAATAAAAACTAGTGAAGACAGTGTCAATGATTTGAACTAACAGCTGTACAGAAAAGAAAAATAAAATTGAATAAAAATAAAATACAAGTAAAACACAAGTAGTGTGAAAGACAGCAGACATGCAAGTGTATGTGAGTATGTGTAGGGGTGTGTGGGGGTGTGTGTGTGAAAAGCAAGATTAAGTGAGTGAGTGAGTGATTAAGTTGTAAAAGTGATTAATAAAAAGGAAAATCAATTTCATTATGTTGTCAATAACCATCGTTTTAATTGAACGAAAATCCTGTTAGTTTTATTCTTGATTAGTATTTTCCGGCTATTTGCACCAATTGCCCTATTTATAGAAAAAAACACACAGGATACGTCACATAGTCTGTAATTACAATCATTAATGTCCTAAAAACACATAAATAATTTTCCTTTTACCCAACACTTTCCCCAAGACGTAATTCTCCATGAATCATAACGATAATTAACTGGCTACCTGTCTTAGAAAATCCACAAAGATTCCAGTTGCGAACCTGCTGGTTTGGTTGAGAAAAATCTTGCTCGACGCAGTGTCGTAATCACAAAGGAAATGGTCTAAGCCTGACTTGCGCAAGCGCGTAACTCGGATGTTGACGATTACTGAACCGCCGCGGGTGTTTGCAAGTCTAGTTACTGGCGCGTTTGAACGGGGCATTGTTGAGCTGATTTACGAGATTGTTTTCTAACAAAAAATAAATAAAAATACAGGGTCAAATTAAATTAGCCAGCGAAACTCCGCAGGCGTGGTGGGTATTGATATCTTAACATGATCTAACAAAAAATAAATAAATTTGATGAGTTTTTTTTGGGTTCTTCAACCGCATTTAGTGTAGTTACTTGAAAAATCCGTTATTTGATTGTGTATACTTTACAGACGTGATATGTACCGATATTTAAGTATGATAAAAAAGAAAGAAAACCGATTTTCTCAGCTCATGCTTCAAGTAAAAATGCTAAAAGGAGAGAGGTCCGTTAACCCCAAAAAAAATCATCAAATCTTTTATTTTATTTTGTCGTGTTTAGATATTGATACCCATCACGTCTGCGGAGTTTCGCTAGCGTATTTAATTTGACCCTGTATACTGTCAAGTGTTATCGTAATATTTAAAATTGCTAATGATATGTTTACAACGATTTGGAGAAAAATAAAACATTAATATTCGACATCTTCACTTCATTTTTTTTTTACATTAACTGCTTTTAATGCTCCCACTGCTGGGACACAGGCCTCCTCTTTCTGTGAGAGTAAGCGGGCCGTAATCCACCACACGGGCCCAGTGCGGGTTGGTGGATGTCACATGTTTTCGAATTTTTAGTTCTAGGATATACCGGTTTCCTCACGATGTTTTCCTTCACCCTTTTTGGAGAGCAGTGTCGATGAAATAATTTACACAAAGTAAAGCTCCTGTCCGACCTACTACTCGTAAGTTGAGGCCGTTACCACGGGCCCACCACTGCTATCATATTTTCTTTACATTACCAAAATTATCTAAGCGATACTAAAATGAAATTACTTTTAACCCGTCACATCACGTTGCCGTCCAAGAAATAAGGCGGTAAACAAGACCTAATGTTTCTCAATCTAACAACCTAACACAACTTTGTATAATTGCAAGAGGCATTTTAAGCTCTACATATCATTGGTGTTGCAAATATTCCTACCTCGTAAAGGTAAACGAGCGAAGTAAAGCTCTATAAGTAGAGATTACGAAAATCCACAGAGTCCGGTTTTAAAACTCAATCCGAGCGAAACACGCCGTTAAATTTAGATTAAACCATTAACTTCTTCACGGTTATAATATGTGAGGCAACTAGACACGCCTTATGTCACAAACTGGGGACATTCACAAACGAACTAACCCTATAAGCTACTAATAAAATTCTAATTAATTCATTATGCCTTCTTTAAATACAAGTCACAGATAATGACGTATTTCAATCGTGATCCACTACAATGTAAGTGCCGTTGGGGCGAGTGGTCAAGCGAGTTAACTGGAACGGTGTGAACGAGGCTCTGTGAAAGTGGACAGGGGAGTAGCACGGATAATTTCTATGAAATGTGTTCTTAGGCCACACAATTGATAGAAAATTGCTGGTAAGAGTTGCCTCTATGCGGCAACTGCTCGTAGGTGACAGTTACCGTTTTTTACCTGAAACAAAAAATGAAAACGGGAATTAGTGCTATTATTACGCTTAGCAATTAGCAGGTTTTACCGTTAGGTATATTGTTGGACATAAAAGGCGAATTTGTGCTGTGTTTGTTTAATGCACGCACGGTTGGCGCAGTGGTTAAGCGATTGACTGCTGCGTTACGTGTCGCGGGTTCGATTCCCGCACGGAACAAATATTTGTATGACCTACAAGTAGTGGTTTCGGAACTGGCTGTTTGTGTATGTGAGTTTAAATGTTTGTAAACGCACCCACGATACAGGAGAAATTCCTAGTGTGGGGCAACGTTTTTTAAAAAAAGAAAAAAGAAGGAAAGAAAGAAGAAGAATTATTTAGAATGAAGTATTTTGTATTTATTTGAGCTTTTAGGGTTCCGTCGTCAACAAGGCATCCTTATAGTTTCGCCATGTCCGTCTGTCTGTCTGTCTGTCTTAGCTTAGAGACTCTTAGTAATATAACGCTGTAATTTGGCATGGGTTGGCTTATTAAAAACACCGACAAAGTGGTCAAAAAGTCTTGTTTTTTATTATTTATTTCTTTATAAGGGACAAAAAACAGTTACACGTAAAATACTTAAACTAAGATTTAACAAAAGGTTAAAAGTGCTAAAGAGAAGTGATAAAAAAGAAAAATAAAACAATAGTCGCTTCCACAATATTGCTGTGTTACTTAGCTTAGCTTAATTTAACTAAAATACTCGCTAAAAAAAATATCCAGAGCCATTTTCTTAAATGATTGCTATATATTATTGTACCTCCCTTACACGTAAAATGGGGATGGTACTATTTTTTCTCGTCTATCCCATGATGTGGGGTATCGTTGGATAGGCCATTCTCCTTTTTATTAGGGTTCCGTACCCAAAGGAGTAAAACGGGAACCCTATTACTAAAGCTCCGCCGTCTGTCCGTCTGCCCGTCTGTTACCAGGCTGTATCTCATGAACCGTGATAGCTAGACAGTTGAAATTTTCACAGATGATGTATTTTTGTTGCCGCTATAACAACAAATACTAAAAAATTGAATAAAATACATATTTAAGGGGGCTCCCATACAACAAACGTGATTTTTTTGCTTGTTATTGCTCTATATTGATAACGGCAACAGGTAGACACTTGAAATATTCACAGAATATGTAGATATATGTTGAATTTAAAAATAAATAATTAAATTAAAATAAAACAAATATTTAAGGGGGGCTCCTATACAACAAACGTGTTTTTTTTTTTTTAGATAACGGAACCCTTCGTGCGCGAGGAGTCCGACTCGCACTTGGCCGGTTTTTTTTTCGTATTTATATTTCATTGTATGCTGCACCAGTTGACCAGTTGACCAGTCGACGTCATGACGTCAACGCCAGCTGGCGCTGAGAACCTGCGCTAGGGCTCTGTCTCGTATAGGGTCGCAGCATTATGCTGAGCGATGGCCGTTTTGCGTGGATGTGACGCATATTTTCCCCCAACTTGTTGTTTTTTGTGTTCGTGTTCCTTCTTTGCGTCATGTTTACCGCAAATTAACGTATTTTCTTTATTTCTTTCTTTTAATTGGTTGGAAATTATTGTAATACCTATGTGTATTTTCCTTCTTGTTTTAAACATATTTGCAGTAACGTTGTCAGCAAAGATTGGCATCATAATCTCAGTATAGTCATGTGTCATTTCTTTTTAGACAAGCTTTAAGTAATAAGTAAGTAATAAGTTTATTCAAAAAAATAATGTAGTACAGTAAAAACATTTTTCGTAATTCTATGTAATAGTTCACAAGTGTTACATGCCTGAACTAGGACATCCTGTGTTTCAGGCGAGAAAAGGTAAAACATTATATCTAAATAATCACAGTAATCACATCATATACAAAAGGTAAATTAGTCAACTAATAGGTATGTAAAAGAGGTGTAAACAGTATAAAAATCTTACCTGCTAAAAACTTAGTATATTAATTTAAGCTAACTAATCATAATAAAAAGTGCAATTAATATTTATTTAAGTACAACTAATAACTTCTCTGTATCTTCATAGGACAAATTTTGTAATGTTTCCTTCAGAGTTTTCTTGCAATTTATAAAATTTTGGGAATAAATTTTTGCTTTTGCATAAAGTCTGTTATAGAGTAGTGGTCCCAGAAAAACAAAAAATTTGGCTGTAAAAGCATGTTTTGTGCTTTTTGTGGGACAAACTATATCTTTCCGTCTCTTTTTAATAAGTAGGTGACTAAAGTATTACAATAAAAAACGTCCGAACGATTTCACATGCCGATATAATTTCTTGTCTATCGTTAATTCATTACATATGACAATAAAAAGACAAAAAGCGGACCAAGTCGCGGCCATTCAAGTGTCATAAAAAAAACATTATAAAGACAAGTACTATCTATATAAAAAAGTTAGCGGTAGATTGACATCTGTCCGTCCGGGCTGCCTCATACGCTCGGTTGGGCAAAATCGAGTATTACAATTAAATTAAAAATCACTCACGTGTACACCACTGATAAATTTTGTAGTGACAGCAAAAAAAATGTCAACCAGCCAGTTTTTAAAATTTTTGTTTTTCGAACTTCGTTTGCGGGACTTGACAAAAGAATTTGTAATGTCATTTTTGAAGCACTAATTATCATTTATTCGTTGTTTTGTAAATTAAACAAGTAGGTATTGATATTGTAAACGGTGACTCAATAAAGATTATCTATACTAAAGATTGTACAAGGTATAATTGTTGTAAAATTATACAAAATCGTAAATCCGACTCCCACTTGCCATGTTCCACTTATTACAATGTTTGCACGACAATTTTACGCATTCCGTCATCGAGCTGTCAAATTGTTTGCAACCATTTTTATTTTAAGCTTTATGGCCTTTTGCTACTAAAAGGCAGTCATAAATCAAAAGTGATTTTTATGGTGATTAATGTTGTTCTAAAGCTTTCTGGCCTATTTTCGTTTAACAGCTGTGTTTGGTATCTTATAGGGGACCTCTTTATAAATAATAGGATTAAGTACCGTTTCAATTAGGGTTTTAGGCACAGGATTTTCCGCTTAATATCATCTTTTTAATGTTTATTGTGACGAATAAGGAGTGTTACGTATAATCTTTATGTTTTATATTATTATTGAATATTGAGATTGGTTTATTTAAATGAGGCACTATGAAAATATATATTTTGGACAAAAACTCCTCATAAATGCTTATTTTGGATAGCGTCTAACCGTGTGATAACTCACAAAAAAAATTGACAATCATTATACATTACTTACTTCGCTCAGAAAATCGATTTATTTCTGATCATGTTAAGGCCCGTATTTATAGAACGTTAGTACTCAAGCATTAGTTAAGACTAAATTCAACCAATCCAATGGCTTGAATCTAGTCTTAAGTAATGCTTGAGTACTGAGTAACGTTTACGAGCACTTTGAGGCAAGTAAAGGTCTATACTATTGTTATTCTACCCGATTAATATTTCCTCTGCTAACGCTACATAAAGCAACATAATTAATGGTAGAATGATTCAATTGAATCCGTGGTATGCATGAGTTTCCAGTCATTGAGGCTGTGCTTTCTACACACCTCCAACTTTATAGAAGGTGTCACATTGCCCACCGTTGCCCAACCATGTCCAACACTGGTATTGATAGATAGTGACAGACGGACTGGAATGCCGAAGGCTATATTGTTTTAATTTATATTGTAATAGCTGTTAATTAGATTTTGGAAGATAAATGGGATTTTTTGATTGGTTTATTTTTTGTTGATCAGTCGGTAGTCAACTTTTTTTCAAAGAGAACCTATTAGATTGACCCCGAATTCGTTAGAGCCGGGATACAGAAGTCTAAAACTTCTGCTGATGACTGTTTTCAGCACAATTATGTGGTATCACTGGGATGTCCTGTGTTACGGATTGGTAAACATGGACAATTAAAATAACCTGTCGAATAATGCATTCCGTGGTAGGTTCTAGTCATATTCACCAAGTGAGTCAAACAGATTTAAGCAGACACTGCTATTAACCCTCTTTTGTGATCAACACTGTCTTTTCGTTTCATTCCTTATTCGCCTCATTTTTTTTTTTGTTTAATAGTATGTTGGATCCGGTCATTAGTACAGACATGAACCAAATCGCAAGCGCGCCACTGGTGACATCACGTGATCTACCCACTCCTTTTTTTTTTTTTTGGGAGGAAATTGTCAAATAAGTTCTTCCGCTCTGGGCGGAGCGGGAGGGCGTGTCAGACTTTTACTGACTGAAACCCACCCGTATTCCTTCATTTGCCTGTGTGCCAGGGCCACGATATCCCTTTCGGACAAACTCGCAACCCTGGCAGGAAGCGAATGGCCTAAAAGTAGGTATATTAATAGGTAATTACCTACCCACTCCTAAAGCGCGCTTCTACAGAGTCGTGATGTTTTGACCCATGGCGAGGAGGACATTCAAGTGTCTGATCGCATCGGAGTTAGGACGTCGCGGAACTGTACTTGATTCGTTGTGCTCAGTTATTGTGGTGATTATAATTTGTAGTGATTGTGTCAATTTATGATTTCAATAAACGCTGTGTGTTTTCATTGTACGAAACCCATCTTCTGCCCACATGATGACAAAATCTAACGGTGTAAATCCTGACGATCCGACAAGTATATTATTTCTTCTTTAAGATTCGAAACGGCTTTTTTCGTAAACTTCAAAGTAAACTGCACTTAATAAGAAATTTATAGACAGAGGAACTTGCCTCAATTTATAAGCAACAGACGAGCAACTTGCTACATAGTAATTATCCATCATTATACTTTTACTAGTGGCTATAATACTCTGAATATAGCTTCCACTATAAAACGGTAAGGAAAAGTTGATACGTTATTATAGTAAGTTCCACTTTTTCTTGAGTAAGTTGGAAAAGCTAGTTCAGGTAGCCAACGCCTTTAGGCAAATACAGGGGTCGATAATGTTGTCCTTTAGTATTAACTAGCTTCTGCCTGCGAGTTCGTCTGCGTGAACTGAGAGAAATGAAAAATGGAGGAGCTAGTTTTAATTTACATTGATAACAGTCGTTAAAATAAATCCGCAGCTGTAGACGGACATTAAAATTTTCAAACGTTTTTTTTAAATTAGCATGTCAGTGCCAGGTCTTATCTTGATCAAAATATGATTTGCGACTATAACAGATTATATTTACAGAATTAAAATCATTAGAATCATTAATACATCTCTCTGAGTTAGATTTGTTCCATTGCATTACTTTTTCATGAAATCATGACACACAGAAAGAAAGAAAAATTGTTTATTTCGCAAAAACAAAACGCACATTACAATGAAATAACATAAATTGCGCACAAACAAAGTAGCCAAAAGCCTCTTAATCAACAATAAAAAGTTTGAAAATTTTGTCCATTGCCAGATGCGAGTCAAGTGTGCAACTCTACCTATTGATTTAATTACAATTTCGTGATAGATTCTCAAACCTGTCTATTTTTTGGCAGACCTAATGCCATAGCTCATCAAGATCTATCTGAATATTTTTAACCAACCAGTTTCAGATCTAGGTCTAAATACAACTGAATCACAAAAGACTAATTTTTCATTTCCCAATATTTACGACATAACAGTAACCGGTAGCAGACACATTCTTTCTCACGGACATTATGTAAAATATATTCAATAAATGTTTCGTAACATCATCTTAATTAACGTAGATGAAGTTCCAATCAACAACGGTTTTTGGGTTCCGTACCTAATGGTTCCTAACGGGACCCTATTACCATCCATCCGGCCGTCTGTCACAGGGCTGTATCTTATGAACTGTAATAGGTAGACACTTGACATTTTAACAGAGTGTGGATTACTAGAGCCGCTTTAATAACAAATAATATAAATGAAATAAAGTCAAAAAACAAAGGGGGTCAAACAAGAAACGTATTTTTTTCCTCGTCTATAGTAAGCCAAGTACTGCACGACCTCATTCCACCGGCCCCCTTCTATTATCGGATATCTAGGCGCACTGTAGGTTACCATCCCTTCCTTGTTGCTATTCCACTAGTTCGCACTTCCAAATGTCTTTTATAATGCGCACAGCAAAAGAGTGGAACTCTCTGCCTGCGTCTGTGTTTCCGAACGCATACAACCCTAATCTCTTCAAAGTTAGAGTGAACAGGTTTCTTCTGGGTAAGCTCACTCCATCGTCGACTTTGTCTCTGTCATTTGTGCCCTAGACTAAGGTCAAGAGCAAACCCATCCTAAATAAAAAAATAAAAAAGTCGTTTTATTTACTAAAGTATTTTAAAAAAAATGTTGAGAAAAATATTGTACGGTGTTACGGAACCCTTCGTGTGTGAGTCCAACTCGCACTTAACCGCTTTTTTTATTGATACGAGAAAAATTTGTAACACCATAAACATTGTTCACTTTTTAATTTTATTACTATGGGCTCTGTCAATCATGTGAGCCATTAAATCGATATACTATGTAATCTTAGTTATTTAAATACTTTCGACAAAATCATTCCCAAAGGCGAAATGGCTATGTTGTGTACTAGTGATGGCCGATGAGTTGTAGTTGAATGTGTGCTTTCTTGGTTAGTCGATTTATTTTAGTTTGTTAGGTCATAATCAGCTTTCAGTGTTTCCAGTGGTGGGACACAGGCCTATTCCACCACGCGGGCCCAGAGTGGGTTGGTAGATGTCACATGTCTTCGAATTTTTGGTTCTAAGACATGCCGGTTTCCTCACGATGTTTTCCTTCACCATTTTGAGAGCAGTGGTGATGAAATAACTTACACAAAGTAAAGCGCCTGCTTGGGTTCGAACCTACGACCTACAACTCGTAAGTCGCAGCCGTTACCACTGGGCCACCACTGCTCTCTCTGTTTGTTAGGTCATTGTGTGACAATTCGGACTTTTAAAGAGTCTAGGACCAGTTTTCAAACGAAAACTATTATCACCAAATTAATGTGACAATTCGGACTTTTAAAGAGTCTAGGGCCAGTTGTCGAACGAAAACTATTATCACCAAATTCATGTGACAATTCGGACTTTTAAAGAGTCTAAGGCCAGTTGTCGAACGAAAACTATTATCATCAAATTAATGTGACAATTCGGACTTTTAAAGAATCTAGGGCCAGTTGTCGAACGAAAACTATTATCGTCAAATTAATGTGACAATTTTCAAGTGCGCTTTAACTGGTACGATTGGCTGTTGATAAATCATTCAACTAATCGCAGCAGTTTACATGCGCTTGACAATTTGTCACATTAATTTTGTGATAATTTTTAACTGGCTCTATATTGGGGAACTTTGAATTATTAATTCGGTAAGATCACTAATCTTTCTCTTTAATTTTATATCTAAAGAATTCTATAAAATACACTAGCCCTATTTAAACGATCATCAAACTCAGATTAAGTACCTATTCAGCGATTACTAGCCAGAATAATAATTCTTTCAATCACAAAATACTGGTTTAGACCCATAAAAACTGCTATCAACAGTACAATCGATAAAATCGGTCCTTAAGACGATACTATCAAACAAAATCCGACTATCGACCAGTCGGGGGCACAACACTAATGAAAGCCGTTATACCTAATCACTAACGTTGTAAAAGCTATAATTTTGCAAATTGCCGCCACACATTGACGAAATAACTTTATAGGCAGCGAACATTATGAAAATAATTTCACAGTACATACTACATACGGGTTGCTATATGTAGATAGATATATACACATATCCTACATAGTAACCTTTAGTATATAGTTATTATCTTTGTAATTATAAATCTGAAGAGAAAGTAAGTATTTGGATTTGGGAGTGTCGTGTTTGAAGGAGCTCAAAAGAACTTGAGGAAATAACTAATTTATTTTATTTATTGAGTTAATGTGCTGAGTGTTTTTGTTTATTGAAAACAAATCGGAGTCCTTCTTTTTGAATTAATGATGATATACTGTGAGACATAAGTCATTTGTCTCATAACAAAATACATTGTGTTGAAAACATTACATTGATAATAAATTAAATAATAATAAAATATGATATAATAATAATAACATATTTATATGTTTAACTTAACTTAAATAAAAATAAAAACATTAAAATTACAATCTTAATTAAAATTCATAGTACGCATTTAAAATGTAGGTATCAATAATTCACTAAATAAATAATTATAAGTATGTCAATAATTCAGTAACAGTAATTAAATAATCACCAACATTGTATTTAAATTTAACATTCATTATCCAGTATTAAAAAAAAACAAAAGAAAGCCATAGGTATATCACAATTTATATCAATTCACAAATCATTTAATCGCGGCTGTCGTTTGTCATCCATGAAACTAAATTATAACATAACAACTGGTTCTTTTACGACTAGTAGGGGTTGAGATTGTGTTCTAGAAATGAGGAGTTTCAGATTCGACACCCTCAAAATCAAAATCAAAATATTTTATTTCACATAACCTACATAGGCACTTAATAAACGTCATATGCTAGGTGCACAGTTCCAATTGGTCGTTCCTCGAAAATATAAAGCCGTTTTTCATGACTGTTGAGTTTTATGTACCTATATGCAGAAAAGCTCCATACTCAGTGAAAAGCAAGCATACCGAGACAATGAGTTGATGCAATCTTAGCAGTAGTTTCTTTCTAAGTTGAAGAGATATAAACAAAACGTTTCATCGGTATTGATTACGTATGACGAACATTTTGGTGAATGCCCAAGAGAGTATTAATTTCGCGACGGTAGTAGTCCGAACCGTGGCAGCATCACGGCTGCCAACCAAACTGTTACACGCTATCAAGTTTCATTCTCCATTCACACATAATCGAAGCATCCAGTTGCTTATAAACAGTTGTATATCTTTGCTAATTTATAATTAAAATAACAGAGGTCAACAAAGTACCGTAGAGTTATCAACACGACTAAAATTCAAATCGAAAACTAAAATAATGGTTCACGTTACATCGTATAGGCGGGACGAGCCAAGCAACGATGCTTCGGGGGCCACGCTTATTGATATTTTGATATAAATTACCTATACAATAGAAAGTTATCTTAAATCATAACTGCGATATAGTAATTTGGGCGTCCCAAGAATACATTTAATTCTCTATTTCTAATTGAAACAATACGAATGGTGGTCATAAATTGTTAGACCTGTCTGATAGTATAATTGACCTGCCTAGGACCGCGTTGGTGGTCAAAATGATAGATGTTAATGTTATGATACGATTATACTAAACAGTATTAATTTATATTAAATGTGCACCAGTTGATATGATCTGATGATATAATGATAGGTATACCTAAGGTACATCTGATGATAATGACTTTCACTATGCCTGCTAATTTGGTAATATTAGCATAATTGATAATTAAAGTTTACACCAATCTTATTTGTTTACAATATCTATTTGTTCATTTTTTAATTTTAATAAATTTTAATACTTATTTACATCATTTAAAAGATAATAGTGTTAAAATAACAATATGTAGGTACAAGAATATAAAAAAACCGGCAAGTCGGATTCGCGCACGAAGTCTACTTGTTGCCTTTATCAATATAGAGCAAAAACGAGCCCTTAAATATTTATTAATTTTTATTTTAAGTATTTTATATAGTTGTTATAGCGGCAATAAAAATACATCTTCTGTGAACATTTCAACTGTATAACTATCACGGTTCATGAGATACAGCCTGGTGACAGCCAGACGGACGGACAGCGGAGACTTAGTAATAGGGTTCTCGTTTTACCCTTTGGGTACGGAACCCTAAAAAGGGAGGAAAAAGAATCATAGGGCATCAAAAAATTCGTCCGCTTCACAGTCAACAGGACAAGTGCCCAAAAGGCTGGCATTCTTTGGCCAAGAAATAGGCCAGACCTCTGCAGGCCTAGCATGACGCCTTCTACTTCTACTTTAGTGTAGAATAGAAATCGCTTGTCTACCGAAAATGTTCTACTGTCTACACGGAGACGTCATTTATGTCTACTCTTCCGCCGACGTGCTAAGCCTGCTGGTCACGTGAAGATTCGACCAACCGCTTGGCGATGGCTTAAATAAAACTTATTTTGTGGTATTCTCCGTACTGCAACTTTTAAGAAGCTTCATTGAAACGCAGCAAGCGCAACCAAGCGTAGCAAGTGGCGTTCTATAGTTTCTGCCTACCCCCATGGGAAGAAGGCGTGAGTTTATGTATGTGTGTTCATTGAAACGGGCTGATATAATGGACCAGCTATGACAAACCTACATATAGACACCTGTACATAAATTAAGTACAGAAGACGATAAACATTCACTTCACATAAACCTCTTACCTCATAAACAAAAAAAGACACAACGCAGACGAATTTTTGACACAGTGTAGAATATTTCTGATCAAAGCAGTCTTAAGCCCGTATTTATTTAACGTTACTCAAGCATTACTTAAGACTAGATTCAAGCCATCGGATTGGTTTAATTTAGTCTTAAGTAATGCTCGAGTACTGAGTAACGGTCTATAATTACGGGCCTTTAGACTAGATACTTAGTTCTAGCATAAAGGCTTCTACATACAGGCGCGACTTGGGCTTGGACGCGGGGCCTTTGTGTCGCGTCACGTGTTGCGCCAGTCTGTAGAAGCCTTAACGAACTACACAATAAATCTAAGTAAGTATAATCAGTTATCTAGAACATCTCGTCTGACAAAGTTCCGTTCAACCTTTTGTCTCCCACACTTTCATAAAACCTCATCAATCAACCTAAATACACACACACACACTAGCACACTCACTCACACACACACGCACCATCACAAACACACTACACAATTAACTTTTTCGAAATGTCAATAACTGTTATTGTATACAATCGTAAGCCGTCAAAGACCATCGAATTAATCCCTGACTACCTAGTAGAACTACCAATTTGTAACCATGATTGATAGTAATCCCTTAATCCGAGTGTATGTCTGTTCTAAAAACGTACTGTTCTGGCTTGTGACGGTGATTTGACGCCTTGATTGGCTGCAAGTCGTTAATTGAAGATATGTTTGAATAAGTAGTAGTAAGTAGAAATGTATGTCTTTATTGTGTTTGACTTCTGAAGTGCTGGGAGATTATGCACTACACTTTAAGCGACAAAAAATAAAGCTGTTTTTGCCCATAGCTTGTGGAATTCCGACTTAAATAATGCCACGTAGAAAAGTTCAGTGGTCAATTAAGACTCAGATATATGCCAGTGACCTTGAGTCGTTAGCTTGCGTGTTCTGTACTGAGCTCACGCAACGCGTCGTACGTTCAGCCAGTAATAGGACTCGCCCATCAAGGACCCCAATTTGACGCATTATTAATTTATTATACACAAAACAAAAGGTATTTTAATAAAACGCGTTAGCTAAAAGATCAATAATTAAATTACCTTTAAATTGGTGAAGGTTTCAGAAAAATACGCTTGGTAGATTTTGCGCCATTCTCAGTTTTTTATCCGCGTTAGACATAACTTTACAAATTAACTTCACTATGTAATATAAACATAATCTAAAATATTCACATATTAAGTTATTGAGAAAATGCTATAATTTAACATATATTTTTTTCAAAACATTAACACTACTCGTATAGACGTGATCTTCAGTATAAAATCATTAAAAGTCGGTAATCGTTGCCTTGATAAACCATAGATTGAATCGAAGTGTATTAGTAATACAAGGTAGTCTTATAAGGCTGTAAATCTTTTCAAACGTCACTAAAGTTTGCATCTTAGTTGCACAAGTTATTAAGTTATAAAGAGTGAACTTCTCTAGGCGAAGAAGATGCAAAACAGTCAAATATTTATATCTTTCCTCAACCCCTTTTGAGATTTCATAATAAAAACTCTAAAAAAACAAAGTCATAATAAAAAAAAATATCTACGGAATCACTGCTCATCTAAACATTTTTCGACCTCCACACTCACTTACAATCGTTATGATCATCGGAATACTAATTAACCGGTTAACCGGTTAACTCATAACTCATAAGACAGGTGTATCTTAAACTCAAATAATCATCTCCAATAACAAAAAATATAATTTGCGATAATGTTACAGCACTTACTGCTTTTATTTATTAACATTTTTTATTATTATAATTTTAATACTCTACAGTTGGCGTAAAAAACGATTTTTAGACCGTCGTCGTCTAGACAAAAATGACAGGTTATTACATGAATTACAACTATGATCATGTACATATGCGGTCATAAATAATTATTAACGGTATATTTAAGTGTGGCTGAGCTAAATTTTATTACTATAAGTAATTGCTGCGAATTAAACCGCGGATAGTAGCGAACTTGTGACACTTTTTGTACTTTGTTAATGTTTAAAAATAATTATTATAATCCACCTTTATCTTCGTAGGTTGACAATAAATGGGAATACGATGACATAGGTAAGTACTTTAGTGATAAATACTCAGAAATTCATAATTCTTTACGTTTATTGGTATTTTTAATTACTGAAGTGATTGATGATGTAGTTATGGCTCTGATGATTGACCATAACGGTGTTATTTGTAGATTTTTGACTTTGTTACGGGTCATCAGAAGCCCGAAAGTCTGACAACTAGTAAAACCCAACCAAGGGGTATCGTATTACCCAGTAACTGGGTTGAGGAGGTCAGATAGGCAGTCGCTCCATGTAAAATACTGATAGTCAGCTGCTTCCGGTTAGACTGGAAGCCAACCCTAACGTAGCTGGGAAAAGGCGGGCAGATTGATTGACATTTCGATACATTATAAAAAATGTTAATGAAATAAAGTAAATAAAACTAGTTAAAGCTTGCAAAGGTCGATATCCCACCAGAAGCTTTATGGTCACCTGCAAACCAAGGAGATTGATTATTTGTTTCTGTTTTATTAACCTTAGATCAACATTGAAAAAATCGGAATCATCAAATCATGCGGAACGAGGCCGAAAGAGCGACATTGTTATCAAAGTCACTGGATATTGGAAGGTGTAATAGCGTTCTTGCGTCCCCATTGTCAAAGGATGCAAGGGTCTTATAGGTTGCAAAAATAGGATTTAGATTATAAAGAATAATTGTTTGTACCGATGAGGGTGGCATAATTCCATTCCTTTGTAATTTAATTTAATTTTGTGCATGTAATTTAATTTAAATTTATAATGGATTGTAATTTTGTTTTATTTTTATTTTTGTAATTTTACTATGGGTTTAATACCTGAATTAAACGATTTTTATTTATTTTATTTTATGATTAAACTCTCTATAAATAAAATTTAATAAAATAAAAGAACATTGAAAAAATCTCATTTGATCGACTCCCAAACATCTCTCTCCCAAACATCTCTTGAGTGTTAATTATAATATAAAACTTAATGTCGAATAAAACCATCAGGTGATCAGCACCCCAATTACGTAACACTTTCAATCCCAATACGAAGGATTTTAAAGGTATCACAATTTCATAGCTATTACGTCTTTGATCCAAATTTACATGAAAAAACACAAGCAATTTAAATCATTTCTTATTAACTGCTCTTGAATTTCCATTACTTAATCTTTTCATTATTTGACATTTTATACCTACAATTTAAATTTTAAGTTTTCATTAGTGGTTTTTGTGGACAGGATATTAATTCAGACTTGTTACATTTGTAATGAATTTTTTATTAATATTTTATATAGATTATTTTATGTTTTATGAATGTGAGAATATTGTAGGCTTAAAAGACTATAGATTTGTAGACCATTTTGTTAAGTACCTGGTCCTTGTTGACAGGCCTACACTGTCCTCCTATACCTATTAACACTGTAATTTGAAAACATTGTAAAAGCCAATTATTTTTAAAACAGTAACTGTGGAGTTTCTTGCCGGCTCTTCGCCATAGGAAACGACCAATTGGAACTGTGCACTTAGCTTCTGACGTTTCATAAATGCCCATGTAGGTTGTGAATTTTTTTTTTTTTTTTTTGATTTTGATGATCAATTTGACCTTAGCAATCGGATACGGCTACTACGATACGAAGGCAAATAAACAGTGAACAGTAGTGAGCATTCGAATAATAGCAATATCTTTGCAATATTTTTTGTAACTCCTTTTGGTAGCAAACACTTTAAAATAAAACACTTTTAGGCTCCCATGATAATTAATTTTAAAACATTTTCACGTGGGTCGTGTTAAAACTTTGTTTGCACGATGATCAATAACGCAGCGACCATCGCACTCAATACAATATTTACGCATGTAAACTTACACCGTAATGTAAACAAAACCTCGACATCGTACTTTAAAATACTCGAATAATATAATCGTTCGCTTGTCAAATTAAAAAGCCTTAACAATCGATCTTTACATCGATACACGTAGGAATCGATGTATCGAGTCGAAGGGGCCATGCATCTTTCTAAAGTGTCATTTGATTTTTATCGGCAGAGATAAGGTTGATGACATAATTTTTTTTTCGTCTTTGTTTGAAGGACTGTATGTATTTCTTTTGTTTAAATTAGATTTGAAAAGGATGAGGGTTTAAATTTTTTATTTCGCGAACTGAAGTTTTATTTTTAACCGACTTCCAAAAAGGAGGAGGTTATATGTTCGGCTGTATGTTTGTTTTTTCTTTTTTTGTATGTTTGTTACGCGATTACTCCGTCAATTATGGACCGATTTTGAAAATTATTTTTTTGTTTGAAAGGGCATACTCCCGAGGTAGTCCCATTGCCTCCAAATCAGAATCTGATGAGGGGATCCCATGGAAATCGAGGGAAACTCTCAAATTTTATAGGCAAACCTATAGCGATTTGGGTATTTTTGTAGTAACTCGTGCATTGTCCCTCGGAAAGCCCCATTTGGTGAAGTGGAACTGATGATGGAGATCACAGATGGCCACCGGAACAATATAATAATGAGTATTTAACGGGTTGCGATTTGATTAGGTACTTTAGGTACTGTGCTTGCTAAGCAATTTATGCTTGTCAATATGCATAATTATGGTGAGTGGCAGATCTCCTGGTTCTTACCAGGAGAACTCCTCAACAATCAACGTCCCAGCATCGGACAAAACAATATATTGTAAAAGGTGATGATCAGTTAATATTAGGCTATTGTCACTTAGATAAATTAAAAACTGAACCACTAAAAAGTGTTTTTTTTTTTATTTATTTTTTTTATTTCGCGAACTGAAGTTTTATTTTTACAAGAAAAGTTATTTAGGTTTATCATATTTGCATTAGCACCATCCGCTTTCTTCCCGTGGGTGTCGTAAAAGGCGACTAAGGGACTTACTAGAGAACGGGCAGCGGTGTTCTCTATGCATTTTAACACCATACTGCAATTGGCAACCCGCCTGCCAAGAGTGGCGATTATGGCAAACCCCCCCTTTAGGGGAGGCCTATGTCCAGCAGTGGACGTTTTTCGGCTGAAATGGTGATGATATTTGCATTTATTACTTATGAAAGACCAGAAATTATGAGTAGAAATACTACGAGTAACATTCAGGCTCAAAATTAAATTCCAACTAGCAAAATAACAATATAAAGAAGATCAGTTTTGTATTCTTTATAACAAACCCACTGTAAAAAAAAATTTCATTCCATTACTTTAAATCATATTAACAGGATGTTACACATATAAATTGTTACATATTTTTAATAAAACTAATCGAGTTTGTCATTGTGTGATGTTGACATTTCACGGATGTAAAAGTTTCGTAATTGTTACAATCTGTGTGTAATAAAGTGATGAAAAATGTTGTGCTAAACGATTATAAATATGACTTATTTTTTTACTGAAACATAAATTGTGTGACAGTTTCTTATAAAGGGTGTAATATCCTACAATCCTAACTAATATTATAAATGTGAAAGTGAGTTTGTTTGTTTGTTACGCTTTCACGCTAGAACGGCTGAACGGATTTGGATAGAATTTGGCACATAAGTAGACCATAACCAGGTTTAGGACAAAAAATAATTTTTATTCCGATATTCCCACGGGATCGAGATTTATGTGGGTGAAACCGCGGGGCGCAGCTCGTAATATTATAAATGTACAAGTTTTGATGTTGTTACTGAATTACACAAAAACGGCTAAACGGTTTTGGATGTAATTAGGCACAAAGATTGTTTATAACTTGGATTAACACATAGGATACTTTTTATGCAAAACTGCTGACATTCGTAATATATTATTACATATATGACATAAATAGTTCCGTATGGTGCCGGACGTAAAGAAAAGCACCTTCCTATTCCTTCCCGTGGGTGTCGTAAAAGACGACTAAGGGACTTACTAGACAATGGGCAGCAGCGTTCTCTATGCATTTTAACACCATACTGCGATCGCCAACCCGCCTGCCAGGCGTGGCGATTATAGCAACCCCCCACTAAATATTGAGGGAGGCCTATGTCCAGCAGTGGACGTCTTTCGGCTGAAATGATGAATGATGATGCTGATGAAATAAATGGCAAATAATGTTATTTAATGTTTCGTGTTACGTAATGTAAATTATTTTGCATAGAATCAAGTTTTTCTAACTGAACAGACAGCTTTGCTGCTGGGGGGCTTGTTGCAGCACTTCTTCTTCCCAGCTAAAGCACTAGAAAGTGGTGAAGGGCGGGCGTTTTGGGGGGACTGTCTCATGTAATTTTGACGTTCGAAAAGTGCTGATTCTCAGCCTCGTTTGAATAGGCTTGATGAATTTTGATTTTGGTTTTATGACACTCACGCGGGCGAAGCCACGGGCAAAAGCTAGTTATAACTCTCTTTTGTATGTATAAGTTTATCGAAAGAATAATCTTCACGAAGAAATCTAAGAACTTGTTAAATCGAACTGGCGTTGTTTTTTGTACTGTTATGAAATTAAAGTAATGCTTGCTGGTGAAAAAAAAAACACACTGTATCTGACTACAAGAAAATCACGCTTTATATCCGAAAACATAATAATAACGAAGCAAATCAACAGTCAAGATTATGACAATAATCTTGTTTAATCGTACAATTCACAACGTATCGAAAAATATAACATTTATACGAAATTTTATTCTATTTCTCGAAAACTTGGCTACAAATGGTTATAAATATATAAAATATGGCCGATTATGTAGAGGAGGTGCTTTTCAACAATGTAGCGAGCGAATAGAGTCATCTTTACATTTATTTCGGTTACGGTTTTGAATAAATTAAGGTGTTTTTTAATAAATATTTTCCCACAAAGTGTCGTGGAATGTGTATAAGTAATGCGTATTGTTCTGAATCTAGAGTTAAGTTTGGTAGAGTCTGGTAGAGCTGTTAGTCAAGATTTGACTTGTGTGAGTAAATTGTAGAGAAAGTTCGGTATCCGGGATAATAAATGTTAAAATATCTGTATTTGTTGTTAAGAGTAAGCTTTGTAGAGACATTCAAAGTTGCCTTTAAATTGTGATTTAACAACCTCATTGTAACTACCTACCTTGTAACTTTAGATCAGGGCCTCAAGTCTGCTATTACAATAGTGTCAGAATGGTCGATCATTGATTTCATAATTGTTGTTTTTGACAAGTTTGGTAATCTACTATTATAATGGCGTCATTATGACTTTCTGGTAATTAATGGTCGGCCACTGACACTACATTGAAAGAAATTGCATTTATTGGTAATCTCGTACATAATGACAAATGAATAACATTTCTACTAATGGGTTTTATAATAATAGCAATACGACAATGCCATTAACACAATTCTATTACGAGAATATTGACCGACCGATCGACCATTATGAATTTAGCAGATTACGAACTTTTAGCAAAATGACAATGGGATCGTCATGGAATGACTGAATTTATAAAAGAAGCAGACTTGGGGCCCTGATCTTTGTAGCTCTTTGATTATAGTATTCTATTGAGTATTCCTATAAAGCATCATATCTTTCATACCCGGGTTTCATCAGTTTCATTATAAGACAATACGAATGTGTTGACGATGGCATTGTATTCAAAAGATCCTTCGTTGCTTAGGTAGGCAATGTTCTGATTGTAAAGTATTTTTTTTTTCTGGGTGGTAAATTATCAAATAACTTCTCCCGCTTTGGGCGGAGCTGGGCGTGTCAGACTTTTACTGACTAAAACCCACCCGTATTCCTTCATTTGCCTGTGTGCCAGGGCCACGATATCCCTTTCGGACAAACTCGCAACCCTGGCAGGGATTGGTCCTAACGGACCCCGTCAGTTGGTGCTGACATCTCTTTGAGGCACGCGTGGAACACAACACAAACCCGTCGACCCGGACCTGGTCCATATCGGACAGTGAGCTACCCATCGCGCACCGGATTGTAAGGTCCATGGATTTATAAACCCAGTAATTTTGGTGACATAGTTTAAAAGCAACTTCTTGTTACAACATTAATTAAAATCCAAAAACAAATGTTAACAGTCATTAAACTTACCTAGGCCTTGAAAGACCTGCAACCAAAACAAAAGTCAATCAAGGTCTTAATATAATAATAGGCTAGTCATTGTCAACCAGTCCTAATCAGGGGCCATTTTGGTTACTCATTGAAAGGGTTTTCGATAGGATTTTTCTAAGCATTTGAACAAAAACCCCTACTATCTGGGTAACTCTTATGAACGGCTTAAATTACATTTTGGTAACCCGTTGAAAGGGTTTCGATAAAAACCCATACGGTGTGGGTCCCTTTTGAACGGCTTAATTTAAGCCATTCAAAATTACCCACACCGTATGGGTTTTTGATTAACTGCTTCGAAAAACCTTATCGAAAACCCTTTCCATTGAAAGGGTTTTCGATAGGGTTTTTCTAAAATGGTAACCAAAATGGTCCCTGGGTAGAATAGAGATATAATTGGTCATGCTACGCGTACTGGGCGGATATCGAAATAACATAATATTATGGTTTTTTCATGTTACTGGGTTTCAAGTATAAAACCCATTCAATGGGTTATCATGTAACCCTTTCACTGCGTTTCTAGTATAAAACCCTTTCAATGGGTTACTTACATTATGATAGAGGTAACCCATTTCTGGTCCAAATAAGCAAGTGATGAAACCCTTACACTCTTAGCTTCATTATCCAGAGTTGAGCCAGACAAAGAACATGAATACTATAACTTTAACTAGTAAAATCACCGCCGCCTTGATTTACGGTCAAATTTACACAAGCACTTATAACTCTGTTATTAAAAGTTAACAAGAGAAACTAGAATCTCATACAGTTACAATACAAGCCATGACCAAACCAGTGTAAGATGAGCGGCATTATAAAGAATATGAAAGGACTGTGTAGGTCAAAAGTGCGCGGTCATAATTCTCAAGTAACCAACATGATTTGATCTCTAACAACGATATCATTGTATGTTAAGAAGAGGTCTCAGTTAAATTGTAGGAGTACCGCAAGGAGTAATGTTATGCGGTAATGTTAAATTTAAGTTTATAACTGAATCTTCATTTACAGTGAGCTCCGGATGTTATAAAACTACTACACTCTATGGAGACGGCATTATTTTATGGTCCTTAATTAATATCATTATGTTCAATTATCGTTTTGTTGTTAATGAGATAATTTTATTGGAGCTTTTTAATTAGTGCACATTTCTGTAAAGTTGATGGCAATACATAATGCCTTCATTGATTAAATTAATGATAATTGGTGAAAATTACTTGATTACCAACCTAAGTCGCCTAGTTGACAAACATGTGTATTATCATAATTATGATGCAGCAGATAAACACATTAGCATAATACATTAGGAAGAAGTTAATCTATTTGATAATATAGAAATCTAAGAAATCATCATCGAACATCAAAAAATATCGAAACGTCGAATATAGTGCGACGTTAAAAAAAATCCTAACACCAAGTAATAAAGAGATCATTCATTCATTCATTCATAGTACTTAATGAAATGTGATACAAACTCTGCCATCAATGGAATATCCGTAGGAAAATTTATGACAATAATAGTACCACAAAACATCTGTCAAACCTTCACGACAATTTCAGAATTGAAGTTCATCCTAATGAAGCCCACACGCCACATCCATCATAATCAAATCAAGTTATCAACCACCAACTAGAGAAACAATTTGTGCTCAGCAAATGTTCCAAATTGGCTTGTTGGCTAGTAGAGAAACAGGTGGCTGCCGTGGTCCATTACCATTGTAAATGTTACTGCAATTTTCTTGCTTCCTTGTCCATCAGAAAACTTATTACGTCTATGATTCTGTACTTTGAGTATGTTAGAAAAGTTACTGTAGTTTCGAGGGTTGAAAGTCTAGCTTTCTTGGAAAGTAGTTTTGGAATAATTTTGCTCCATCTGATTCGTTTGCGTAAGAAGCTAGTTCATTGTTGTTAATATTACGATTATCTAAATTGGCTATTATAACCTTTAATATGGTGATGTTTAACATTAACAGACAAGGCCATACTATTATACCCATTTCAACAATTTTAATTCTCTAATTGTCACCTACCGATCTTCATTCTATTGTTACTTACTTTCCATAATGAGTTGTATGTTTAACATTGTGTTTTACCGGATCTGTCTGTGTTCATAAAATGCTTCTGATACTGTTGTCTCTTTTGAAGCTGTTTTTATATCTGATACGATTGCAGAGTCCCGTTTCGCTTCCAGTCTAACCCCTGCCTTACAGTTAACTTGGTTCGGATCGTAATCAATATTTCTATTACCTGTATCCGCTTGTTAGGATCCTCTTCATTTAGCTTACATCCGCTGCGTACTTTATACCTTTACTATTGTATCCCATAACGTTTGTTTGTAATGAGCGATAATACATATAATCATTCGTTAAGGGAAGATGTTTTAGAGTGTGTATGTTATTGTTGTTCATAGGTACCTATACGCTATTATGGTTATAGCAGTGTCGACTTTATCAGGATAAAACATTCAGTTTAAAATTATAATACTTCGACCAATACACATTGCCGTCAATTTAACCTTAGTGCTTGTCCATTGAAAGTCTGATCAGCATTGGATGATACAAGGCTGTTTTAAGATAATTAATATTGACGGATGCCTAGCCTGTTATTATTATTTACTTTGCAATTGTATTAAATAGAATGATTAGAGAAAAATAGCTATACATTTTTAAATGTATAAGGTCGCCTACTCTCTTTACTTCAGAAAGATTGTTATCAAGAACAGAATCTCAAGTAATGAGACACACACGTGGGCGAATCTACATAATTAACTTTTAGTTTAAGCTATTTCCATTACTTTTTAATCATCATTATTATTATCAGCAGCTGTTTATCCATTACTGGATATAAGCCTCCTTACTGACCGTTACTGTCCAGTCAAATACATTTAATTCAAAAAGAGAACAAACATAAAATAAAAAAAGGAAATCAAAGCCCACAAATTGACATGTCACACTATGACGTCACAAAACCCGAACAAAATATCAAAAAGTATTATTACACTGTCACTTGCTAAGTGGCGTAAAAAAACGAAAGAAATCTTTAACAAACGACTGTCAAACTAGCTGCGTAGGAGTTTAAGAGACACCGCGCGGGGCTTTTTAACTTATTTGTCAATGTTGTCGATCCGACACATGCGGTGTTGTGAAAGGGCCTTCCTTAGGTTACTTTTATTTGGGTATGTTACGTTGTTAGTAGCTATTTCTCCTTCTTTGTTGGTAATAGTGTAAGGATGTATAGTAAAAGTTGATTAAGAACGTAAGTAAAAAAATCGCACCTTGGTTAAGTCAAGAGATTTAAGAAAAGATAACCCGATCTGTTGAGAAAATAAGAAGCTATTTAAAAAGGTACCTAATTTATTTTTAGCCTCAGATGAAAACGAGCAGTGGACACGCCAAAGTGACGAGGGTTATACCTAGCAGTAATGAATGTATGCTATTGTAGAAAGGATAGCTGCTGTTGATTTCCTATTTTCATTAGCCGTCCCCCGATGCGACGACGCTTGGATCAAAATATTACCTACAACTTAAATTAGACTCAAAGGGCCTACACATATATTTTTTTAGTTTTTAGAAGTTCTGGGGGTGTCAGCGGTTTTTTAAATTTGTTATATATCTTTCGTTAATTTGTCGATAGCACTTAGGTTTTGTGGGTTGACATTGCAGCGGCATCAACATTGCCACATGCGAACTACGCGTGACACTGACGTCACGCAAAATCCTGCATCGCGCAAGCAGAGTTTACCGCGCAACTAGCATATATACAACGTCCCGACATCAACCGTCGGGCAGTTGCCCACCAGACACAACGCCCGTCTGGTCGGAGGATCCTCCCTTTTCTGTGGAGGATGAGTGAACTTTAAACCCTATTCCTCATGCCTCTAAAACATCAAATGTAAAAGTATCCTAGCGTTTTGCTCATCTCATTAGGTAAGGGTAGAAAATACTGAACGCCAGGTGCTACGATCCTGGCATAGTATTTTCGCTTCGTACTCATAATAGGTAAGTAGGTTGAGGAGCTCGTGGCTAAGTATTAACAGCCGCATGGGTCGATCCATCAGGTTAAGCGACGCCTGCCGGGGTTGGTCCGTGGATGGGTGACTATCTTTACATACCGAGACCCCTCCATGCCTCGGAAAGCACGATAAGCCGTAGGTCCCGGCTGCCATTCGTTGATCTTTAAGACGGAGATATATGCCAGTGACCTTGAGTGGTTAGCTTGCGTGTTCTGTACTGAGCTCACGCAACGCGTCGTATGTTCAGCCAGTAATAGGACTCACCCAACAAAGAGCGCTGTCCCCATTTTGATGCATTATTAATTTATTATACACAAAACAAAAGGTATTTTAATAAAACGCGTATATTAAAAGATCAATAATTAAATTATCTTTAAATTGGTGAAGGTTTCAGAAAAACACGCTTGGTAGATTTTGCGCCATTCTCAGTTTTTTATCCGCGTTGGACATAACTTTACAAATTAATTTCACTATGTACCTAATATAAACATTATCTAAAATATTCACATATTAAATTATTGAGAAAATGCTCTAATTTAACATATATTTTTTTCAAATCATTAACACTACTCGTTTAGACGTGATCTTCAGTATAAAATCATTAAAAGTCGGTTATCGTCGCCTTAACAGTCGTTAGGGGTAGTCAGAAGCCTGACAACCAGTCTTCCCAAGGGGTATCGTATTACCCAGTTGCTGGGTTGTGGAGGTCAGATAGGCAGTCGCTCCATGTAAAACACTGGTATTCAGCTGGATCCAGTTAGACTGAAAGCTGACCCCAAAATATTTGGAAAAGGCTGGGCAGACTCATAATAAGTACCAATACCTACCTAAGGTACAGCTAGAACTTGTAACAATAGGTCGAAAGATTCAGTAGGTTAGGTATATGCAAATGATGGTCTGACTCCTCACTTATAAGGAAAATATTTTCCATTCAGTGGGTGAAAATTTGCTTGCAGCAAAACCCCATTTAGGTGGCTCGGTTAGCTCTCCTAAACAGTAAATTCTCCTCTTTCACGGTAGGTATATCATTTCGATTATTTGTGAACGCTGATTGGTTGAAACTGAGTTAAGAATTTCAATGTTAATTTAATGACTAACTGTCAGCGACCACTTTGTTTTTTATAATGTGGTATTCGTTTTGAGAAATGAGTATTGTGGAAAATGTTTTAAGATTATAATTATGATCGTGGGAATTAATTTTATGATGACGTCAGTCGGTAGTAGTTACGTAGCTGATGGGTATTAGTATTTTTTTATAAAAAAACTAAGGCGTGTGCACGATGAGATTTCCCATTGGCTAAATTGACTAACTTCCAAATACAACATGTACCGGAATTAACGCACAACCTCTTAAGGGGTCATTGTACTCATCATTATGAACAATTTTTCACGAAAATCACGAAAAAAAAATCTGCTGTTCCCTACATTTATGTTCTCATGACTTGTCAAAATGTAGGGAACAGCAGATTTTTTTTTTGAGCTTAAGGAGCTCAGCGATCCAACGAACAATTAATATTTTTAAAATTTTAATTTTGATGGTCAGCTTGAAGAGAGTTAACCAGTGCATTGCATTATAATGCATAAGCATTTGTCATTCGCAGACAAAATATTACTTAAATCATTGAAATATTCAACGACCAACCGCTGTTCGACCAAATTATTATTTTTGTATCTTCCAATAAACAAGAAGACAAACTGTTGACTTTTGACATGATCATTTTATTCCCAAAATCAACATGGATATTAAAAAAATATTTATTTACTAGTCGAGTTCAAGAGGGCTAAATCTATTACAATACCATACATTTTTGTCATATATAAGCCACATATCATTTAAAATAAACTGTAATACCCAATAAAATGTAGATTTATATTTTCTAAATAATTCAATGGTGCTATCTTAAACAATTTATGCACATAAATAATAGAAGATACTTTACGCAATGCGACAAAAGGGTTTCTTAGGAACATTTCTTGATTTTTTAAACGTGTCCAGTGATTGAATTGTTGGTTTTTATCGAGCAAGTTATCTACGTATACAGGGTGTACAAAAACGGGAAATATTTAACTAATCTTCTAAAAACATTTTGCACTAGGTACTAATGATGGACACTTTCTAAAATTAATGAACCACTAAAAGCTTTTTGCACCTCTAATTATGTATATTTTTTTAAATAATTGAGCCTATCGTCAAGTTTCTAGCCATTTCTCAAAGTTGGTCGCAGTAACTAAGCTAGGGTACCCCGACGAAATGGGTTAGGTTAGGTTGGAACCGTGACGAACCATGCACGAGTCGAATTAGTTGCAGTAATAAGCTACCTAAACCCCGACTTATGGTTGAGGGTTACTTGACCATTTGGTATTTTTAGGACCCCAAAATAGGAATTATTATATGTTCACAAATAGAGTCGCAATCATTATATTAGTGTTCAATAACATTTAGGAGCATAAAAGGGGAATTATTAGAGGTTTGATCGCTCGATGCTTTCAAGATGCAGTTATTATACGGGCTTAAGTATTATTTGTTTAAAATCATCATAATAAAATTCCAATTTCTTTCTCAGCCGAATCAAAAAAATATCTGAGAAAAAACCCATAGACACAATATTTATTGCTATATCAATGTCTACTGTTTTAGATTACATAGCTAACTTTTTAACTGTTTTAAGTGTCGGAGTACCTCTTCCGGACTTTTACGACTCCACAGTAGATAAACAACTAATAATTTAAACTTTTATTCCATTTCGGTTTATGAGGATAAAAGTAAATATTAGATGGATTTTTAATGAGCAAAATCAACAGTTCGCGATTTTAAACTTTCATGGAGAAATGAAGACTCTTGAATTTCAATCTTGGTGTAATAATATTAGGTAAGATTAATTAATTTGTGAAAGAACTCCGACTGTTACGTTGTATCACAGGTAAACTCATGAACCGATTTTGATGAAATTTTGAATGGTAGCTGAGACATTATGGTGCAGATATATGATTTAAGTGACTTTTAAGTCTGTTATTACGCCTTCATCTATTGAAAGTAAGTTATGCAAAAATGTATGTTAGACTAGAAGACATACACAATCATCAATTCTTTAAATGAATATTTAAGTTTTGTAGTAAAATACTTTATGAAATAAATTCAGGAAATAATGTCTACCCAAAGCATAAAAAACGATATTAGTTATAAAGTACTTATGATATTTTCAGGATTTTTTTTTTGTACGAACAGACTTTTTTAAGATCTATAATTATCTGTTTTTTTTCAAATATTCATTCTATTGTTACTAAAAATAAATATTCCCTATGAAACCGAACGGCGCGGTCGCTCAGCGTGAGCGCTACGCGCATTTGTATGGCCAAGTCAATGGCGATTAACCGACCCTTAAAGAATTAAAACTGAGACAAAAAAGCCCCTCGTATGGGGTAGAAAGTGATGTTTAAGTTTATATCTGAAAACCCAAAATCCTAGTGTACAAAGTCACGGGAGAAGGTTTGTAATTGAATAAATAAGTGGATGGACACTTGACTTAAAATAAAATTGAGTCACAGATTAAACCCACGCCTGTATATAATCTGATTTGTTTCCAAGAACAATAGTTTTGAGTGCAGTTACGACGCCTGACTTGTGTTCCAAGTGAATCATTCGGCCTACACAGTATTTTTGTGTTTGTATACAAGTTTGTTACGACGGGAATGTCCGGTTATTTGCATGTTTACTGTATCGGTAACGAGGATGGAGTATGCGTTGGGTGAATGTAAGAGGTTCGTGGCAGAGAAAAACTGCTCAGTATTCAGTAAACAATAACTTACAAAAACCGTCATTATAATAGAATAAAAGATCAAGGTTAAAGCGACCGGCTCTATAATTGTGCCTAATATAATTATTTCCCTACCAACTATACAACATGTCCCGGAATTAACGTACAACCTCTTAAGGGGTCATTGTACTCATCATTATGAACAACTTTTACTATAGGAGCAAACCTGAAATCGCAAAAAAAAAATCTGCTGTTCCCTAAATTTTTTTTCGCGTTTTAAGTTTTAGTCCCTTATAAAAAGTTATTCATAATGATGAGTACAATGACTCCTTAATAGGTTGTGCATTAATTCTGGGACATGTTATATAGTTGGTAGGGAAATAATTATATTAGTCACAATTATGGACCCTGTTGGGCACAGCATAGATCAAGTAAAACTCCAGGCTGCTATTGAGCATTTCATAAAAGCAAAACTATCTATTGAGACTCAGATATATGCCTGTAGCCTTGAGTGGTTAGCTTGCGTGTTCTGTACTGAGCTCACGTAACGCGTCGTACGTTCAGCCAGTAATAGGACTCACCCAACAAAGAGCGCTGTCCCCATTTTGACGCATTATTAATTTATTATACACAAAACAAAAGGTATTTTAATAAAACGCGTATACTTAAAGATTAATAATTAAATTATCTTTAAATAGGTGAAGGTTTCAGAAAATACGCGTGGTAGATTTAACACCATTCTCAGTTTTTTATTCGCGTTAGACATAACTTTACAAATTAATTTCACTATGTAATATAAACAACATCTAAAATATTCACATATTAAGTTATTGAGAAAATGCTCTAATTTAACATATTTTTTTTTCAAATCATTAACACTACTCGTTTAGACGTGATCTTCAGTATAAAATCATTAAAAGTCGGTTATCGTCGCCTTAATGATAATAATAAATCAGTTTTACTGTACTACACGGTACGTATGTTTATTTACGAGTAGACAAGTATGTTAGGTTACCTGCAAAAATTCAAAAAACAAAATGTAATTGTGAATTAGTGCTGGACAAAAACTAGTTCAAGAAATTTAGGTAGTATTTTTTTGTTAATCGCCATATTTTGACGTCTTTAATATTAAGTATTATTATCCATATATAAAAAAAATATGTATGGTAAAAAATTTGTTACCAGGGCTTTTATGTACCTGTAGAGAAATACCTATTAAAATAAAGATAACCAGAAGCTATTACTTAAATCATCCAGTTTTTATTACTATATAATTATATTAACAGGTACCTGGTCTTTGTAATGACCGTCACCTTTTAAATTACCACTCTTATAAAAAACGTACCTTTAATGAAATGTCAAATTGCTATTTTAATAATAAACATACTTTTGTTAAATAGTTATACTTTGGAAAATTGAGAAATGATTGTGATTGTGTTAGTAGAGAAAGAAGTTACAGGAAAAATAGAGCGAGAACTCAAAGTACATTTTCAGTTCATTCCCCTTACCCCCCTTACCCTTAACTTAATTAATCTTTATAAGTTATACACTTGATTTATTTTAGACATAATTTAACATGTTCTTACTAATTAATATGTAACTTGGTAAAGATGTAACTTCTTGGTAATTTTTATGTGAACTTATGAACTTATGAATAAAATTATTATTATTTATTTATTTATTAGGTATTATACAATGTGGAGACAACAATACGACAATAAATGTAAACACTGGCAATAATAATGCAAGAGTATTTTGGAACGATCAAATAACGTCTAGCATCGAAATTAAAAAAGTATTTATTTGTTAGGAACAAGAACGAAAGGGAATCAATGATCAGAGAATTTAAATTGAACATTTTGGACGTTGGGCTAATTCATAACATTTTAGCAAACCCTAGATCGGCGATTGCAAAGAGGTTGTGTGGCTTGGTGAAGATGCCTAGTCAATGATTCCATTTCAATTACAATATAGTAATAAGTCGTTATAGTTGTTCTTTATTTTAATCAAAGTTAAATAGTTGATAAGGTACGATGGGGTTGGCATATCCGTGTGGATAAAAATCCCCTTTAATCAATAATCTAAAAAAAAAAAAAAAAAAACATACAAACTGAATAGCAGTGGTGTGCCGACTATGGGGGTTGCCAATCTTTGACTAGCTATAGCGACTAAACTGTTGGATATATTTGATTGAATTTTCGTGTGCAGACTGCGAACGTCATTAGATATACGCAGTTGAATTTATTGTCATATTGTCGCCTCCACGTTGTATACCACCCAGTAAAAAATGATTGATATCGTAAAAAGACACAATATGTCAACAGCAAGGTATAGGCTTTTCCAATGCAACCCGCTTAATTTTATCCACAGCTATTCCCATTCAGCTGATATCAGACACTTTGGGAACATCTTCAATCCATCTACCTTGAAAGCGTCACTACCTTCTCCGTCTTAGAAATGACGACAAAGGCCCGGCGCCCATTGGCGGCACGACATGGCAAGTTATTTTTAGGCGACGAATAAAATCATAACTTAATAGTATGGACAAAAAGTTGAAACTCATTAACGGTCGTAAGTACAAAAACAATACCGCGGTATGTACCACCGCGAAAGTTCCCAGTTGACCACTTTTCAACCTTGTTACTACGGACAAAAGGGCGAAAACTAGTCGACCGGGAATATTCGCGGTGGTACTTACGACCGATAACATTGAAATTTCAACTTTAATTCCAGACAATTAAGTTATATTTTTATTCGTCACCTAAAAATACCTTGCCATGCCGTGCCGCCAATGGGTGCCGGGCCTTAGTAATCCATCGTCCACAAAACAGTTAGTAACGGTATCTAAAACCTGCAATATACAGGGTCCAATTAAATCACTTAGCAAAACTTCGCAAACGTGATGAGTACAGATATAATAACATAAAATAAAATAAAAAATATTATTATTAAACGATGAAACAAAAAAAAATACAGTTTTTCTCAACTCATACTTTAACCGCTACTTGCACTTAATTAAGTCCATTAAATTTAATTCCCCATTTAAAGTAATGTTGTCACTTTCTGATATGTTCCGTTGGAGAGAGACAGCATTACTTTTAATGGGGAATTACATTTCATCATCTGCCCAGCCTTTTCCCAACAATGTTGGGGTCGGCTTCCGGTCTAACCGGATGCGCCTGAATAATTTTACATGGAGTGACTGCCTATCTGACCTCCCCAACCCAGTTACTGGGTAACACGATACCCCTTGGTATAAGACAGATTGTCAGACTTTCAGGCTTCTGTAGACTCGTGACCACTGTCACAGATCTACAAATAACAGCCGGGACCAATGGCTCAACTTGCTTTCTGAGACACGGAGGGGATTTGGTATGTAAAAATGGTCACCCATCCACGGACTAACCGCGGCAAGCGTAGCTTAACCTGATCGATCGACCCGTGTGACTGTTATTACTTAGCCACATTGATTTTATATCAAACTTAAATTTTTGTTTTACAATATTCCTGTAGCGGCATCAACATCGCCACATGCGACCTACGCGTCACCCTGACGTCACGAAAAATCCTGCATCACGCAAGCAGAGTTACCGCGCGACTAGCATATATACAACATTCCGCCCACAACTGTCGGGCCCGTTCCAGCCCGTCTCCAAATTAATTTTGTGATCCCCCAACGACGCCCTAAGCCGAGGTCCGTACCCCACAGGGGGTGCCCTTAGTGCGCTGTCGTTTAGTTTTAATAAATATATATTTTACGCCCTGGCTGGAGGCTTTAAGCTTAAAAACCTTAGGGCAATCACAGGAATATCCGGTTAAGTAGCCACGGCCTCTCTAGGTCTGCTACGAGATGCCATACATAAAAAAAAAAAAAAACAACTGTCGGGCAGTTGCCCACCAGACACAACACCCGTCTGTCTGGTTGGAGGATCCTCCCTTTTTTATAGAAAATGAGTGAACTTTACACCCTGTAGCTCATGCCTCTAAATCCGTTTATTGCTTATTGTTGCTCCACCATTTAAGTATTGTCGAAGTAATAAGTACTTGAGAGCAGTATTGTTATCGTCCCACGTATTGACTTAAAGTGGAAAATGGCCAACACTAATTTAACCTGAATCTTAAGTAGGTATCTATACTTTCTTGCATGTTCTTTTTGTAGTATGACCAACATCTGTAAAGCAGTAAAAATAAAATAAATCCTCTCATTAAGACGCATTCCGATAGCAATAATGGATTTGCTATCACCATCAGCCCATAGCAGTCCACTGCTGGACATAAGCCTCTCCAATTGCACGCCATTCTGCTCGATTCTCGGCAACTCTCATCCAGCTGCCACCAGCTACCCTGCGAAGATCGTCGCTCCACCTAGCCTCAGGGCGTCCTACCTTACGTTTGCCGATTCGCGGTCTCCACTCAAGAACACGTCTACCCCAACGGTCATCGATTCTACGGCTAATATGGCCGGCCCATTGCCACTTCAGCTTGCTTATTCCGGGAGAGCTAGAAAAAATGGCGCTCTGCCACACACATACCCACCTAAAACTAACACATAAGTTCAAACAAAAATACACACACATACACACATCACATCTCGTTAAGATAATTTTTGAATCCCAGTCAACCAAGTCCAATCCTCCTGTCAAGTCTTCACTTTCAGACTAATTGATCACAAAGTAATTAATTAATAAATCTCTATCCCTTTGTTTAAATCGAACCGTATGTCATGTATCATAATGTTGATTTTAAAATAACATATTTACAACCCAATTAATCATACAATTAAAATGATTTGACATGTAATTCGTCACTCGTAGGCGCGTACCGAAATTTCTCTAATAAAAAGTTATAAAGCTTTTGTATAGATCAGACGGGCAACAGTTTGACTATTAATAATTAACTTTTTGCCATACAATTGTTAAAATTAATAAGATAAGATTAGTAGTCTATTGTTGTTAGAACATGGTTCAATCATAAACGTAAGTGATTAAAATAATGCTAATATTTCAGAACACAACATAATATAATTAATCTATTACATCATTCAACGACCTAACTTACATATGAATCGCATAGATTATGCAAATGATAACTAAGCATGTAAAGACTGCAACACTGTAAGAACATCAAAGCAGGTTCTTAGATCTCAATGTATTCTCGATAGTTTAGGAATTGTTAAACAATGTTTGCAGGCAACTGTTTAGTAGCCACACTGTTGTCTTAAAGTAGCCCGTCTGTTTCTCCGTGTTTCTCCACTAAACTTGATTATGCAGTACGACAATAAAATAAGTCGGTCATTTCCACCCACGGTTTCTCTTATTGGATAAGACATTGTATCTATGTTTCTGCTTGAAATGCGTAAATAATGTTATAAAATATAGAAATCAATGTGTTTCTTAGTATCACCTGTGCATCTCACGCTTTTGTGAATGGGCATTGTTTTTAGTGACAATAAGCACATTGACATTTTATATTTATGAGTTGCTTCGTTTTGTCACGAATTTTAGATTAAGTTTGTAAGTTTATTTAGAGGAATTTTGACTTTAATCTTAGCTCTATAGTGTAGAATTATTGCTGTATAATATAATTCTGTTCGGCTAAAGCATGTTTTGTTGACAATACCTGCCTCAAAGGCCTGTCATATTTCTATTAAAATGTGTTACTTATTAATAATTAAATTTCCAGTGTCAGCGTTAATATTTTGATCAAGAATCAAGCCTGACGTTGTAAATAAACTTACCTATTAGTTTATGTGTTGTAATTGAGGTTACGATATCAATATGGATTATCCGTTTCTGACCATAAGTTGCGTCTCCCACGAACTCGTTTGTTATTATTGTCACAATCACCACAGTGGTGCCCATTGGCTATTTACTTTAGCCTCGTCCGAAGAGATTAGAATTGAACACTTGTAGTACCACATTACAATGTCACCTTCATGCACTTTAGTTTAAAATCTCTTTTAGATTTTTTTAAAGTCGGATGCCTTAAGGCTTCTACAGACTGGTGCGCTGGCGCGACAAGGGTCGCGTTGCCTGTCGCGCCCGCGATATCGCACCAGTTTGTAGGAGTCTTTATTCTCGCTGTCAGTTTGCCGTCAATACTTCATTCACATTTCAGTGCTCCGCCTTTATTGCGCACAAAATTTATTTATGTTGTTTTTTTGTATACTTAACCATTATTATATTATATTATATAATATAATAATGGTTAAGTATACACTATTATATTATATTATATAATAATACATTTTTATTTTGCTGAAAAGAATGCAATCTCATAGTGGCTCCATCGATGATAATTATGATTATTATTATTTATTGTTATTATTATGGAACTTCACTTACAGGTAAGTTCCTTTAATCACTAAATATGATAGCCGTAGGTACCTACTTCGGTAAATGTTTTGACGTTCGAGACTATTGTCTTGTAAATGAAAGAGATCGTTTGAGACAAAACGGATTCATTCGTTTCTTGGCTTATTTAATATTTTAGGGGTTGCTACACACAAGCTTGTTCCGGTCGGCACATTTGATACGGCAGTATTTGTTGAAGAAAAAATTCAACCCGAAGCAATCACTATACATACATATTGGTCTTCCAATCGGTTCATGCCGCTTGGCATCTACCATCGCTGAATCATGTTCGAGCTTGGCACAATTCGAGCTAAGACGAGCTGCTTTTTTCCGAACATAATTATATCTCTCATAGTCAGCCTATAATGTTCTCACTGCTGGGACACAGGCCTCCTCTCGATGAAAGAGAAAACATAACCCTTGACCCTTGTAATTTTTGAACAAAATATTATTATTATTATATATCTACATACATAAATATATCTGATTTTGCGAAACGGTTGTGCCGATTCAAAAACCCGAACAAGTATGTAGCATGTACCTGTTCGGGGTTTCGCATGCCTCATATTAATTATGAGGTATTTTTGATTTAATGCTTTTTTTTTATTCTTAAATATTTTCCATACCTAAATATTGTGCATTGTTTTTTAACACTTCCGGGATAGTAAACGGCCTTATACGTCATAATAATCAAACTTCTATTTTGTCTCGGTCAACGGCCCGGAAAGTGTCAAAGTAGTGCAATAATTCTATTACCATAGTATTATGTCATCATACGAGTAGAACAGGTGGACCACTCTTTAAAACTATAACCTGTTATGGAAAGTTACCTCAGATTTATATTTGTGTATCTGAAGTGCTAAGATTTTAGATACTATCTTTATCGTATACCTACATAATTGACTTCTTTTTTTCTTTGTAGTCGTATTTATCTAATTCTGTTGTGTGACATCTTATTTTCTTTCGATATTTATAATAAGGGATCTTATATAATATTTATGGAACATATTAAATTAGTTTTCAGAAAACGCTGTTTGCTTTTTTTTATTGACGCTAAATCGTTCGATTCCGATCTTGTAATTTTTATCCACATCATTTTTATTTTCCCTTCATTTACCAATTTCAAAATTATATTATATAAACTAGTGGCCGCCCACGGGTTGAAATTCGACCCCCTCCACTTACATAGTATTTACTAATTCCATGCTATTAAAAAGTACTTATTCCATGATCAAGCTGGGTACTATGTGCGTGTGTGTCAAACGCATGGTAGTGTGTCATGTAGGTCTTTTTATTAATTTAATTTATTTGTAATGCATATTAAATAAAAATATTTGCTTTCTGTGCTCCTCCTCTATAAAAACTTTCAGTGTGCCAAATTTCATACTTTTCCGTCCGCGTAATTTTTTTAATAAGGGTACAGTTCACGTATTAATATAATGATAAGCCAACATTGAACGAAGCTTATAATAAACAAAATAATAAAGCCACTTTTAATCTATCACGTCTAATAATGTGATGAGCTTTGTCTCAACGTGCCTCAGATGATAGTAAGTGTTGAGGCGCCCGCGCCGTAACCACTGATATTATGACGGACAGAAGAGCAGGGGGCACTATTATAGGAACTCGATTGTTATTCACTGATTAATAATTATCTGAAAATGTCGAAAGCAACTCTTGGAAAAGTAACTTTATGAAGCATAGGAAAGGAATAGAGTACATCATACACCTTTAATCAATAGTTAAATAATATTATATTTTTGTAGGTTATTAATCCTGCAAAAAACAGAAAGGGTTAAGGCATGTTTCAAGTGTATACGTGCAATATCTGCCTACTAGAAAAATTTAAGAATGAAGTAAAGTTTTAAAAGTTATCTGCCAGATACAGAAGTAAAGTGGAACTTATCTAAAGGTAGTGAAAGAAACCGCAGAAAGTCGTTAATGTTGTTATGTTTTAACTTATTGTTTATGTTAATATTCTGATTTCCGATCCGACCTTAATATATTAATTTATTTTAAACCGTTCGGATTGCTTCCTAATCAAACAATCAATGAGATAGTAAACAGCAACATTAATAAACATAAAAAGTGTTTGTGTGTAACTTTCACATTTTGAGTTTAATCCCCGATTCGAAAGTAATTATTTAAATTTCGCCGAACACTCGTATTAATTTAAACTGTTAATTTATTTAGTTTATTATACAAATTATTTGGCAAATGATTTAGTTTTTTAACTTTTACTTACATATTTTTGGTATAACTACCGGCATTATTAGTAATCGATCTTCAAAATGGTATAATTTCGTCTAGCTTCAACCTAATGGCCGAAATTATGATGATAATTCAAATTATTTTTCAAAATCTGTTTTTATGTCCGACCTCTCTGTAATATGTGCAATTGGAATGATTCCTTAGGCTATTTATACAAAAACCATGAACATTATAGTAGCTTTCATAAAAAAAATATTAGTAGGTACCTACGACAGTTTTCGTAAGTTCTTACAATTGTTTTTCAGACCTTAGCTGCGCCGACCACAAGCGCTCTGGGGCTCTGTCTCGCAGAGAGTCGTAGTGTTATGCTGAGCGATGACCGTTTTGCGTGGATATGACGCATATTTTTCCCAAACTTGTTATTTTCGGGTTTGTATTCTTTCTATGCGTCATGTTTACCGCAAATAAAAGTATTTTCGTTATTTTTTTTTTTTTTGATATGTGAGCCTACAAAAAAAGTACCTATTGAAATCTTAATTTTGCTTCAGTTTTATAAAGGGTCATCTCAATAAGAACATTTTATTTGATTCATAATAAAAATGTGCTGCTGTGCAATTTGGCAGAAGTAAATATTATATCTATAAATTAATAATCTGAATAAACACTTTTTAATTTTTTTTTTACGAAGTTAGTAGAAACCACAAAAAAGTTAATTATATTATTATCAATAATTCCAAAATCGTCTTTTAAAACTAATTTCCAAACCAAACCCTTTGTCCACAACACTTAGTAGCCCCCATTACCACGACAAGCACAACTTCGACCGACAGGTGCACGCACATAACTATGATTGAGCTATTGTTTCCCACGACTATGATTACTGCCCGAATGCCCGGGCAACGCGGGGCAGTGCGGGGCAACGCAGGACAGTGCGGGGAAGCGCGGGGCAGCGCGGGCAGTTATTTTGAATTAAAAGATGAAGTGAGCATTTTAGTAATGATAGTTTTGTTTGTTCTGTGGTTGATGAGTTATGGGTAGGGGGAGGTGGGTATTTGTTGTTTATTAGGGTTTTTTTTATTATATATTAATTGTTTTGTGTTCATTAATTAGGAAGAAATCACTCATATTAACCAAAAATTTTTGTATATCAAATTATAGACAGTGGCGTCTTATAGTGCACTAATAAGAGTCTACAATACCTCAAATTGCTTAGCATGGTCTTCCATTATATGGAAAATACTGAAGCATTAATTTTGAAATAAATATATAGTAAAGTTGAGTATTAATATATACACGATTCCATAAAGGCTTCTACATACCGGGGCGACTTGTCGCGCGACGCGACGCGACACAAAGGCACCGCTCGTCCCGCGGCACGCGGGGCCATTGTGCCGTGTCGCATCGCGCGACAAGTCGCGCTGGTATATAGAAGCCTTAAAACTTTCTCGATGGAAAAAAATTACAAAGGTACCTCCAAACCGAACAATAAACCGCTAAAGGTATTCAAAAAATTCTTCAAATTAGATCATTCATCATTAATTTCACCCAAAAGACGTCGACTACTGGAATTAGGCCTCCCCCAAAGGGAGAGTTTGCCATAATCGCCACGCTTGGCAGGCGGGTTGGCGATCGCAGTATGGTGTTAAAATACATACAGAATGCTGCTGCCCATTCTCTAGTAACCCTCCCCGAATCAAATATAAAAATAATTAAATCAATCAATCAACTCAGCCTATCGCAGTCCACTGCTGGATATAGGCCTCTCCCAGGCTGCACCACAACACCCTGTCCTCCGCCTTCCGCATCCAGTCTGACCCAGCCACCTTCTTAAGGTCGTCGGTCCATCTAGCTGGGGGGCGTCCCACACTACGCTTGCCGATACGCGGTCTCCATCCAGGACTCGTCTGCTCCATCGGCCATCGGTCCTTCAACAAACATGGGCAGCCCACTGCCACTTCAGTTTGCTTACTCTGCAAGCTATGTCGGTAACTCCGGTTCTTTTCCGGATAAAAATAATTACAATTTAATAAATTTTCACACATATTATACAACATTATTTTTAGTATATTCGAAATCTGAATATAGTTTGTTCAGAATATGGAACTGAATCGATTTCAATAATTTTTACACCATGTTATATTTTGTCCCAAAAATATTTAAGTGTGATGGAAAATGTTATCATCATTTAATTACTTACAATACAATCGCTGTACGGTCAGGTACCTACTGCCAAATTATTATCAATGAGCGCAAGACGACCCTGGAGGCGCGGGGGCGCCGCTAGCATGTTTTTGTACGGACAACCCGGTAACATAACAACCTTATAACTTTGACCCCCTTATTACAAAACAAGGTTTATTTTCAGAACCAGGTTTAAAACATGGAGCCATTCTTGAATTTCGAACTTTATTCCGACTATGGTAAAGTTCCTAAACACAAAACTGACAACTTAGTACCGAACTAAGTTTTCACTTTTGTATAAAGAACGGTATTTCAATCACTGTTACGTTCTTATTACAAAAACTGGCTCCATGGTTTAAGCCATGTCAAAATATAAATCTTGTTTTGTAATAAGGCGGTGTGAGTTTTCATGATACAGTTTTGAAATTTTGTACATAGATTCTTTACGTAATAATACTAGACACGTGTAAAAGCTTCTACATACCAGCGCGACTTGTCGCGCGACGCGACACGGCACAAAGGCCCCGCGTGTCACAGGACGAGCGGTGCCTTTGTGTCGCGTCGCGTCGCGCGACAAGTCGCCCCGGTATGTAGAAGTCTTAATACTTTTCGGGTTTCGCATATACTAAAACTAATATTGTAGGTATACGTTACAATAAGAACCGTTAAAATAAAAGCTAGACAAAAAATAACCTCGTCTGGAGTGCAAAGTTCGTCCATCACTGACAAACCGTCTGACATTGTATTTACACGCAGTAGGGCGCCCGCGCAACAATTAACGTTACACCGTGTAATGATCCACTGTCTGTAACATACAATCATTTTAAAAGATGAGTAGGTAGTAGACAGAAGTCTTCTGTACCTTCTCATCTTTTGGAATGTTTAATGAAAATACTGAAAAATATACAACACGCACAACCTCTTAAGGGGTCATTGTATTCATCATTTTGAACAACCCCGGGCCTTGTGAAGGATAAGGTGCGAAGCCCTTTTTGAGATATGATTTTTTTTAATATTCTAACCTAACTTTAAAATTTTCTTGTGGGAGTGGAGGCAGGGAGGACGGGGCTTAGTACCCCCCTGTGAAGGAAAAGTTGCGGAGCCCACCCCTTTTGATTTAGGATTTTTTTTAATATTCTAACCTAACATTCGATTTTTTTTTTTATTTACCATCAATAGAGGGGATCTGATCTGTTTTTTGGTCACAGTTCTAACCTAACCTAACCCAAATGAAGCGATTTTGTTTTTTTTTTCTCGTTAATCCATTTATCTCCGCACCTTAAAACTTTACGTGGAAGCTTCTAATAATATTATCTATCTGTAAAAAAAAATATGGACTCCCAAGTCGTGGGATTGTCATCTATAACTTAGCCCCTATTCGAGTCCCCTAAAACTGATATTTTTTGTAATGCTGTTTCTTGCACGAAATACTAAATTTATTTGCGGCATAACACTATTATTTTATGGAAGCTACTTAATTGAAGAACAACAATACAACATTTTATAATAAAAAAATAATAAAAAAACAATCAATAATGAAACTGCGCAGCACAAACAGATCAGTCACACTCAATACCACATTGCAAATTCACACAAGTAACCTTTTACGTAACGCATAAATAATAGAAATACAAAGATTATTGATATGGCGTAGATAATCACAATGTTTCCCCAGCCGCTGTACACAATGGCCCATTATGAACGATTACAAAGTAATCCTTATACCAATAGGTATGCGATGAATATTTACAATAGATTTAGTCACGAGTTCGAATAAGTTATTCAATAATAAAGTAAATAAATTTTATTCCTGGAAGGATATTCTTGAAGAAAATTGTTTGCCTCGTAGTGAGTAATACTTTTAATGAAACAACGAATATTACTAAGTAATTCGTTTACTCATAAGCCCAAGAATCAATAAGTTAATCCATTCAGCGTGGCATCGGCAAAAAACGAACGTTAGCGTGCAAAACTGATAGTTCATTTACTGTATACTGGGCAAGTGTACACCTACCCCTTAGCACGAAAACCAACGTATTCCACATTGGGCACCCACTTAAATGGCACCTGAGCTATTCCACATACGGCACCTATCGATATTTTTTGCGTGTGCCATTAGTGGAATAATTTGGTATTTCAAATTTGATTCCAAAAATGGCCCTACGGATTAGTACGTACTAGTGTTGGGACGTTTTTTAGGACCACAAAATCAAAAATTCGATTAAAATCAGTCACAAAGGGCACCTACGGATTAGTATACGTACTAGACGTACAAATCTGTAGGTGCCATTTGTGGTTGTCCATTTGGTGCCGAACGTAAAGAATAGCACAATCCCATTTCTTCCCGTGGGTATAAAAGGTAAAAGGCGACTAAGGGACTTACTAGAGAATGGGCAGCAGCGTTCTCTACGCATTTTAACACCATACTGCGATCACCAACCCACCTGCCAAGCGTGGCGATTATGACAAGTCCCCCCTTCTTTTGGGGGAGGCCCATGTTCAGCAGTGGACGTCTTTCGTCTGAAATGATGATCATGATGAGTTTGGCAGTAAATATAGTTTTTTATGCTTTGGGTAGACATTACTTCCTGAATTTATTTCATAACGTATTTTACTACAATACTTAAATATTCACAGATAGAATTGATGTGTATGCGTTCTAGTTTTACATACATTTTTTGCATAACTTACTTGCATTATATGAACGCGTAATAATAGATTTAAAAGTCACTAAAATCATATATCTGCGCCTTAAACCATTTTCTGCCATTACCATTTACACAATCTCTATTCTTTACGTCATCAAGATTAACATTGACAAAATTTATTATTAAATCGCTATCACCATTTCTACCTTCACTGCATTTCGATAAAAAAGCATAAATAAATGCTGTTACTTTTAAGGCACTACGCGTAACTGCCGCGTTTTAAGTAATAACATTGCCTCGAATTTTGTAGAAAATGTTTATGTCTGCCTCTGACCTGACCTCGGTCTTGTAATAAGTAACTTTTGTCGTATCTTGACTCTAGGGTACTTTATGATTTTTCTATGCTAATCATAAAGGGTATTGTATAGTTGGATGTTAGTTAAGGAACGCTGCTATAGAAGAATGTTGGACCGTTCAACTTGAAAGCAGATGATTGCACCTGTCTAACCTATAAACTACCAGTTGAAGCGAACATCTGGGAAAAGTCTACTGGATACCAGCAACACAGAACAGATTTTTGGATTTCTATTGGCCTAGCACAAGAAGCGTTTTGTCGACGGAAGAGTAGACAAAATTACGTTTCCGTGTAGACAGTAGAACATTTTCGGTAGACGAGCGCTTTCTGTTCTACAGTAGAAATAGAAATAGACAGCGTCCTGCTCAAGAATGCAGCAGCTGATGGCTAATTTGTGGTAAGAAACTTTTAACTTTAATCTACTTGTTTAGGAAAATTAGTGATCGCCCACTGGTCGAAATTCGAACCCCTCTTCTTACAATCAATAAAGTACTTACTAATTCCATGAGTACACCAATTCCATGAGTACACTAATTCCATGCTATTATAGAGTACTTACTAATTCCATGCTCAAGCTGTCACTGCTGTCACCTATCTAGCCAGCCTCTTATGTGTGTGTGGGTTAAACGCATGGTAGTGTGACAAATGTTTTTTTAATTATTTTACTAGCTTTTGCCCGCGGCTTCACTCGCATTCATTTAGAATTTGACAATCATTTCGGGTTGTACTCAGCTTGCCCCTTATTATAATTCAATCATGATTCGAAAGACACGTGGCGCCATCTATTCTCTTAAGAACGTTATTGTGGTTTTCCTTGGGAACAGTACTTTTTCTTCGGGATTTAAGGTACCCTATGTCCGTTCCTGTACACCTGACAACGTATATTTAAAATTTCAGGATGATCGGTTCAGTGGTTTAGGCGTGAAAAGGTAACAAACAAACAAACAAACTTACTTTCGCATTTATAATATTAGTTAGGATTTGATTTCATAAGCATATTAGATAAAAATATTAGCTTTCTGCACTCCTCCTCCATGTCAACTTTAACTGTGCCAAATGATATACTCCTCTGTCCGCGTAATTTTCGTAAAAAGGGGTACTAAGTTTTTGCTTAACGTATTAATGAATTAATGAATGATATTTATTTGCAACAATATGGTATCAGGTAGATACATCCTACGTTTTCTTCTGAATAAGTCAACAAACTACTATTTCTGTATGAACGATCAAAGGAAATCCTAACTTATCCGAAGCAGGGTGCTATAAATTTCGAGCTCGCTCTTTAGCCTGCATTCTCCATATCCTTAAGTGCCCATGGCGTCCAATAGATAAAAGACGGCCCTGGTCATCTTACCTAAATCCAAGTATATATAATCAGCCTATTTAATGATCCCACTGTACAGGCCTCCTCTCTATGAGAGGCAGTGGGCCAAAATCCACCACGCGGGCCCAGTACGGGTTTGTGTGCGACATGTCTTCGAATTTTTAGTTCTGGGACATGCCGGTTTCCTCACGATGTTTTCCTTCACCGTTTTGAGAGCAGTGATGATGAAATAATTTACATAAAATAAAGCGCCTGTCTGGTTCGAACCCACGACCTACAACAACTCGTAAGTCGGGGCCGTTACCACTGGGTCACCGCTGCTCTAAATCAAAGTAATCTAATCATCATCATCATTTCAGCCGAAAGACGTCCATTGCTGGACATAAGCCTCCCCCAAAAGGGGGAGTTTGCCATAACCGCCACGCTTGGCAGGCGGGTTGGCGATCGCAGTATGTTATTAAAACGCATAGAGAACGCTGCTGCCCATTATCTAGTAAGTCCTTTAGTCGCCTTTTACGACACCCGCGGGAAGAAATGGGATGGTGCTATTCTTTACGTCCGGCACCAAACGGAAATCCAAGTAACAAAACCCAGTTACTAAACACGAACTCATAAACTTACCTTTCCTACACCTATCGTAATTCCGGTAACACCATTAGCAAGTCTTGTACCAAATAAGCGTAAACCATCAGACGCTTCATAGACGTTCAAAAGAAATAATGACTGCGTATTAAAGTTTGTAGTTAAGATTCCGGATACAGAGGTCGCGGGATCAATTCACGGTTGAATCAAACTGTTGGGTTTAACACATCACTAAGTAGGTTTTGAACATGTTTTGTAGTAATGTAAAGTAGTTAAAATTGTAGACCGTAGTTAGAATGAAAGTAATTATGCTACTAAAAAAGGATACTTCTAGAAATATTGGTGTTTTGTTTTGTATGCCCTTCAGTGATCACGAAACCTGTAAGTATAAGGAGTCCCCGAAACGATCAATTGCAATTGATCAATTGCCATCAGTTTGTATTGATGTAATTTTGTCAATCGCTTCAATTGGCTTTGGTAGATAATCTATTTGGGCATCAATCACGTAAAAATGTACAATTGCCAATTGACAATTTAAGATGACATCTTATTTTATTGAAACTCCGTACTGTGCTAGGCCAGCTCAAGTTTAAAGTCTTACCAGCGACGCGGTCGACTGTACAAGCAACAATTGAAATGTTCCAAGGCTTTCTGTAATTTCCACTTAAGGGTCGGGTAAGCGCCGTTGTCCTTGGCCATATCAATGCGCGTCGCGTTCACGCCGCGTTGCCGTTCGGTTTCCAAGGGAACATTTCTTTTTTGTAACGAACATATGAATATTTGAAAAAAAACACAGAATTAAATAATAGATAATAAAATAGTCTGTTCATTCAAAATAAATATGATAATTATCTTAAATAGTCTGAAAATAATATTGTTTTTATGCTTTTGGAGACATAAATTCCTGAATTTATTTCATAAATTATTTTACAACAATACTTAAATATTCACTTATAGCATGTGTACGCGTTCTAGTTTAACATATCTACATTTTTGCATAACTTACTTGCTTTATTTGAAGGCGTAATAACAGATTTAAAAGTCACTAAAATCATAAATATCTGCGCCTTAAGAAAATCTGAGGTAGATATTACTCCATCGGATTACTTTTTAAATATTCCAACCCGTTTCATCTCAAAATTTAAACGAGTTGGAATACTAAATCTGTATGATGTGTTATTTATTATAGTCATTCCACATAACATTATGCTTTCTTATTCGGTTCAAATTAAATAATAAAACCTACTTACTTAAACATTTATTTTATATTTAAATACATCAATCTACGGAATACCGCCGTCCTGAATTCATCAAAATATCAAGTTACATCTTTTCTTTTTGTAGTTAGTATTCTGTATCCTAAATACGCAGTGATCACTAAAATGATAATAGGCTATAATATGAAATCTAACAATCTATATAAATAAAAATTAAATTTGAATGGTGTTCGTTGGTAAGCGCACCACTTGAGAACGGCTGGACCGACTTGGGTATTTTTTGTTTTAAAATATTCGTAATAGTCCGAATTAGATTTTTATGGAATGAAAAATTGTAAAAGTTGCCCGAAATATTGGAAAATTCGGGAAAAACTGAACTCAAAACCATAATTATACAAATGGTCAATCATTGTCGTTTTTTTATCTAATGCAAAGCAAAAACCTATATAACACAGAAAAATAATAATTATAATAAAGATTAACGTTTTACTCAATTATTTTGAACTTACCAAAGTATATTTTAAACCTTGTAGAGTTCAATTTAGAAGCAAATTACTTTATGTTTTTATAATATTCAAAGCATTAAGCCTACAAAGAAAAAAAAAACAATATATGTACAAGTTTTATTACAAAATGATGGATCATAAAAATCGAAAACAGGTACCTGTAGAAAAACTAGATTAATTAATATTTTATTTCTTCTGCTGCCACTTCAAACACGTTACAATTTAAAAAAGCTCGTAACTCATGTTAATCATAGCTATTAAAATAATTATATTTTTGACACAAACGACAGGACTTTGACCTCTGCACACACACACTTACCTAAACTATGTTTTACCAATTTTTTCTTTGTATTCATCCCAGACACATTGAAAATGCAAAAGAAGTCGGTTTATAATAAAAACGGATCAGTGCTTATTATTAGTTTTTACCTTATATTGGGTGGACGTACCTAAATATTTAAAATTAAAGGTAGTTTTGGGCACGCGACACCTGACTGCACCAATTTTATTAATGCTGACCGATTAAGAAAAAAAAAACACTTAGTCAGTTTCTTCTAAACAAAAAACTCTCTCAAGCCATGTTTTACCCAATTAAACCAGCAAAAATTGATCTAAACACAAAAAATACCGTATCACAAAATAAGTCATACAAATTCAGACCGCATTCGTCTACCCCGCACTAAGCCATCCGACTCGTAAGTTACAGTCAACACCGCGTCACTCGACCATCAAGGTAGGTTCTACAAACTAAGTACTTATAGAAACAGATGAAGTGCTTATTATAATTTTTCATTATGTAAGGACTTAAATGCCATTTCTTCCCGTAGGTGTCGTAAAAGGCGATTAAGGGACTTACTAGAGAATGGGCAGCAGCATTCTCTATGCATTTTTAAAACCATACTGCGATCGCCAACCCGCCTGCCAAGCGTGGCGATTATGGAAAATCCCCCCCCCCTTTTTGGGGGAGGCCTATGTCCAGCAGTGGACGTCTTTCAGCTGATGATGATGATGATGAAGGACTTAAATAGGTGACACGAGCAAAAATTGATCTAAACATAAAAAATACCGTATCACAAATAAGTCATACAAATTCAGTCTGCATTCGTCTACCCCGCACTAAGCCATCCGACTCGTAAGTTACAGTCGACACCACGTCACTCGACCATCAAGGTAGGTTCTACAAACTAAGTACTTATAGAAACAGATGAAGTGCATTATTATTATTTTTACATTATTTAAGGACTTTAAATAGGTGACACTTACTTAGCTAGTTTTTCCTCTATCCTATCTCTTACGCTTTGTTGTACACAATTAAACCAGCATAAATTCATCAAAACACAAAAAAAAACGGTATCATAAAATAAGTCATACCAATTCAGTCCGCATTCGTCTACCCCGCACTAAGCCATCCGACTCGTAAGTTACAGTAGACACCGCGTCACTCGACCATCAAGTTATGTTCTACAAACTAAGCACTTATAGAAACAGATGAAGTGCATTGATAATATTTTTACATTATTTAAGGACTTTAGGTGACACGAGCTCCGCCACACTCCGTCGCTTTTATAAGTATTTTAAGGCGATTAAAGCAAAAAAAGCTACTTAGCTAGTTTTTCCTCTATCCTATCTCTTACGCTTTGTTGTACACAATTAAACCAGCATAAAAATCATCAAAACACAAAAAAAAACCGTATCACAAAATAAGTCATACAAATTCAGTCCGCATTCGTCTACCCCGCACTAAGCCATTCGACTCGTAAGTTACAGTCGACACCGCGTCACCCGACCATCAAGGTAGGTTTTGCAAGAAATCCGAAGTGGACGCACTGCCTTATACGGCTAGGTAGACGATCTAAAAAGTGGAACGCAGCCTGTCTAAGAGCGTACTATTGTGAGAATATTTATTGTCCTGATGATAATTGTTTTTAGCTTCGAAAGTTGCGTTAACTGGATAAATGCTGGAACTTGGAAGTTTCTCGTTATAAGTGCGTGCGGTTTCCTTGGAGAGAGTTTTTAGAAGTTATACATTTGAAATACCTTTCTAATTAAGCATCTGCAATTAATACATCGTCAGGTTTGATATTAGGGATGATACAAAATACGACCACTTATACACAATCCATCCCATTTCTTCCCGTGGGTGTCGTAAAAAGCGACTAAGGGATTTACTAGAGAATGGGCAGCAGCGTTCTCTATGCATTTTTAAAATCATACTGCGATCGCCAACCCGTCTGTCAAGCGTGGCGATTATGGCAAATCCCCCCCTTTTTTGGGGGAGGCCTATGTCCAGCAGTGGACGTCTTTCGGCTGAAATGATGATACAAAATCAGCCAATGACCCCATTGCTGGGACACAGGTCTCCTCTTTCTGTCTTAAGCGTTGTGGTATCGGCACGGTGGAGTCCATTGAAAATCTTTTGAAATAACATGTGCAGTTCTTCACATCTTGCTACCATAACATATAAATTAAAGGCAAAAGGTACCTGAAGAAGAATAAGGTAGTTTTAAGGTGAACAAAACTATAAAATTGAAAGTCGGGCAGAGCGTTGAAGCACAGTATCCTACCCAGCCTACTTGTAGTATACACTTCACCTGGCAATGCAGTACCTCTTACTCAAAAGCTAATAACGATAATGGCTGTTTTTGTATGTGAGTTTAAATGTTTGTAACACCCAGGAGAAATTACTGGTGTGGGGCAATGTTTAAAAAAAAAAATCAACAAAAACCGAAGAAGTTACAGTAACAATAATAGATTGAAGTAACTTCCATTAAAATTTACTTGTATTTATATAGAGATGTGAATTTCAAGATGTGTGCAGTCATTTGTAGGTTACAAATGACTGCACGCATCTTGAAATTCACATCTCGTCTATAATTCACAATAATACATTTGCGGTACTTAAAAAACGTCATTATCATGAACCATCAATGAGCAAGTAAAACAGTAGAATAGACTTACACTGCTGTGCAATAATAACTGACACACAGTAATCCAGGACAAAAAGTTAATGAGTTGAGGTGATCCGACATATAGGGCGAGGCGATGTCGAGGCGATGCTATCGTTAAAGCTGAAATGTCAGGTTTAAAAAGAAAATGAAACAATGGTATTGTTTTTCATTTGTATTGCAAGATTGTACTTCTGTTATTTTTGGTAGAACATTGATTATAATTTATAACATACATTATTACTGCAACAATTTATTTGAACCTTAATCTTTTGTCAAGGTGCCACCTAAATATGAATGGCATTTCTTTTTTTTTCTGGTTGGGAAGTTATCAAATAACTTCTCCCGCTCTGAGCGGAGTGGGAGGGCGCGTCAGACTTTTACTGACTAAAAATCACCCGTATTCCTTCATTTGCCTGTGTGCCAGGGTCACGATATCCCTTTCGGACAAACTCGCAACCCTGGCAGGAAATATGAATGGCTGAAGATTTAATTCTACTCTATATTGTAAGGATCGTAATTAAAAACCATCAGGCTACGCCGGAGTTGGTGCGGATGGGTGACCATCTTTACATACCGAGACTCCTCCATGCCTCGGAAAGCACTTAAGCCGTTGGCTCCGGCTGTCATTCGTGGATCTTTGACAGTCGTTAAGGGTCGTCAGAACCCCGAAAGTCTGATATCCAGTCTTACCTAGGGGTATCGTATTACCCAGATACTGGGTTGTGGAGTTCAGAGTTCAGATTTTGGCGGGACGTCCCGATTTTTAGCCCAAAATTAAATGTTCCGCGCGACAGGCTCAGTCCCGCTTTTCGGGGATAGAAAAATAAATAAGTAAGTAATGTATTACGTTAATACTCTGAAGAGTTATTTAATTGCCTTAGGAACGTACAAGGCAAGCCATACAGTTCTTAATTAGCATTGTAAAGTAACGTATTTTCATTACAATACCATTTTCTATTACAATTATATCATTATAAACTTAATTTAAAACTCAAATAAAAGGATAAGTGGTAAAAAATAAGTGATTATTTACGTTTTCTTATTAAGTCCCGTTTTTGCTGACAGAATCCTGCTTTTTTTTAAATCTGGCAACGCTGCTAATTAGCCACATTTTAATTTAATTCAATTCAAATTGTTTATTTGCAAGAAAATGAAGATCTGACAGCCTTAAGGTCATTGTATTCTGCCTGCGAGCAAGCATGCAAATTATTCATGATTTTAAGTCATAATTATCATGCAGATTCTATTAATACCTAGTACATTATTATTACATTATTATCACGCATTATGATTACATACAAATGTCCTTTAAACTAAAATAAATTCACTAACTAATTACTCTAACAGTTTATTCGTCTTGTCTCCCCGACAATAACGACATGCCGTCCTCCTTCCGAGTGTCATCTAATAGTGCAACATTGTGCTGGTTTTGAATATCAAAATGTTGAGTAGGTAACTTATCTACGTCTTTTTACTTTTAATATCATCATTAGCATCATCATTTCAGCCGAAAAACGTCCACTGCTGGACACAGGCCTCCTCCAAAGCGAGAGGTTTGCCATAATCGCCACGCTTGGCAGGCGGGTTGGCGATCGCAGTATGATGTTAAAATGCATAGAGAACGCTGCGGCCCATGTCCAGCAGTGGACGTCTTTCGGCTGGAATGATGAAGTGACCAGTGGCAATGACGGAAAACATGACTCGCGCCGGTAAGATCTCTTTGACTTTATCCAGAAGAAAGTGGATTATATAGTGATGTTTTAGTAAGTTCATATGAAATATTCTTTACGTCCGGCACCACACGGATCCTTGCTTTTAACATAATTAAGAAAAAACTTTTAAATAGTTACTACACAAGAGTTTGAAAATCAAAAGTTAAACTAAGAAAGCATATAAACTTGGCTGACACATACTTACATAAGACATGCATTGTGTCCTAACTAAATGAATGTTTAAGTACCTACCTACTAAGATCTATTACGAAGATAAAATAGTTACGAGCTATAAATTACAGCTCCTTCTGTGGTGGACGGTCAGCATTAGGTCGCAGATGACACACACACACATTAAAGCCTTGATAGAGGGAAATGAGAAACAAGGCGTCAGGTGAAAGGTTTTGCTAGGAAACAATATTGCAAATACAATTTATTATTATAGGATTTATACAGCGATTTATGTACTCTAAACTAGATTTTAGTGAGCTTTGTCTGGTGAGCGCTTTCCTTGCAGTGATGTAACTGAGTTAAATGGAGATATGCAATTTGAATGTGCGTATACGTAATCGTGTCTCTCCTGCTCCCTTTAATCCATCCAAAGGTTGTCTGTAAAAGATCGCTTTTAGCGATAAGACCGCCCATTGTGTCACCCTATGTCAAATTTAAACATTTATACCTGTAACTTTTATGGTGTACATAATAAAGAGTATTCTATTCTATTCTATCAATTTTTAGAGGCATGAGGAACAGAGTGTAAAGTTCACTCATCCTCTATAGAAAAGGGAAGATCCTCCGACCAGACGGGTGTTGTGTCTGGTGGGCAACTGCCCGATGGTTGATTTCGGGATTTTGTTTATATGCTAGTTGCGCGGTAAACTCTGCTTGTGCGATGCAGGATTTTGGCGTGACGTCAGTGTGACGTATGTGGCGATGTTGATGCCGCTACAAATTTATTCTCTACTATAGATTACACACATACACACACACATACATATTCCTGTTTTTGGCATGGATTCCCATAATATATATAAATAATAATAGATACTTGTGCACTGTCTCTTCCCTCACTCTCATAGTATGATGGGATGGCAATCCGACATGATAAGAGAGAGAGATCGGGAGCAGAACCAACAGCTTAACGTGCTTTCCGAAGCATGGGAATATCACACTGCTAACTTACAAACTCCAGGCTGTTACTGAGAAATTCTTAAGAAAAACCTAATAACACTTTGCCCGACCTGGGAATCGAACAAAGGACCCCACGCTCAGCAGTTGCGCTTGCCAAAATCCCATACATCTGGCCAGCATGCGTAGCGTTATACTACGCATGCTGGCCGCCGTAAAAACGGCATCAACGAAAGATACAATGACAGATTAAAGAAAGACTTCTATTCTGAGGACTTCTACGAAGCGATGTCAAAAAAGAAAAGAAATAAAATACGTTTATTTTAGGTAAAAACGACGCAAAGAAAGAACACAAACACAAAAAACCGGCCAAGTGCAAGTCGGATTTGCGCACGAAGGGTTCCGTACCATTATCTGTAAAAACGGATAAAACCACGTTTGTTGTATCGGAGCCCCCTTAAATATTTATTTTATTCCGATTTTTTGTATTTGTTGTTATAGCGGCAACAGAAATACATCATCTGTGTAAATTTCAACTGTCTAACTATCACGGTTCATGAGATACAGCCTGGTGACAGACGGACAGACAGACAGACGGACAGCGGAGCCTTAGTAATAGGGTTCCCTTTTTACCCTTTTTGTACGGAACCCTAAAAAGAACAAGTTGGGGTAAATTATGCGTCGCATAATTTTAAAGTGATGCATAATTTTGCAATCAGCATGATGCTACAACTCTATGCGAGACAAAACCCGGCGTTGGTTTTCACAACAGCCGAAAATTTAAGAAAAGAAATGTCACTTTGTATAAAAAGAGATATTATGTCTATTCATCGTAAATTTTTAATAAAAGTAGCAGTGCCTCGCGAGCTGATCCTGGCTACGATCGATATTGTTTTAAAAATCTTTAATATTAATATCGATGATCTTTGTTACAAAAATAACAATTACTTTTCCAATAACAAAATAACAAAAATCACAAAAGCAAAATTATTATACTCGAAACAAAAGCACACCACAACAAAACAACAAAAATAACAACTAAAAACAACAGAAAATAAAAACAAATAAACTAAAAAAACATTGGAACAGGAGCGGTGTTGCGTGCGCGCCGCGTTCCGTTTCGCACGAGAGGGGCCTCAACTTTTTGTAGCATCCCATAATCGAAGCAGTAAATTGAAACCTCCGTTCGATAATACACAGATTACAGTGTATTATTTGTAATCTATATTTATATAACATGTAATTTTTCAATTTTATTCGTTTAGTTAGGATTTATTTGCGTTTTGGGTGGTTATAGACGAGCCGAATTTCAGAAACCGGGGATATTGAGTGCAAGTTGGATAACTTTAAAACCATGTCGGTGCAAAACGTCTTCCTCATTGAAATAATGTAATGAATAATTATAAGTTTCTTTAAAGAAGAAATGTTGTAAGAATAAAGTTATTTTACTTAATAATCAAAACAGACGAAATATCTAGAATTTGATATAAGGAAGTTATTTGGGTATCATATTTAAAATAAGATTGGTATTGCTAAAATTAGAATAGCATTCTACCAGACTAAGGCCCGTATTTATAGAGCGTTACTCAGTACCTACTCAAGCATTACTTAAGACTAGTTTCAACCAATCCAATGGCTTGAATCTAGTCTTAAGTAATGTTGGAGTACTGAGTAACGCTCTACAAATACGGGCCTAAAACAGCTAAATCTACCTATCATCGTGCTAAATATAAATTACCCACCTGACAACCTAGTAGAGTTTTCCCCTAGGCTGCTAGGATATTTTGATACAGCAATCTTTACAGGGTCAGTAAGTAAGTACCTAAGTGAATACCAACATGATTTGTACGTCTATAATAATTGAATATTACACTCTTAAATCATTTAAACGAAATAGATTTAAATTAACGACTATCTTTGACTATAGTAGGTACTTAAAATATACAGGATGTTAAAGTAACTGCGTACCATAGCTTATGGGTAGGATCAGTATCGATAAAGGAACCCAGGAAAAAAAAAAATTAAACATAAAAAAGTCCCTTCGTACTTTAACTGGCGTAGGACCGTCAGATAAAATAATTTTAATTCTAAACGATTGCTATTTTAAGTTAGTACGTACTAAATTAGGTTGATCTTGCAATATTTTTTTTGTTTTTTTTTTTCTATTTTTTTTTTCGTTTATTGATACTGAACCTACCCTTAAGCTATGGCACGCAGTTACTTTAATACCCTGTATCATCATCATCATCATTTCAGCCGAAAGACGTCCACTGCTGGACATAGGCCTCCCCCAAACAGGGAGGAGGCCCATGTTTTTATTGTTTACCATAATCGGCACGCTTGGCAGGCAGGTTGGCACACCCACCACCTAGCACCCTGTATATTCTGAATTAAATCTAGATAATAATTTAGTAAGTAATGTTATAGTGTGCAGTATTGTAAAAAGGAAAGGAAAACATTAAACTAGTCGGTTGCTTAACGTCCTGCGCATTCATGTCGGATTGTCGGCCAATCGAAGATATACGTACTACGCATAACTGCTGTGCTGAGAAGCGAAATGGCGTAAGTGTGTTGAGTTCATTTTTGTAGAAAATGGAGGGGTTCTAATTTTGTGAGTTTACGTGGCTCGGGCTTATAAAACGTAGTAACCTTAGAGAAGAAATAAATCTTTCCTTGCCTTGCTTATACCTACTCTCTTCTAGAATGTTGGCTCCATTCTGACTTAAGTAGGAGCTAAGCGACTTTATGGCAATAATAATTTTATAATTTTTCGCAGTGAGAAGATTTTTACATGAAGTCTTTCATTCAGGATATTTAATTAGTCAGTTTTCACATTTGCATCATAATTATAAGTGATCCTATAATTTGTGATCCGTCGCTTACCATCTTGGTTTTAAGATGGTAAGCGACGGATCACAAATTATAAACTCGGTTTTAAAAAGAACAACAAACTGATCGAAATAAATATTTTGTGATTCATCAAATGGTGTAGAATTTAGAAAAAAATAAGGCAATGCCAACCCACATAGTCTTCACAAAAATTTAAATAGTATACTATACAAAGTAAATATTCATGTCATTGTATAAAATAAAACACCATGCTGGGTACCTATATCAAACAAAAACGTTACATGAAATCGCCTAAAAAGTCTTATTATGAATTGACTATTCTAGATATCGAATCTAGTCTTAACTCACTGAACCCTTTTTGATTGGACTGGAACAATTATTTATGTTTAAATAGGTACCTATTGACATCAAAATGTTCCGTTTTTATTGATAGGTAAATTATTTTTCGCTCAGTTCATGTAAATTCTATTCACAAAACACCTTACCTTTATTATTTTATACATTTATCATAATGGTTAAAATAAACATTACAATTACTGCCAATAATTGAAAATACGTTGCAACGTGTGAAATAGGCATGCAGTGTCCATTATGCTTATGTTTAAAATAAAGAAACTTAAACATAAAGTTACACCTGTTGGTTGCGTTCCATTCTGCAATACTTAGAGAGAATTAAGACTGTCTCACACGGTAATTATTTTATGTGGTAGGCGTTCGATCGATTTTTGGTAAAAAAAATCCTTTCTGATGACAATTATAATTTATTTTTAGTTTAATAAGTAAAATTATTAAACTTACGCTGTTTTTCGTACTTATTGTTACTGTTGTATTGTTTTTTTTATTTAGGATGGGTTTGCTCTTGACCATAGTCTAGGGCAGAGGTGACAGAGACAAAGTCAACGATGGAGTGAGCTTACCCAGAAGATGCCTGTTTACTCTAACTTTGAAGAAATTAGGGTTGTACGTTGCGTACGGAAACACAGACGCAGGTAGAGAGTTCCACTCTTTTGCTGTGCACATTATAAAAGTCATTTGAAAACGCTTAGTGCGAATTGGTGGAATAGCAAAAAGGAAGGGATGGTAATCTGCAGTGCGTCTAGATGTCCGATAATAGAAGGGGGCCGGTGGAATGAGGTCGTGGAGTTCTTGGGCACACTCACCGAAGTACAATCTGTAGAAGACCGACAAGCAGGCAACCTTGCGGCGATGGGCCAAGGTTTGAATATTGGCATCCACCAGTTTTACGGACTGTCTGACTGTACTGACTATTGTTTATGGACTCTTTCCTTTATTTATACACACAAGTAAACACAGCTTCAAGGCAAACTTAATGCTCTAGGCCACCGAAGCAAGGAAATCATAATATTACTGTTAATTGTAGTGGTCAGAAGCTTTTTAGTTGTAAATATGACATCTACGGGCTGACATCATTAGTGAGGAATGAGGATCCATTTCTTTTTGGCAAGTGACTTGTATGATACAATTTTCTTACCACATAAAATTCCAGTAAGCTGGGTAGCAGAGGTATAAATAAGTATTGTGTGTGCAGGGTTTTATTTCCAAGATAATAATAGTATGCGAATCAATAGATTCAGGTTACAGTGAGACACCTACGAGAATCGCAACGGACTAATGTAACTTTGTTCTCGTTGTTGACCGGCCATAATACATCTTAATTAATAGGTATTTTAATGAATTAATTATTAATTGAACATTTTTCTTGTTAGAAGCAATTGAAAGACGAGATAATAATTATATTAAAAGATTTTGATTATGGTAGGGATTAGCATTGTAACTTGTAAGTCGTATTATAACCTTTGAATGTTACAAATAATTATTAGTATCACGAACGCTTACACACCCACAGACACCTCAAATCACCTTTCCTCTCTACACACACACGACACACATCACACACTCACACACACATCACACACTCATACAGACATTACACACTCATACACGTTTCCCATTATCCAATTACACCACATCACACGCGCTTACTCACACAATATTGCTGCTGTTACACGTTTTGGCTTCCCTAATTTTGTAAAATAATCTTAGCGGCCGAATGGATGGCCCCTATAACACAGGATTTTCCTAGCATCCACCGATGCTAGGAAAATCCTGTGTTATCGGTGTCATTATTCACAAAAATTGAGCACAAATGCAATATCATATTAAAACGTAACATGCATTGTATTTCTTCTTTTTGCTAAATAAAATTATTCTTATTCTTATTTTTAATAGTACCTACAGGTTACAGTTATCTGATAACTAACTAAAGATAAGGCTTTTTCATATCAATCCCGGTAAAGCTAAAACAATCCAAGTTTCATACCAATCGTTTCTCACGTTTTTCCACCAACAAAAAATATTATATCATTAATATTTCAAACACTAATAAGAAATAAAACTATGAAACCGTTTCCGTACATTTAAAACAAAATAAATGACCCAATACAAAATAACATCGAAAAATTTTCATCGATAATCGAACTCGTTACTCGAACAAATCAATCGATTTGCATTATTTACAGAAAGTAATAACGTTATCAATATTTACTGCTTATGTATTATTTATGGAACGTATACATGTTCTTGTTGTATATAAAATGGAGTAAAAAAAAAGTCTTGTAAGCCCTAGCTTGTTGGTAGCGAGTTGAGCTGCGCATGCGACGACGCGACGGACCGCTTAATCAACGTTCTTAAAAAAGACTTCAACGAGATTCAAGGTGTAGGATTCTATTTTCAAATTGCTTTTGTAAGAAAAGGTTTTATATTTCAATAATTCGGTGTAAAAAGGAAGCTTGATTGGAATTACATAATAAGTGACACTATAGCAATAAGTACTAGTTAAATAATTTGCAAGCAAAAAAAAAGTTCTAGTTTTTCTGATAATTATTTTTGTAATATTATTAAAAACGGATCAGAGTAAAAAAAGTAATCGGAGTAAATTAATAATCTAATAACTCAAACTCAAAGCATTTATTTCAACTAAACCTATTACAGGCACTTTTGAATTGTCAAGGGGTCGGTCAGTCAGAGGGATGAAGCTAGTTGCCTATTCCAAAGCGTAGTAGGTTCCTATGGAGAAGAACGGGCAAGAAACTCCACGGACACACAATAAGTAGGTATATTTTAATACCCAGTGTAGTTAGATTCGTGAGAAATAATTTACGTTAAACGTAAAATCCCATGACTGCTCAAGGCAACGGAAAAACCTATTGTATTCAAGTTTTGATAATCAATTAAATATTAATATCGATACCGATGTAAAAAGTTCAATTATTTTCTCCAGAAACATTAGATATTATATATTTTATAAATCGAAATGTAACAAATTCTTGTTTTGTTTTTATTAATTGCATTGAATTGAAATAGATTCTATCGTTTCATTATGCAAATAAAATTAATTGAGTATATCAGGTATATATATACTATCGATATTTTATTCTTAATTGGTATTTTATTTAACCGTTATTTGTCTGAGTTGTTGAATAATTGCAACATGCATTTTTCGGATTCTTGTGCAATTTTCTTTTGCGGTACCTCTTTTACATACGTTTGTTAATCAGAAGAAGATAAGAACTTTTTATGTCTATAAATTTCAGCGTTAAGTGCTGTATAAAGTATCTTTAATTTAGTAGTTTTAATTTTTGAATACCTAGCAACAATTTTAATTATCATTTTCAGTTAATTCAAGTTTTAGATCTATTAAAAAAGAAAAAAAAAATGTACAGAGAAAATGTTAACAATACTTAAAATAATTTATATACCTATATGTCAGCAATTAAGGTTTTATTATTTATTTATTTTTTCCTATTATAAAAGTTTTTTTTTTTTTTGTTAAAAGCCTCTTTCTTCAAGTTTGACCGCAAGAACAGAAATACTATTTACCTCATCATCATCATTTCAGCCATTTTTTGTTCCCAGATTTGCCATAATCGCCACACTTGGCAGGCGGGTTGGCGATAGCAGTATGGTATTAAAAAAATGCATAGAGAACGCTGCTGCCCATTCTCGAGTAAGTTCCTTAGTCGCCTTTTACGACACCCACGGGAAGAAATGGGATGGTGCTATTCTTTACGTCCGGCACGTAATCAAACATCTCCCTCCAACAACTCCTCTAATTACAACTACACACATTTCAACAACAAAAACCTATGTCAGAATTATCCGCGCTACTTGATGTTAGCTTTCATCTGACACCTTTGTATCGGTTGCCATGGTTACCAAACAGTCTCGGTCCGGTGCCAGCCAACAGGTTGTAACAAAAGAACACTTTATATCTATTTGTTTGTGCATGTGTGAAGGAAAAGTGATACCTTGTTCCTAGTTGATTATTGATGTAGTGAGAATGTTGAATTTCACATGTCTTCGTCTTCGTTTTCCGCGAGAGAGAAATGATCATCCTGTATGCTTTGAATAACTAGCAGCGAAAACCAAACCATATGTAAATCTCTTCTATCATTATTAAACAAACTCATAACCTTCCTTTTTGCTTCGCGGTAGTCTCGGGTAAAAAAAAACAATAATAGTACATTTTTGAATCCAAAAGTATATCGGTTGGATTTAATATTCAAAATATTTTATTTCACATTAACCTACATAGGCACTGAAACGTCAAAAGTTAGGTGCACGGTTCTAATTGGTGGTTTACTATGGAGAAGAGCTGGCAAGAAACAACCAGGCTTTTATTATAACCTAACCATAAAAGTGTAACGTTATAACCAATGTAACCAATGCGGCGCGTCTGGGGATATTTCTGTTAGCCTATTGATTGATATCCGCGGAAAAAGACAATTTATTATCTAATTAAAAACGATGCGGCAGAAAAACTTATGTATTAGTCTCACTAACGGTAACCTATGGATAAATTAAAGTTTTTGCAGTTATAATTTGTCTTGTTGATTAACGGCTCACGGCCGCTGAAGTCAGTAGCTTCATGAATCTTTGGTTACTACCGGTAATACGACGTATTATAGAAGTCCCCACAATCTAAATGATTTGACCACAAAATTGTCCTTTATTTTTTTAACCACAACGGGGTAGCTCTGCACGGTTCCAATTGGCCGTTTCCTATGGAGAAGAGCTGGCAAGAAACAACGAGGCTTATAGTATAACCTTACCATAAAAGTTTAACGTTATAACCAATGTAACCAGTGCGGCGGGTCCTGAGATATTTCTGTTAGCCTATTGATATCCGCGGAAAAAGACAATTTCTTATCTAATTGAAAACGATGTTGCTGAAAAACTTATTTAGTAGTCTCACTAACGATAACCTATGGAGAAATTAAAGTTTTAGCAGTCATCATTTTTCTTGTTGATTAACGGCTCACGGCCGCCGAAGTCAGTAGGTTCATGAATCTTTGGGTATTATACGACGTATTATAAAAATCCCCAAAATCTAAAACTGATTTGACCACAAAATTGTTCTTTATTTTTTAACCACAACGTGGTAGCTCTTTGCCTTCATCTGACCTGACGGTAAGCGATGATTTGCTTAAACTTATGAGGCTTTGTTTTTTGTTTTTTTTTGGGGTAAAACAAAGATATAAATACGTCTAGATAAGCAGTCATCATTTCAGTCGAACGACGTCCACTGCTGGACATAGTCCTCCCCCAAAGGGAGGGGTTTGCCATAATCGCCACGCTTGGCAGGTGGGTTGGCGCAGTATGGTGTTAAAATGCATAGAGAACGCTGCTGCCCATTCTCTAGTAAGTCCCTTAGTCGCCTTTTACGACACCCACGGGAAGAAATAGGGGAGTGCTATTCTTTACGTCCGGCATTTCACAGACGATCGCCAGTCAAAGCTGTGAATTCGTCGAAAAATATACTGTTGGCAGCAAAATGCACCCACACTAGAATAATACGATGACAGCACAATGACGTGATGCGAGTGTAAAACGTAGCTGTCACACACACCAGCATATCAAATTTGGCCTGTTTATTTTAGTTCTTTTGCAGTGCGACACTCTATCTAGACATATAAATAATGAAAGAGGGAAAAGTACTGGAGTGAGTGATCCGTGCTGTTCCATTTGGTGCCGGACGTAAAGAACGATTCTATTTCTTCCCGTGGGTGTCGTAAAAGGCGACTAAGGGATAAGTACTAGAGAATGGGCAGCAGCGTTCTCTATGCATTTTGACACCATACTGCGATCGCCAACCCGCCTTACAACGCTTATTGGGGGAGGCCTATGTCCAGCAGCAGTGGACGTCTTACCAGTAGCAATGACGGAAAACATGACTCTTTCGCCTGCAAGATCTCGGTAATTTACTTTATCCAGAAGAAAGATGATTATTAGTGATGTTTTATTTAGTTCATATGAAATCGCCAACCCGTCTTGGCCAAGCGTTGTGATCAATGCCGTCGTGCTTTCTATGTATAAGAGGCCTGCGGCCTGTAGGCCAATAATAGACTGATATTATTATTAGATCATTTACAAAATTTTCTCGTACTTGAGAACTAGAGACCCACGGAATAAAAATCAACCATCCAGTTTCCTCTAGAAAGCAGAGCCTTAACGGAAGTCAAGCTTGATGTAAGCTTGATAAGAAGTAGTGATAAACACGAACGGCTTCTCCCTTCCCGCCCACGAGCGATTTGTCGGCGATTTTCTCGGCGATTTTTGTCAGAATTCAAAACATTCACACAAAAATCGCGCTCTTGGGCGAGCACCTTTTTTTTTTTTTTTATGAATGGCATCTCGTAGCAGACCTAGAGAGGTCGTTGCTACTTAACCGGATATTCCTGTGGCTGCCCTAAGGTTTTTAATCTTAAAGCCTCCAGCCAGGGCGCAAATTATATATGAGCACCCTACTTTGGCATCTTTTTGTACTGTAAATAGGTACCTATAGTTATCAGAAACCTGTCAAAATTGACATTCCATTAATTAATATATTTATATAGATAAGTGTATGCTATAAGAATTTATTGTTTATGTAAATGGTACACCGCTGACTACCTGCAGTATTGTCTCTCCTTCTCCCTTTAATTCATCCAAAGGTTGTCTGTAAAATATTGCTTTTAGCGATAAGACCGCCCATTGTGTCACTATATGTAAAATTTCAACATTTATATCTGTAATTTTTATGATGTTTATAATAAAAAGTACTTATTCTATTTTGTTTGAAACATTTTCGTTGGTTACTTTGATACATCGCGACAGTAAAAAGGCACAATCTTTCTCCTACTCGTAATTTTTATGTAAGCGATTCTGGGGTTAATTTATAATCGTTGCTTAAACTTAAAATGCGTTTAAATATCAAAAATGTATGGTTAAACATTCGCTAATGACTACTTAACTTTAAGTCAACGTTGCAAGTTTGTAAGCAAAACAGGAACCTAAAAGCTGTTTAATTACTTTTAGCAATCAAATCCGTTATTTTAGTTTCATTGCGGAATTTTATTTGATTAAACTAATTGATCAGTACCTACGTAAGTACATTAGGCCTGCATCTATTTACAGATCCAATGTATATTTTATTTAGTTTTTAATTAAAAAAATAAATAAGAAACAAATTATAAACATACTATGTTTATAATGTGTTTATTATTTAATTATGAACATTGATGATATACTATTTCATTAAGTTTAGCAGCAGTTAACTTTATAAAGAAGATGTAACTTATAATGTTACCTACATTACAAAATACATCATATAATTAAAGTAACATTTAATGGGTATGGCTTTTATAATTAAAAACTTAATAAAATATATATTGAAAACGTAAATAGGTGTAGTTTAATGTGCGTAGGTACTAATCAATTAGTTTAATGAAATATTCCGCAATGCAATGAAAACAACGGATTTGATTGCCAAAAGTTATTAAACAGCTTTTTGGTTCCTGTTTTGCTAATCTTACGATAACCAAAGATTTTATTATAATTGTAATTACACCTGCTGGTCTAAGCATGGCAGATTTATACTCCAATATTTCTAGTATTTCAAATCTTTCAATAAATAAAGGGTTGTAACAGTTACAAATGCAACTTAAACTAGTGTTTATGTTACCGACAAAAGGTGCACATACCTTATAGTCCTCAGTTATTAAAAGGCTAATTACACTTCACTAGAAGTTATTTCACAAGTCACATCAGGTTACATACACTCGGACACTCTCACAGATCTAGGTATTATAATATGTCAACATAGTCCACTTTACCTAAACAATACAAAACAATGTTTCATTATGTTTATTATCAACAAAAATCACACCAAGTCTCTATTCAAGTAACAGGTGTAACGTAAACGCACGAGTTACAGCCATACATTACCTAAACATCCGAAAAAAATGTTTTTCGAAACGTAACATTCCGCGTTTCATTTTCCGATCGCGTCGCCGTATAAGGGCGCGTCAAAAACGCGGCTGTGTGCGTAACAACCTGACCATAGGCTTGCGTAGTCGCAACTGAAATCACCTTGCAAGGCCCACTATACCTCTCTCGCTCTAAACATGTTTCTGTTTCTTTCTAGCGGGCATTGTGCTCGGTCCAGCGAGTGGTACGCAACTTGACAATAAATTACGTATAGGAATCTAATCAGTTTAACAGATGTGTGATTTTTTTTTTAAATTCTGACCGTTCCTAATGGTTGGACGATGGTCGTTGAAGAACAAGGGTTACGGTAAAAAGTAGTGTTTGCTTACACAGCGGTTAAGATACAGGCTGCTATAAAAGTGTGATAACTGACTGATATGTGATCGGTTCGCGGATATTTTTTACCAGTTCATCATACAATGTATGTAGGTGGATTTAATTTTTCTCGTTGACCATGTCATTGGGATTCTATATAATGTTTCGATTCTATTACAGTTACTTATTTAACCGAACTATAAGTAATGGATTTATTTTCAAAGTCAATAACACTCAAATATTTTTTCAAATTATATCTAATTAATTCCCCTGCAATTCTTCGTACAAATTAAAATACAGAATCCAATCCAAGTTTATTCTGTTTCCCACAATGCAAAAGCTTAAGATTGGCCATTAAGTTGCAAAATAGAAAGGATTACGAGTCCGTATTCTTATATTACATTTAGTTCTAATGGAAGGAATCCTAGCAAGAAGATAATCATCTGTTGTTTGAACAGATCAGCTTACATTCAACTAGCAAGATTACTTTTTTTATTACTAGCTCTTGCCCATGGTTTTACTTACTTGTCCGAGAATCCAGTATAAAAGTAGGTAGGACCAATTGTAATGAAACGCTTTTTCAGTACAAATATTTCTGTATTTATATTCTTGCACACATACAAATTTGTTAAATATAGCAATATTTATCGAACTATTTAATTAGGTATACGTGTGATACAAAAATCAGACGTATTCCACATTAGGCACCCGCTTAAGTGGCACCTGAGCAAATGGCACCAGGTATTAAGGTATTCCACATACGGCACCTATCGATATTTTTCGCAGGTGCCATTAGTGGAATAAATTGTTTAGTATTTAAATTTTTATTCCACAAATGGCACCTACGGATCAGTATGTACTAGTGTTGGGACGTTTTATTTCTTTTTTAGGACCTCAATATCCAAAATTCGATTAAAATCAGTGGAGAGTTTGATAACATGATAAAACATAACTTCTTTGTTTTTAGTCATTTTATTAACACTTACCCCCTTATTACAAAACAAGGTTTATCTTCAGACTCCGGTTTTAAACATGGAGCCATTATTGAATTTCGAACTTTATTCCGACTATGGTAAAGTTCCTAAACACAAAACTGACAACTTAGTTCCGAACTAAGTTTTCAGTTTTGTATAACGAACGGTATTTCAATCACTGTTACGTTCTTATTACAAAAACTGGCTCCATGGTTTAAGCCATGTCAAAATATAAATCAATGAGTTTTCTTAATCACATGTATTGAAAAATCAGCCTCTAGTACCAATAGAATTTAGAAACAAATACTTTTTATTATATATATAATTATAGATTGTGTGTCATATTAGACCTTTAAAAATTATATTTGTGACGCGTAGGTCATCTATGTTAAGTACTTCATATTTTTAAATGTTTAAAGTACATAAGAAATAACTCAAGACGGAAATAGAAAGGATTACGATTCCGTATTCTTATATAACATTTAGTTCTAATGGAAGGAATCCTATTATGAAGATAATCATCTGTTGTTTGAATAGATCAGCTTACTTTCAACTAGCAAGATTACATTTTTTATTTTATTTTGTTATTATTTTTCACGGACCCTCTATTATTATAAAGATAGCATTTCTGTCATCTAGATATTTCCCTGATTTATAACCATTAACCATGGTTTCCTAATTACAAAAACACTTTACTCTGAAATCCTTCCATTTTCTTATACAACATTATTTTTAGTACGAGTATATATGCGAAACCTGAAACACGTGTCTAGCATTTGAATGTAAAGAATCTAAGTACAAAATTTCAAAACTGTATCATGAAAAATCACCAAGTTATAAGGTTAATAAAAAAAAGGGTCATTTTGCGCTCATTGACAATAATTTGGCAGTAGGTACCTAACCGTACGGCGCGGCACGGCGATTGTATTGTAAGTAATTAAATGGTGATGACATTTTCCATCAAGGCTTCTACATACCGGCGCGACTCGACACAAAGGCCTCGCGTGTCTCGCGACAAGCTGTGCCTTTAAGTCGCGTCGCGTCGCGCGACAAGTCGCGCTGGTATGTAGAAGCCTTCACTCTTAAATATTTTTGGGAAAAAATATAACATGGTGTAAAAATTATTGAAATCGATTCAGTTCCTTATTCTGAACAAACTATAATTATTCAGGTTTCGCATATAGGTACTAAAAATAATGTTGTTTAAGACATTTAATTAAATATTGATTGCCGACTATCATCGAAGGGCCTCGTGGTTAAATGATAACAGTCGCACGGGTCCATAGCTTATTTCGGTCGGTTCGTGGATGGGTCCATGGACCATCCATAAAAATCGAGGCCCCTCCGTGCCTCGGAAGGCACGTTAAGCCGTTGGTCGTGGTCCCGGCTGTCATTCGTAGATCTTTGGCAATAGTTACGGGTGGGCGGAAGCGCAAAAGTCCGACAACTAGTCTTACCAAGGGGCATCGTGTTACCCAGTAACTGGGTTGTGGAGCGACTACTTATCTGACATAAGTAGTCGCTCCATGTTGAGGCGATAACCGACTTTTAATGATTTAATACTGAAGATCACGTCTAAACGAGTAGTGCTAATGATTTGAAAAAAAAAAATTAGAGCATTTTTTCAATAATTTAATAAGTGAATATTTTAGATTATGTTTATATTACATAGTGAAATTAATTTGTAAAGTTATGTCTAACGCGGATAAAAAACTGAGAATGGCGCAAAATCTACTAAGCGTGTTTTTCTGAAACCTTCATCAATTTAAAGATAATTTAATTATTGATCTTTTTTTAAATACATTATGTTTTGTGTATAATAAATTAATAATGCGTCAAATTGGTGACAGCGCTCCGTGATGGGCGAGTCCTATTACTGACTGAACGTACGACGCGTTGCGTGAGCTCAGTACAGAACACGCAAGCTAACCACTCAAGGTCACTGGCATATATCTGGGTCTTAAATACAGCATCCAGTTTGACTGCAAGCCGATCAACTTATGCTAGACATATTGATTGCCGACTTCTGACGATTTTACAATGACTAAACGGATAGGTACTAAAAGTTATAATAGCAGCTCATTTCAATACTTATGAAGTAACGTTTCAACAGTCACATTAATCGTAAACAATAAACTATACCTATATCTTATCAAGTAATGCTTACATTAAGTTATAAAGCCAGTAATTGGCGTTAAGCAACAAATCGCGAGGGTTCACGTTCGATTCCCGGGTCAAACAGCCGGCGATTTTACGATATACCTACTCATTAAGTATTCAAATGCGATTTTCTTGTTAAAATAGAAACTTGATGTAACATTAGAAGAATAATTATTAGAAATGGTAGTCTTTTATGTTGTTATTAATTATGTAATTTATTAAAATGTCATTAAGATTCCTCGTTGATTTAGTGGTCAGAAACGCTACTGCTTAGCATGAGGTCCTGAGTTCGATTCCCAGGTCGGGCAAGGTGTTAAGGCTCCCGCAGACAGGCGTGACGTGACACAATTTCTATGAAAACTTCATGGAAAGTGTCGCGCTGCCTGTCGCCTGTGCCTATCTGCAAGAGCCTTTAATGGATTTTACCATAACGAATTTCTCAGTAGCAGCCCGGAGTCAGAATTTGTGCTCGGTTCATGGCAATAGACTCACCCCTATTACATGGGACTTAAACTTTACTGGCGAAACGTGGGTTTACTATAAGTACCTACACACACACACATACACCCACTCACATTTATATCTGTAACTTTTATGGTGTGTGTAATAAAGAGTATTCTATTCTATTCTATTCTACACCTCTGCCTAACCCTTCGGGGATTAGACGTGGTGTTATGTTATTGTGTGTTATCATCATCATCGTCATTTCAGCCGAAAGACGTTCACTGCTGGACATGGGCCTCCCGCATCCAGCGGATACCTGCGGCCTTCCCAAGGTCATCGGTCCACTTTGTAGAAGGCCTTACAACGCTATGTCTTCCGGTACGCGGTCGCCACTCCAAGACCTTTCGACCCCATCGGCCATCAGTTCTGTGAGCAATGTGCCCTGCCCACTGCCACTTTAAGTTTGGCAATTCTTCGGGCTATGTCAGTTACCTTGGTTCTCTTGCGGATCTCTTCATTTCTGATTCAATCACGTAGGGAAACTCAAATGCCCTTTGGGTCACTTTTAGCCTTCTGATACGGCCCATTGTGAGCGACCAGGTTTCAGTGCCATAGGTCATCACTGGCAACACGCATTGGTCAGACTTATGTCTTGAGACACTGCGGTTGTGTATTATATCGAAAATAAATTATTTATCTCGGATAAACCACCTGCTACTGCTACTTTGCGAATAACCGTGCCAAGTAGTTTTTGTCATACAACGTTATACACACAACAAATACTAAAGCTCTGCTTATACTAAAAAAACAAAGCGACCCGCCCCAGCTTCATGGGGCATGTAAAGTCCTCCAGACTGAATTTCGGCCATGTCGACCAGTCTCAGCGGAGACCAGTGGGGCGAGCACGGCCTACTGTGACATGACTTTGAGTCACACATTTTATCACAGTTTGAGCGATAAAACTGTTTTGTCATAAAATGCTAGTAGAAATTGACATGACATAATTTATCATGTCTTGGCACGCCCGTGCTCAGCCCGCAGTCTTCCGCGCGGGAGATATTATAGGGCACAAATGTGTGCGTAGACAGACACAGGTGCACTCTCTCTTCCCTCACTCGCATAGTCCGATGGGCCGGCAATCCGACACGACCGGAGAGAGATCAGGTGCAGAGCCAACGACTTAACGTGCTTTCCCAGCCACAGTGGCATCACACCGCTAACTTCTAAACTCCTGGCTGCTACTATGAGATTCCTAATGCAAAAATCCGTGGTGGATTCCAGTTCTTTGTTTCTCACAGAGAGGAGGCCTGTGTCCCAGCAGTGGAAACATTATAGGTTATACAATATTAGTTTTAGTATATGCGAAACCCGAAACACGTGTCTAGTATTTTTATGTAAAGAATCTATGTACAAAATTTCAAAACTGTATCATGAAAAATCACAAAGTTATAAGGTTGTTATGTTACCGGGTTGTCCGTACAAAAACATGCTAACGGCCCCCCCGCGCCTCTAGGGTCGTCTTGCGCTCATTGATAATAATTTGGCAGTAGGTGCCTAACCGTACGGCGATTGTATTGTAAGTAATTAAATGGTGATAACATTTTCCATCACACTCAATGCCGGCTATCGCTGAAAACCAGCGCTGGGGCTCTGTCTCGAATAGGGTCACAGCATTATGCTGAGCGGTGGCCGTTTGTGACGCATATTTTCCCCCTACTTGTTCTTTTTGTATCTTTGTTCTTTCTTTGCGTCATGTTTACCGCAAATAAACGTATTTTCTTTCTTTTCTTTTTTACTTAATTATTTTTGGGACACAATATAACATGTTGTCTAACATAACTAAATACCCCTTCTCTAATTGATGGCGAAAACTGCATAAAAATCCATTGTGTAGTTCTGAAGAAAACGGTAACACAAACAGATACGTGGCGACTTTGCATAGATTGTGCGCGATAAATACGGAAAAACAAAGAAGCGATCATCGCTGTGGTCTGAGGACAGTACACTGCGGTGAACGTTAGGAAAATTACAATAATAAGCACCACAATGCAATATCTTTGTGGAACTAGTTGATGCGGTTTCTTGTCACTTGGTCTAACTAGAATATAGATACAAGAATTAGCTGTTAGGGGTGCCTCAAAACGGTATTTATGCGCACTGAAAAGAACAACACAGGACCAGTTGTTAATAGAAACAAAAAACCGGCCAAATGGGTGTCAGACCACGTACAATGAGGGGTTCCGTAGTTAGGATGAATTTACCCCAAAAACAACTTAACATTGTAGTTGACAAACATGTTTTCACTTACATTCCAACTGCAAATGTAAGTTGCTTGACCATTACAGCCTACTTAGCTGTGATCGTTTTCCTTTTAATTTCGTTATATATGTCGCAGGCAATTTGTATGATTCCGCTCTTTACAAACGGCGTCGTCCGTTTACAAATGCTCGCAGTTTTGAATTAAGAAGAAGGGAAAATGTAAATCTATTTCTAAAGACGAAATTATACGTATAGTAATATTAGCACGAGTTGCCAATTTACCTTCGGCATATTTCAAAACTGCGAGTTTTTGTAAACGGACGACGCCGTATGTATAATGACGAATCATACAATCTGCCTGCGATATATCTACTGCCATGAAGAAGAATAATTATGAAGAAGATGATTAGCTGTTATATATAAATTGGTCTTTCGCTTCTCCATTCCCTTACTGTTTCACAATGAAAAGCTCATCGAGTCCACAAGGAAAGCTTGGTTGACTGTGTATTCTTGTGTTTATTACAATTTTCAAAACGGTATCCTTTAAACAGTACTTTGAATTCAGCTCATTTCCATACATCTCATAACAAAAATTCCAGAATTTAAAAAGTAACTCCGACCAACGCATACATTATACTAAGTACATATAATATCATTAGTGTCAGTAAATACCTAATTACCTCACCTTTAAACAAACAAGCTCCTTACAGGGGGAATATTACAATTTGTAATACAATGCGCCCGCGCACCGTCATGGGACAAAAAGTGGACGCTCCCCAAACAGACGGTAGTCAGTCGAGTGCTTGCCTTACACGTCGCCAATGTTGTTACCTGTGTTTGGTTGCAAAGATCAAGGAAGTATAGAAGGGCATATATCCACTGCTGGACGCAGGCCTCCCCCAAAAGGGGGGATTTGCTATAATCGCCACGCTTGACAGGCGGGTTGGCGATCACAGTTAGTATGGTGGTAAACAGCATAGAGAACGCTGATGCCCATTATCTAGTACTTAAGTCCCTTAGTTGCCTTTTACGACACCCACGGGAAGAAATATCGGTAGTAAAGAATAGCACCATCCTATACTGCGTCTCATACTGCGATCCTAAGTCATAAGTAATTTATGTCATAACAATATAAGTAAGTACTATATTTTATTCTATATTTATATATATTTATTCTATATTACTACTACATTGTGTCGAAAAATTAAAAAAAAATATTATACATTTACACACATTTGATTATACACTGAAAAAAAAAAAGTGTTTGCTTTAACAATAATCTTGTTTAATTTAACTCAAATGTTGGCCAGTTTAAGAATGATATAATGCTAACTAGTTGCTTGTTACCATGAACTTAAATTATTATTTGATATACAAAAGTGAAGAAGTAAAATCAAACATAGCATGTATGATGTAACAAAGACTGGTGATTATTCTGTACGTATGTCACATTGTCGATATAAATAAAATTAATTTGTTCTGACAAATATACTATCTTGTTTATAGTAAATAAATAAATAATGATTCCAAACATTTTAATGCCAACTAAGAGAAAATGTATCTTAGCTCGCATTTTTTTCAGTGTACATTGCAATTAAAATAAAATTCGTTAAATACATTAGAAATCGCCTGTCAAGCGTGGAGATTATAGCACCCCCCTCCCCCCCAAATGTTGAGAGAGGCCTTTGTCCAGGAGTGGACGTCTTTCGGCTGAAGTAAAACATTGTTTCATCTTCTTGATGATGTTGCTGGCTGGCTGGCTAAGTAGCACTGCAACGAGCGCCAGTGCGTTCATCTTGTTTCTATAACTACCCCGCCATACTTGATTGCAGTGTTACTTTTTCTTAATTAACTCTTTATCCTCTTTAATATTAACGATTAACTCCCACAGAAAGCGAGAGGAAATATTATGTGACACCATAATATTTCCTCTCGCTTTCTGTGGGAGTGATTTCCGGAAAAGGGACGGAAGTGTGTAACAGGAAGTGACAGCTCAAGCATGGAATAAATAAATACTTTTTAATAGCATGGAATTAGTAAGTACTTTATAATAGCATGGAATTAGTGTACTCATGGAATAAAATGACGACTCAAGTATGGAATAATTAACTACTTTTTAATAGCATGAAATTAGTATGTACTTTATAATAGCATAGAATTAGTGTACTCATTGAATTAGTGTACACATTGAATCAGTGTACTCATTGAATTAGTGTACCTACACATGGAATTAGTGCACTCAAGGAATTAGTAAGTACTATATGATTTTAAGTAGAGGACCGTCATTTCTGTAGCTGCTCAGTTGCGTATTACCAAGGTGCGATGTCAGATGTTACACATCATAATTATGCCACTACTGTAAGGCTCCTCGTTTATTTATAAGCGCTCCAGCTTTATCTCTTAGAAGGAGTGACCCTTCTGCACTCTTTTTTCAATCTTTGTAGACTTAGTATAACAGGAGATTTTTTGTTTAACACTTATGGCAAATACGGAACATTTGCAGGGGAGGCTCGGCAGTATTCTACATGAGTACAGTGGTAAATGGTAATGGTTGTCATTTGTGCCCATGCTGATTTTAGAGTTGAAAAAAAAGTAGGGTGTCGGGAACAGGAGCTAAGAAAGTAGTAGAACCTTTTGTAATGTGGTGTTGTTTAATTTATCGTGTATCGTTTTTAAAGTATAGGTATCGCTTACTTTCTATGTTGATCTAAAGGCTTCTACATACCAGCACGACTTGTCGCGCGACGCGACACGGCACAAAGGCCCCGCGTGTCGCGGTGCCTTTGTGTCGCGTCGCGTCGCGCGACAAGTCGCCCCGGTATGTAGAAGCCTTAAAGCGTTATTGACTAACGGTAATGCATTTTTACGGAAACTGATCTCGTGTAATGCAGACCAAGCGTGGTCATCGATGTTTTTCTTCTTTGTTTGAGATGAACACTTTGTCCTGGTCTTGGCCTGGTGCTGACTGCCTCGTTGGTGAGCTGAGCTCGCTGATCATGAGGTATTGGAGTCAGATGGATGGACGGTATGGATTTCTGCGCGGTTGAGGGCAATAGACTCGCCCCCTATTACATGGGACTTAAACATAACTGGCGAAATGTGGGGGGGGGGGAAGGTTGGAATGTTGTGCTACCACAACCGTACTTAGTCGAGTGATGATAAATATATTACAATTAGTAAGTTGTTAAAATTCACTAAAATCATGGAACAACACTAATTTTATAAGAGTATTCTGCCCAAAGAATATACTAATCTTGAGATTCTGCCATTTCGACAACCACATGCTTAGCTAGTAGAAGCTATTCTCTAACCATCTGGAATAGACCTTGTGCCCCAGATCTAGGGAGATATCATCATTATATTGACAATTATAGTATGTACAGCGGGCCGAGCACGGGCTGCCCAAGACGTTTGTGACAAGACATGATAAATTATGTCATGTCAATTTGTTCTAGCATTTTATGACCAAACAGTTTTATCGCTCAAACTGTGATAAAATGTGTGACTCAAGTCATGTCACAGTAGGCCGTGCTCTCTCCGCTGTGTGGTCTAAGCCATTAAGTCTACCATCTGCAATGATTACTGTCTTCTATTGTATCTAATCACCTCGTGTCACCTACATAACCTCATCATAGTGCATCTGTCATTGTGTGACGCTGCTATTGCACTCTTCTGCCTGTAAACCGCTGCGATGTAGACCTTCCGCTTATCCTATTTCCCACATCATTCCTTGGTCACTGAAAGGGGTATGAAGCTAGGCACATCGCACTCGGCTGGCTTTTTTCGAACTGCAACTATTATGCACTAACTTTATACCTTCTGATCCCAATAAAACAGGAGGTATTGTTCCATTTTTAAAAGTTGGTATCGGTGCCAGAGTAATGTTGCGGAAAAATATTAACGTTGGACACTGCTTGGTAATTGGTGCTATGGGGCTGATCTGAAAATTCGTATGGCCAGCGCTACGTCGTGACCAACTTGAACCGGGAGAGTAACGCGCCTTCCGGGGTTTAAGTCCAGGCTGAGGACAGGACGTCTCACATTGCATGCTGCTCCGAACTGCACGCTGCTCAGACACGCGTGCCCCTTGTCCTGCGGTCTGCTATTGCTGTACGATACCTACGGCCCAAAGAAGGCCTGATCGGCCACCTGCTGAGCCTGTGCTAAGCATGTGCGTATATGTCTAGTGTTCTGTGAGAGAAAGCATGCAAGGGTCCACTCTTCTATGTTAGTTTTAACAACAGAAAATTAATTTAAATTGAATCAAATGTTAGACACAGGTCATGTTCGTGAACGGGGGCCATCAGTATGGACTGGTCATCTCTTAGCATAATCAGCCTATAATGTTCCCACTGCTGGGACACAGGCCTCCTCTCTTCGAGAGGGACTGGGCTGTAATCTACCACGCAGGCCCAGTGCGGGTTGGTAGATGTCACATGTCTTTGAATTGTTGGTTCTAGGACATGCCGGTTTCCTCACGATGTTTTCCTTCACTGTTTTGAGAGCAGTAGTGATGAAATTATTTACACAAAGTAAAGCGCCTGCCTGGGTTCGAACCCACGAACTATGACTCGTAAGTCGGGGCCGTTACCACAGGGCCACCACTGCTCCTTCTCCATCTCTTAGCGGCCTTGGCTTATTTTAATTTAATTATTGAATTGTTTTTTTTTTAATCTTTTTGTTACGGACGGTTTTGACGTTTTGCATCGTTCTCACATGTTTAATTTCAACACGAATGATGTAACCAATTTTTTGTAACCAATAATATGTTAATTTAAAAGAGTGTCCGTGGAGTTTCTTGCCCGTTCTTCTCCATAGGTACCTACTAAGCTTTGGAATAGGCAACTAGCTTCATCTTTATGACTGACCGACCCCTTGACAATTTAAAAGTGCCTGTAATTGGTTAATTTGAAGTACATGCTTTGAGTTTGAGTTTACAAAAATAATTATGTTACTATTAATCTTTTTTTTATGGTTCTATGTTAATTAATGTAATTGGTGCTGTACCGTTTTAATTAACTATAAATAAATAAATAAAATAAACAGACCCCTTTATCTACCACGTGCTGCCAAGGACGGTACCCTTCGTACTTTAAAGCGAGTCCTCTGATTATTCAGAGACTAACTTACGACCTAGCCGAGTACACACGGCTACACATCAAGCTATACATATCCAGTTTAGGCTGATCTCGCATTGTATAGGATTTCCGTACAATGAGAGGTCAGCATTAACTGGAAATGTATAGCTTGATGTGTAGCCGTGTGTACCACAACTATAATTATTATTTATGTATGAAGCTAATTAATTACCACTTTAAATATTATATTTATATAAACATTTAGAACGAAGTACTGTATTTATTTTATTTCTTATTGTTATTTTCACCGGTCGACGTCATCACGTCAACGCAGCCGGCGTTGACGTGATGACGTCGACCGTCGCATGGCGCTGAAAACCAGCGCTGGGACTCTGTCTCGCATAGGGTCACAGCATTATGCTGAGCGAAGGCCGTTTTGCGTGGATGTGATGCATATTTTCCACCAAACTCATTATGTGAAGTATTTACCTCCCTCAAATAAACGTATTTTTATTCTTTCTTCTTTTCCAGTTGTTTTTCCTAATCGTTATCGACCTGCACAGCCCCTACAAAGCTTTAGCCGTTACAAGGTACACCTCTGCCTAACCCTTTGGAAAAAAAACAGGCGTGATGTTATGATCATTGTGTTCCTTTTCCCTGGAGTGAGTCAGTTTCCGAAACGGGCAGAATAAAGTGGTTTACATTAATAATCCCGTATTTCATGGTAAGTAACTGCACCTCATTTATTAGGTAGGTATATATTTGTAACACTAAAGTTATAATTTCACCTTTAAATTAAGTTAAAGAAATCTTACTTATATTTTCCAACTTAATTTACAATAAAATCCCCAACTAGGTAATAATGTAAGTTATAACTTTATAACTAACGCTTAATGTTCCTAATATTTTGTGATTACTAACTAAATTATTCGCCTATTAGTTTAAATTAAATTTTATTTCTTGATTAACGGCTCGACCGGATATGTCACATAGGTTTTTTTAAACGTAGATTAAGAGAGAATGATGTCATGAGTATAAGATTTGTGACAGGATTGAATGATGGGACATTTTAGTGAATACAGTCGCTCCATGTAAAATCCGGGTATTCAGCTACATCCGGTTAGACTGGAAGCTGACCCCTGAAAAAAAAATTGTTTTCTTAGAACTTATTTCCAATATGAAGTTTTTTTGACGTTATCCCCAGGTTAAAAAGGAAGTTGTTTATTTTTTATAGGATTATGGTTATTTGTAGGTAAACCTTTTGAGGATGACCGATAGGTTTATTCTTAAATACCCTTTCGGTTATCAAAGAAACTTGCCCCACACTAGGAATTTCTAATGTTTATTGTTGGTGCGTTTACTAACATTTAAACATTTATTTAAACTCACATACACAAATAGCCAAACCCGGAACAACTACTTATAGGTCATATAAATATTTGTTCCGTGCGGCAATCGAACTCGCGACACGCAGCGCAGCAGTCAATCGCTTAACCACTGCGCCACTCATGCCGTCAAGAAGAAGAAGTAGACAGAGGTGCATAGCTGTGTGCCTCTAAACAGTGTCATATTTATTTAGCTAGCCTAACTGTGCAGACGTTATGAGTATCAATGTCTAAACTTGATCAAATAAAACTTAAAAATATTTGATGATTTGTAGTGACTTGAAGTATGAGTTAAGAAACTTTTTGTATTTTTTTTTTATCGCGTTAATATATCAAAACCCTTCACGTCTGAGTTCAAACAAAAAAAAAATGGATATCAAGTGACTACATTACCTGTGGTTGATGACCCTAAAAAAAACCCATCAAATTAATTTCTGTTTTGTTTTATCATGTTTAGATATCGATACCCTAACATCTGCGGAGTTTCGCTAGCTAATTTAATTTTAACCTTTTTTTTTGGATGGGAAATATCAAATAACATCTCTCACTCTGGACGGAGTGGGAGGGTGTCAGACTTTTACTGACTAAAACCCAGCCGTGTTCCTACAGATGCTGGCGTGTGCCAGGGCCACGATATCCCTTTTGGACAAACCCGCAACCCTGGCAGGCATTGGCCCTAACGGGACCCGTTAGTTTGTGCTGACATCTTTTTGAGGCGCGCGTGAAACACAACGCGCTGTCCACCCGGGCCTGCTCCTTATCCGACGACGAGCTACCCATCACTCACCGTCCACAAGGCCGCACCTACGGTGGTCGGGAATCGGCTTACGACTCCCGATGCCCAGAGCGTCTCTTGCTGCGGCGACTAGGGGCGTGAGGGCGCGAATTTTGCCTCTCTCTCACACGTTCCGCCTCCTTCTTCGCGAGTATTACTGCTTCGCAGAAAGAGGAATTTAATTTGACCCTGGATACTTCTTTTCTTCGGTAAACTTACCATTGCTGTTAAAAAGCAAATGCAAATTTTGGCAGGAGTGGCTAAGAACTTTCTCAAAGAAAAACTTGGGACTGAATAAGGTATCCAAATCCACGTTGGTGTTGGCAATCACTAAACCGAAGAGGCGGTCCGACACATTTATCTTGTCTCAATAATTGTGCAATCCATTGTTAATATGACAGCCAATATTTCCCCGATAAAAATAATTACAAAAAGTCACCCACGATGACCAAAGTTAACAGCACCGTTACCGTTAACTGTTACCGAAACAATAAAATTGCCACGCCCCGCCCAACGGCGTATGCGCATAAATCAATACAAAACACAATTATAAGAAATTACACCAGCTGTTATAATTAAAAATGGTTGTATTTCATTAATGTGTCAATTATTAACAAATATAGGGGACCACCAGGTTGGTGTGTGTGGGTGTAAAAAATATAGGTGAATGGCGATCTTTTCTTGTTTTTTCAGAAACTTTTCCCCCGAATTTATAGCCCGCATTAAAAGAAATAAAGAAAAATGATTTATTGGGACTCAAAACAGGAGATCACAAAATTAAACTAAAATCACTCTTAGAAACAAAAAATAAAAACAAAGTAAAATGAAAATAAAAACTAAGTCCTGTATGAGGCCAAAAGGCTCAGACATTGTAGCTTAAATGCTAAATCAATTTTCTTCTTCCCAGCTAAAGCACTAGGAAGTGAAGTGCTAGTGAAGGGTGAGCGTTTTTGGGGGACTGTCTTATGTAACATTAACTCAGCCTACTTTGAATAAATGACTTTTGTTTTTGAGCATTTTGCCCAGATTTAATATATTTAAGGCTCTTTATGTACAATCCGGACGTAAAGACAACAACAACAACAACATTCAAAATACAATTCAAAAGTTAAATTAAAGTTAAAATAAGCCATGGCAGCGAGAGAAGATGACCAGAGAAGAGATGACCAAGTCCCTACTGAGAGCGCGGATTGCGTGTGTAAAACGCACACGAATGCCAAAACTACATGATTCTCATATCACGTAACATTTCTTTGATTTTGTTTGACAACATTCTATTTCTTCCCATGGGCACAGATAAAGACACAAACACACACAACAACACAAAGGCACTGCTCGTTGCGCGACACTTCGTGTCGCGTCGCATGTCGCGCCAGTATGTAGAAGCCTTAATACGTAATGGGTGTCGTAAAAGGTGACTAAGGACTTACTAGAGAATGGGCAGCAGTGTTCTCTATGCATTTTAACACCATACTGCGATCGCCAACCCGCCTGCAAAGCGTGGCGATTATGGCAACCCCCCCCCCCCCTCTTGGGGGAGTCCTATGTCCAGCCAGCAGTGGACGTCTTACGGCTGGAATGATGTTATTATAACTCACGTTTTTCATTTTCCAGAATTAAGATAGTTTTATAGCATAGCAACATTGAATTTCTTCCCATGGGTGTCGTAAAAGGCGACTAAGGGACTTCCTAGAGAATGGGCAGCAGCGTTCTCTATGCATTTTAACACCATACTGCGATCGCTAACCCGCCTGCCAAGCAGTGGACGTCTTTCGGCTGGAATGATGTTTTTATAACTCACGTTTTTCATTTTCGAGAATTAAGATAGTTTTATTCCTGGCGACCGTTGTAATATAATTTATGGACGGCTTTGACCCGACATGTCGCAGGCATGTTGTCAACTTCTAATTTTTTTCTTGTGTTTAAAAATACTGAATTTGAACTTTACTGAGAAATTACATTTGAGATCGAGGTACCTAATACAAGATGGTAACAGGTAAAATTATGCACTAAAAAGCAGCCAAGTTATTCGGTTCAGTGGATTTGGAGAAAATCGGCTGTGACAGACGGACAGACAGACAGACATACGAGTGATCCTATTAGAGTTCCATTTTTTTCCTTTTGAGGAACCCTAAAAAGCCTTGAACTCATGAATATTTTTAATATTTTTTTTTTTTAAATAATTAACCATAACTTTTGAACACATGCAAAACATTCATACATTACCCATCAATGTGAGTTGATGGGATAATTGGATTCTACATTATTGTATAAGTAAATATAAATAATGATATCAAATACAAAATGATCAATGATAAAATTATGATGGTTAATTAATCAAAAATCAGAAGCGTTTTTAACCAAAAATATAATTACTGGCCATCAAAATGAAAAGTTTAAATCGTTAATAACTCTTACTCTATGTAAGTAGGTATATTATAATAAGGTTTCCGTTACTTAAACACTCCTTGGTATTTTACCGATAATTATTTTATTTGACCTCTGATGTATTGACAAGTGATTAAATGTATCTATTTATATTATTTATGTTGTTTGTAGACAGATGAAGTTAAAACGATAATAACTTGATTTTTTTTGTGTGGTTTTAACAGTTGTTTTTAACGGCTACTTGGAACTTAGTTTGGCAAAAAAAAAACCCTAAAACATTTTTGACGTTTTTGTTATTAATAGCTACAACGACCTACATAGGTCATTCTCAGACAAAAAATAAGATACTCTTCTGAAAGCGTCACATCATACACAAGGGAATTGCCAAAAAGTGGCAGTGGGCAGGGCCCATTGCTCGCAGAACAGATGGCCGATGGGGCAGAAAGGTTCTGGAGTGGCGACCGCGTACCGGAAGACGTAGCGTTGGCCTGCTACAAGGTGGACCGATGACCTTGTGAAGGCCGCAGGAATCCGCTGAATGCGGGAAGCACAGAACCGGTCAAAGTGGCGGTACTTGGGGGAGACCTATATCCAGCAGTGGACGTCTTTCGGCTGAAATGGTGATGATACACAAGGAATAGTTTGTGTGTGAGGAAAACTAAAATTGGTTTTCTCGTATCTTCATACAAAACTCTCAACAAAATAGATCACCGAAAGAAATAATTAGCCGAACTAATTAAGTTACTTCAAAATTAACTCTACTTTAGTTATATGGCAATAAACTTTGCTTACATTTAACAAAACTGTTTTTTGAATAGCAAAACAGGGTTATGTAACAAATAACACTTAGTTAGCAAGTCACAATTTTTGTGTAAGCAGTAACCAAAGATTTGTTATCTACAGTAAAGTAAAGTAAAGTATAATTTTATTTGTTTAAACATGGTGTACATGATATATATACATTGCATGCAAGATAATATGAAATACAGAAAGTTCTAACATGTTCAGCCGCATATCGTGGCGTACAAATTGGTAGGAAGAGATGTTGCACAAACCGTGTTAATATTCATCAAAATTAAATTATAGAAATTATAAAATCATCATTATTAATTAAAGATTAAGTATCATTACAATTCAGCAAGCATTTTTTTTAGATAAAATTAAATGTCAAAGTAGTCATTAAATAAATTAGTCAATAAAAAAAATATTAATTACTATCATACAAAATTACAAACTACAATTATTTCACAAAAATACAATAGATTACAATAACATGTCAATAAAATACAACATCGTCATCTCAAAATCGAAGAAAAACTGTCCTCTTTCATAAACTCTGCTATACTGTAATATGCTCTTTCAGTTAGTAAACTCTTCAATTTACTTTTAAGAGCAGATATATTTAATGATCTCCATGATTTAGGCAATTTATTAAAGATGGCCGGACCCATGCAAAAGATGCTCTTACGCATAAGAGCGGTTTTAGCGCCTTGACCACAAAGTTTGAAGTTATCACGTCTATTTCTAGGGACAGCATCAGACAAAAGCTGAAATAAATGACTATTTACAGTTATGCAAACATTTCTTTTAGTCATAGAAATTGTCATTTTAGATCAGCTGTTTATTATTTAAACGTAAATAAAGTTGTCTTCTAACAACGGGGAGCAATATCGTAATATTAATATAAAGTTTTATGATATTTTTATTGGTAAATTTTACAGTACCGATAAAAGAAGTCGGCCGGCCGCTTTGACAACAAGTAAAACACAGTTTTTTACTGGTTAAATTACATTTATATACGTTTATAACTTAAGAAGTAAATACAGGTCCATTTATTAATCTAAATTAGAAGTTTCTAGTCGCGTGCATCCGATAGATTGTACCAAAGTGGCTTAACAGTAAACATAGAGATTTAAAAAAGCCGCGGCGTCCGAAACTCAATTAACTATACGACCAATTGTCCGAAGCCCGGACTAATAAAATTAATCTGAACACAACCGACGCCATTACATACGGGACCGTATTAATCTCAAAGCGTTGATTAGTAAAACTATAAAAGCGGAAGTATCACAAGAATGCGGTTAATGAGAGACTGAAACCCGATTTTATGGTTGATCGTTAAAATGGCCGACAATTGTCTAATTGTTGCCTACTAAACAACTAACATCGTGGGAAGGCGATGCCTCACTGACGGTGAAAGTCAAAAACTTGACGGTTTTATAGCGTCACCCGAATTCGAAATTCGAATTGTAATCGAAACAACGAATCGCTTTTAGATTCTTATTTAAAAAAAATCAATTTGTTTTTTTTATTTTATTAAAAAGGTTTTATTTGCTTTTTAGTTTGATTAGAAACTTTTACGTTCAAAACAGTGGCTTTTAAGTATTAAAGCTTGTGTCGGATTCATTTATTATAAATACCGTGATGAGATCACGACCTTGTGTTTATCCGTCATTAGGTCATTGTGATTATATAATTAGGCAGTTGCTGTTAATAACTAAAAGGGCAATCGTACAACTGATTATTCATGGCTGTGATTTATGGAATAATAAATCATACACAATATCTTATTGTGGTGAAGAAAAACTAACAATGTTGTTATAATTTAAAAACATTTTAAACACTTTTATTTTTATGAAGCAACAGATCTACCAATTATTTCATTTAATTTTATCCTAAATAAAACATTACTAAAATTCTTCACAATTTTAATTTATTTACAAAAACGAAACACAAACAACCCCATTAGACGCAACAAAAATCAAATCGAACCTATCCAATAACCATTGAATTTCGAAAATAGAATCTCAATCTAACCATACAAATTATACACACAAATACACAAAGTACACACCACTACACAAGTTTGCATAAAAACACCAAGTAAAGACAGGCCCTATTCAAACGCGCCGACATTTTTCCGTCGCGTTTTTCCTCGACAAGTCGCAAGTGCAACATTGAATGCGACGCGACAATACGTCGGCGACACGTTGTTGACAAGTCGCGTTGTCGGATGCCACTTTAACGTTAATTGGATGTGTTTCGATCATTGATTTGTTGGTAGTTAGTTCCTACTACTATCTACTAGAGTAGACGGTTTGGTATGAGAACTTTGTCATGAAGAAAGAAAATGTAGTGGGAATTAATATTTTGGTATTAATTAATTAGGGGCGGATATACTGTATCAACGTACTCGTATTGGTAAATAGATGGACAGTACTTATATTAATTCGGATTTATTACAGTTGTAATGGCAATCATGTAATTTGGTTAAAATAGGATTTTACCCGACTGCGGCCAAGCCAAAAAAGGAGGGTAATGTCTTATGTGTTTGACCTGTATGTATGTATCTATGTCTGTCCCTATGTTCCCTCGTAACTGCTAAACGGCTGAACCGATTTTGATGAATGATATGTCGTTAGATTCGTCTTTATTGCGCGAGTGTCATAATGTATATTACCTAAAGGTATATTAAAATAATAAAAAATCAAAATGGCGCAAATAGTGAACTTAAATCAAATCAAATCAAAAATATTTTTATTTCACATAAGCCTAAATGGGCACTTATGAAACGTCAGAAGGTGCACGGTTCCAATTGGTCGTTTCCTATGGAGAAGAGCCGGCAAAAACTCCACGGTTACTCTTTTAAAAAAAAATTGGCTTTTACAATATTTTAAAAGTATGAGAGGACAGCGTAGGCCCGTCAAAATTACCAGGTACTTAACAAAATAGAAAATGGTCTACAGATCTACAGTATATTAAGCCTACAACGTCCTCACATTAACAAAAAAAAAAAAATATGGAAACAAGATTTATATAAATTAATACTACCTATAAACAATCTGATGCAGTCGGAGGCAATAGGTCGTTATTGTTAGGAAGCTGCCTCCGACTGCATGAGATTGTATATAAGTAGTATTAATTTATATATAAATCTTGTTTCCATCTTTCTTAAGTTCATTTTTTACGCAGTCCGGTTTTTGATTTTTTTAGTTAACTTTTCTTTTATTTTTATTATTTTAACCATATTTTATATAGATTATTTTATATTTTGTGATAGTAAGAACGTTCTAGGCTTAATAGACTGTAGATTTCTCGACCATTTTCTGTTTTGATAGGTACTGGTACTTGTTGACAGGCCGACCGACACACTGTCCTCCAATACATATTAACACTGTAATTTGAAAACATTGTAAAAGTCAATTGTTTTTTAAAGAGTTACCGTGGTGTTTCTTGCCGGCTCTTCTCCATAGGAAACGACCAATTGGAACCGTGCACCTATCTTCTGACGTTTCATAAGTGCCCATGTAGGTTTATGTGAAATAAAATATTTTGATTTGGTTTGATATAAAATGTCATCAATGTACACTGGTCATCAAAAAAATCGACCCACCCAGTTTTTGTTTAATATTAGTAGATTATTTCACCGATAAGCTGTTTCACATGTTTGTTTTTTATTTTGAGGGTCGCTATGATGATTGACGTCTTGTTTGTCATAAATCTTATTGCACTTGAAGGTACATAACAATTTTTTTATACAGAAATACTGTTTTGTGCTGATTTTACGGTTTTACATCGGAACAAATGGACTCGTACTTCCAGTCAGAAACAGACTTTTCTAGGGATTTCATGTGCATATCGTTAAGTTTAATTGCTGAGGCTGTAGTTTTGATTAATTCTGTTTAAAAACAATGGACACTACTGAAGCTGAGGCGGCCCAAGTTGTGGCTTTGCTACAACAAGGTTTAAGTCAACGTGTCGTGGCCAGGAGGTTAAATCTCAGCCGTTCTGCAGTTCGGCGAGTTTACCAAAGGTTTCTGGAGACTGGACAGTATCGAAGAAGATCTGGATCTGGAAGACATAGGGTGACAACTCAAAGGGATGACCGTTTCATTTTGGTATCAGCTTTACGAAATCGACACCTTTCTGGTGTTGATCTCCAGCGACGCTTACGTGAAGACCGGGGTGTGGCTATAAGTGACAGTACTGTAAGAAGGAGACTACGTGAGCAGAATTTAAGACACACAAGCCAGCAACGGGGCCACAATTGACCACAGCTCATCGACAAGCGAGACTTCAATTTGCGCAGAATCACGTCAATTGGACTATAGGCCAATGGGAGTCAGTTCTTTTTAGTGATGAGAGTCGGATGACTTTATACGGTTCTGATGGACGTCGTAATGTCATGCGACGGCCAGGTGAACGCTATGCTCAGTGTTGCATAAGAGAAACAGTCAGTTATGGTGGGGGCTCTGTAATGTTTTGGGCTGGGATATCTTTAACTGGACGCACGGAGCTGGTTTTCATAAGAAGTGGTGCTTTAAATGCGGTACGCTACATCACAGAGATCTTGGAAGACCATGTGGTACCATATGCCGGATATATTGGAGAAAATTTTGAACTAATGCATGATAATGCACGGCCACACGTAGCACGCATTGTCACCAATTACCTTGAAGAGGTCGGCATTCGGGTTATGTCGTGGCCAGCGAGAAGCCCTGATCTTAACCCTATAGAGCACATGTGGGACGCCCTTAAACAAAAGGTTAGAGCCCGTAATCCAGCCCGTAGGGGGGTATCCTTAGGAGACCTGGAAACCGCCATCAGGGAAGAATAGAACCGAATCCCTCAAGAGACCATCAAAACCTTGATTAGGTCGCAAAAACGGCGAATGCAGGCCGTCATTCGAGCAAGAGGGGGGAATACTCAATATTAAACTGCAACAATTGTGTTCATAACACTTAAGAGTGAAAAATTAGAACGTGTTTAAAATTACCACAAAAAAGAGTAAAATTATTATTTTTAATTTTATAATCGTAATTTAATTTTTTTAATGTTGTTTTTGTTTATATTGCGCTAAAATTGGTGTAAATAAACAAGTCAAATTAAACATATCAATACAAAATAATTTTGTTTTGTTTCGCTAAAGAAAAAATGTGATTTGCGGTAAAACTACAGGTGGGCCGATTTTTTTGATGACCAGTTGTAATATAGTAGTAGTAGTTGTAGTTAGTAGTAGTAGTAGTAGTAGTAGTAATATTAATTGTAGTTCTAATATCGTACATAAAAACTAGTTTTCTTAAAACTGCAGCTAAAAGTAAAAGTGAAAAACTAGATGGGGGTATTTTAGATCTTTTAAAGTCAGACAAACTATTATTATTATGTAATACCTACAATAATATAGAAGATAAAGAAACGAAGCTCATTTGTTTTTTATTGTTCTCAATTTATTCGAAACTCTATCCCCCTTATTACAAAACAAGGTTTATCTTCCGACCCAGGTTTAAAACATGGAGCTATTATTGAATTTCGAACTTTATTCCGACTACGGTAAAGTTCCTAAACACAAAACTGACAACTTAGTACCGAACTAAGTTTTCAGTTTTGTTTATAGAACGGTATTTCAATCACTGTTACGTTCATATTATAAAAACTGGCTCCATGGTTTAGGCCATGTCAAAATATAAATCTTGTTTTGTAATAAGGCGGACTAAGTTTTAGGCCTTCATAATTATGTTATTGCAAAAACATTATTCAATGAAAATGGTACGACAATACTTACCTCACATGCGCTGGCACAGATTCAAACAATGATAACCCGTCATCCATCACCCATAAGCGCAATTTAATGCACATAACTTCAACAAAAGCAACACAATAAATAATCCCAACTAATTATATTTACAAGTCATGTTCACTAACCTTAACACACATAAAAACTTCATGCTATACTAATTACATTACAAACGTTTATCAACAAAACGTGTCGCCGATTAACCGAGCCACTTAGATAAAATCAGTCATATATTAAAAAAGGAAAATCCGTCAGAGCGTGACAACACAATGGTTATAATCGTATAAACACGCGAACAAACACACCCAGTTTTTGTTCGACCAATCAACAATAATCATCACGCTATTACATGCCCTGTTAACCCTGTAATTGTTGTAATAAAAAATACTTAGCGCGTGCATTACGTTCAATCTCGCACTATAGTCTTGCTAACTTATATTTCCTGCTACTAAACTAGATTCCACGCAATTCTATGCCTTATTTTTCTTCTTGTAAGGGTGATGTGTAGTTTTGGGGACGGTAAATCGCGTGTGCATCGAAGCGTTAAGGCTCTGATTTTGGTATGGAATGTCTAAGGGCGTCGGTATAATTGAACAGATTTTTGTTTCATACAATTTATACCTAATTTTCTTTCGTTTTAACGCTTTGTCCTGAATGCGTGTTCTTTAGTCTGATGTCCGATTTTGTTATTGTAGCGATGCGCAAGATTATTTTTTAATTATGTCAAGTTTTTTTAATTGGATTGGTTTGAAAGGTTATTTATAATTAGGTATTAAATAATTGATTTATACTTGTTAGACTTGTCAAGTAACATGTTTAGAGGTTAGTTTTTACCTACATACATTTTAGTAACCTATAATTAGGAATATTCTTAGTATTTTTATTTGTTTATGTTTTAAATTATTAAACAGTTTTTTTTTTCTATTACGAACAAGGAAACATGCATACCACCAAGCAACCTCAAAACAATATTTCGAACAATTCAATAAAAATTCCAAACAGCCAAACCAATATCGTAAAAAATATTGTAAATCTTAATGTTTACCATTAACTTGCGTCTATTGTGCCGAATGTACATTACAATTATAAATAATTGATAAGTGCCATGTTATTACTAGCTGTAAAAATAATGGCGGGCACGCGTTTGAGGGTTATACTGTGTAATTATGAATGATACTAGACTATCATGTATGGCGAAGATAGGTGTTTGATTTCATATTACTTTGGGGCCTCAGGCTTTGGCTAGATATTTTAGGGTTCAGTTGAGAAAAATTTAAAGTTACTATGATTGTTCACCGGAAAATAAGTGTCGCTAATCACAACTGGTGAAAAGTTACCAGGCTTATCTATATTTTCCTGTAATTCTCTAAAAATGTACACAAAATCCACACTAGGTCATATTATCCTTAAAACTATGCCATCGTCGTTTTTAATGCTTTTTATAATGGACAAAATCAAGCTCCTAGAAGAAACGTTGAATGTCGTTTCACGGGAAAATTCGAAAATAATCATTAATAAATAAATACTAATGCCATTTTTGCAGGACCTTTTGGACACCCATGGGAAGAAATAGGATGGTGCGGACAAACAAGTGCACACAAAAAGAAAGAAAAAATAAAAACAAACTAGATCTATAGACATGAGCCCAGAACAGAAATAGTTGGCAGTTGCACGTCTTGACTATGACAAGAAGGCTTCCACTGATCATGATGCTGTGCCCATAGCACAGCGTTGATTTTCAGTGGTCACCCGAAAACGACGTACGGAAACCAAGTCTGTTCTAGATTTGTCCACAAATAAGTAGATAATATACAGTATGTAACAAAAACCCTGTTGTTCCTTGTAGGGACGTATACATTTACCTACAAGCACAACATTGGTGGAATTATAATTTAAAAAAATTAAGTATAGGCTAGTCGAGAAGTCAAAATCAAAGAATGAAAGAGGTTAGAAATCAGTTAAACAGTATAAATATTAATTATTAAATATTTATTTTAATTGTTTTTGTTGAACAGTTTTTATAAATGACTTGCTTTATTACGTATGTATACCGATTCTTAAAACGTAGGTAGAAGGAACAACAGGGTTTTTGTTATATATTGTATAAAATAAAAATAAACGGCATGAACAGAACCTTCATTGAGCAGATACGATTCCAACTTGACCATATTTTGACCATACCATTGCTCAACTATCACCATGTGCAACCATTTAAATGATATTATTTCAGATTTTATGGTCCATTTTATTTATTGCTTTTTTTCAGATTGTGTATTGAGAAGAACGTTATTGTTCGATATTAGAAAAAAAATTGCTTGCGTTTTTTATTTTTCAATTTAAATCATGACTAAGGTTTTGTCTGCTTACAAAATAAAAAATTATATTACTAGTTTTTGCTCCCAAAAATCATTTGACTAATTAGTTTGATTTAATAGGTAGAATAATTTAATTATGTTTACGAAATCTATTGTAAGAAATATTTAATAGCTGGTAATGAAGTTTTTATTTATAAGTAAGATGAAGTACTTTTTGTGTGGTTATATTTGACTAAATTTGTTGAAGCAGCAGACATTGCAAAAACTACTAGCTTCATAGCTTCAATTACATTGGAATAGAATACCTATAAAAACTTAATTTAAAATAGGACGCGAGCATAATATTAGTAAGAATAAAAACACCAACAATCTGAAGCCCAAAACTGACAACCAGTTTAAAAAAAAAACTCAAAGCATTTATTTCAATTAAACCATGATTTACAGGCACTTTTGAACCGTCAAGAAGTCGGTCAGTTACAAATATGAAGCTAGTTGCCCATTCCAAATAGTAGGTTCCTATGGAGAAGAACGGGCAAGAAACACCACGGACACTTTTTTAAATTAAAATATTGATACTTTTTTAATTTTTTTTTTTTTTTCCAAAGTATTGGTTACATCATTCATATTGAAATTGTACATGTGAGAACGATGCAAAACGTCAGAAGCCTCCGTGATAAAATGATTAAAAACAAAAAAAAACAATTCAAAACTAAAATAATTAAAAATAAGCCGCGGCAGCTAAGAGATGACCAGTCCCAACTGACAGCGCTCGTTCACGAACACGACGCATGGATCAGCACCATTCAGCTCAACAATCCAACACACACGCCACCATCAGCGAGACTTCTGAGTGAGCATGACATACTCTCAGCCGCCAGGGCAGATTCAAGTCAATGAAAGACATATTACCCGGTAAATGGTAGCTCTATTGTACATAGTAATCACACCTGTGATATGCAATTATATTATATAATGTCTTACCAAGAGGTATCGTGTTACCCTTTTTTTTTTTTGGGTGGGAAATCATCAAATAACTTCTCCCGCTCTGGGCGGAGCGGGAGGGAGTGTCAGACTTTTACTGACTAAAACCCACCGTGTTCCTTCAGTTGCCTGTGTGCCAGGGCCACGATATCCCTTTCGGACAAGCTCGTAACCCTGGCAGGCATTGGCCCTTTCGGACCCCGTCAATTGGTGCTGACGTCTCTTTGAGGCGGCGTGGAACACAACGCGCCGTCGCCGTCGACCCGGGCCTGGTCCTTATCGGACCGCCAATATTTATTTTATTCTGTTTTTTAGTATTTGTTGTTATAGCGGCAACAGAAATACATCATCTGTTAAAAATTTCAACTGACTAACTATCACGGTTCATGAGCTGGTGACAGACGGACAGACAGACAGACGGCGGAGCCTTAGTAATAGGGTTCCCGTTTTACCCTTTGGGTACGGCACCTTAAAAACGATGATAAAATAAGCACCTACTGCTCAAACGGAAAGGTTTTTTTTTTTTTAAATAGCAACTTTTTTCCAAAAACAAAAGATATCCATAACGTAAACACACGCCTTGAAAATAGATTACACCTTCCACCCTCTCGGATCAAAATGCTTTACCATAGCCCATATTACATGGCCGTAAAAATGTTCAACAAATTACCGCAACAAATAAAAGAAGAAACCAAATTCAATATATTTAACAGAAAATTAAAAGAGTATCTAACACAAAAATGCTTTTACTCGGTCGCTGAATACCTAGAACAAACTATTTAATACAATAAGATAGCTAGATAAATAATTACATATTATAATATAGTCATAAAAAAGCACACATACATAGTTTTATTATTATTATATTAAAATTATTATACTATAGTAATTGCAATAATTATTATAATATATGCTTATAATAATTATTATTTTTATTTTTATTATTAATATGTTGCCGTGCCCTAACCGGGTTTCATGTTGGAACTTCCTTAAAATGTAACAACTAAATGTACACATGAATGCAATAAAGAATTCGAATTTGAATTTGAATTTGAAAATTTGAATTTGTTTACCAAGTCTGCATATTATTATGCTGGATGAGGAACGCTCAGCGCTGAATTAAGTTTACCGAGATAACCAACAATTTTTTACTATTTTTGCCGAAGATTTCTAAAGAAAAATGGATTCGAACACCAATTAGTAAGTGACCATCGGTTACATGACAGGACAACTAACCTTAGAATTGAATTCCGATGTCCGGCGGCCATTTGTACGTTTTCACGGCTCAGCTAGTTAGGGGCAGCCATTGATCCGTCCGTCTGTACACGTACAATGGCGCGGTTGGCGCCTAAGACCATTTAGCAGTCGTGTTTCAAGAGTTGGGTGATAGATGATTTTTGTAATGGTATTTACACTATTATTTTGTATTGCAAACACTTATTATTCAGGTTGTTTTGTTGCGACTGTATTTGCATCGGGGATTAGGATTGTTGGATCTGGTATTGCGTTAAATTGAGCAATTTCGTTTGCGTTTAGAGCGTTTACGACGTGCGGCATTTCATACAAACTTTCAAGTCCTTGTTTTTCGAAATGACTGAACCGATTTTAATGAAACTTCATACACATAAACAGGATACAGAGGTCTAAAAAGTTAACTAAGAACATTTTTGAAAAATAGTGTTACAGCCAAATTATACCGATTTTAAATTTTCTGATTTTAATATTATAAATGCGAAAGTAAGTTTGTTTGTTTGTTACCTTTTCACGCCTAAACTACTGAACCGATCATCCTGAAATTTTGCATAAACGTTGTCATGTGTACAGAAACGGACATAGGGTACCTTTCATCCCGAAAAAAAGTACTGTTCCCGAGGAAAATAACAATAACGTTCTTATGATAATAGATGGCGCCACGTGTCTTTCGAATCATGATTGAATTGTATTATGAAACTTTAGTATAGTGTTTTTTTTTTTAATTTAAGTCTTATCATCATCATCATCATCATCATCATCATCATCATCATCATCATCATCATCATCATCATCATCATTTCAGCCGAAAAGACGCACGCCCACTGCTGGACATAGGCCTCCCCTAAAGGGGGGGTTTGCCATAATCGCCACGCTTGGTAGGCGGGTTGGTGATCGCAGTATGGTGTTAAAATGCATAGAGAACGCTGCTGCCCACTCTCTAGTAAGTTCCTTAGTCGTCTTTTACGACATCCACGGGAAGAAATGGAATGGTGCTTTCTGCTTCTTTACGTCCGGCACCAAACGGACAAGCCTAAGCCAAATACCTACGCAAATATATCAATACAGAAAGAAAGAAAGCAAAATAATTTTAATTATAGAGAGAGAGAGAGAAAAAGAGATAGAGGGAGAAGAGAGCGAGCGAAGCCGCGGGCAAAAGCTAGTTAATAATAAAACTTCAAATTACACAATTTAGCTTGTTGTGTCATGGTAGGACGTGAACACAGAGATTACTGGTCTCCCACTCTTTTCCAAAAATACATGATCAATTTGATCATTGAACATCTTGCCCTAATAACATCTTCATAGTCAAAACCAATGACTATAACAATGTCAACGATCGGTATAAAGAATGTAGTCTAAGAAAAGTGTAATGTGGATATGGTCCATGAGTGGACGTCCAGATACAATGCTAATTAGACACAGATAGTAAAGCCCGGTAAAGTGCATCAAAATCTTTAATGGATAATTCTCAAAGAAGTATTGCATAAAAATCGTATAAAAGCTGTAAATGTTGTTCCATCCATTAAATATATATTTAGTCCGGGCGTCTATCCGAGCTACATATTATAATATATGTGTATGTACGCACGTTAATGCGTTTCTTTTTGTTTATCAATTTGTATTTGTCCCCATATTATCGGCAACACGCCGGTCGGCTTACTTCACAAGGTTGGAGGTGTGTATAGAGATGATAAAACCTAGGAGTGACAAGTTGTTTTGGTTTGTTAGGGCTGAAATATAAAATCGACTCTTACGCATAAATAAGGCTTTTTAATAGCATTATAATCAGCCTATACAGTTCCCACTGCTGGGACACAGGCATCTTCTCGGTGAGAAGGACTGGGCCGTAATCCACCACCTGGGCCCAGTGCGGGTTGGTAAATGTCACATGTCCCATTCGTGAAGAGTTTCATTCTGATTTTTTCAATAAGTGTAAATTTGTCTATAGCCTATTTTGTTTCAGCTGAATCATTTGCAGCATGCTTAATTGCGTAGCGTTGGAAGGCCTTGTGAAGGCCGTAGGAATCCGCTGGATGCGAGAAGCACAGAACAGGACGAAGTGGCGGTGCTTGGGTGAAGAGGCCTATATCCAACAGTGGACGATTTCGGCTGAAATGATGATTCAGAGTTTTCCTTTTGTTTTGCCAATGACAACTCCTACTGAATGAACATGTATTAACTGAGAATAGAAGTGTAATTAATAAAAAAATTAGGAAGGCCTTTGCCCTGATAACACAGGCTTGATTGAGAGAAGTAAGCCACAATTTTTTTAATGTGTAAATAAGTGTAGTTCAATACATTTTACTTTATAAAACATCGTGCGGTATCATCCTCTCTATAAACTCCCTTGAACGCGTCGACATTTCTCATACACGTTACTACCGACTCGGTTCATCGCTCGGTTTATTGGTCGACGTTTGTTACCCAGATAAAGCTTTGTATTAGCTTTTATAATACTATCTTTGGACTATATATTGTGGCCGGTACACTTTAATGATTAAAACACGAATTTATTTATGATGCCGTAAAATTGTGCTTGATTTTTTATGGGTACAATTATTAATATTGAAATACATTTATGAGAAAGTAATTACAGTTTAGTTGGACTTCTGTAGAAAAGTATTTTCATGTCCTTTGCTTCTTACATGGCGGCAATGTGTAAGAGAGAATTACTTATTGAGTATGCCTCTGCCTAATGAGTCATAAATGGGCTATTTTTATTCTTAAGACGCAGATATATGCCAGTGACCTTGAGTGGTTAGCTCGCGTGTTCTGTACTAAGCTCACGCGACGCGTCGAACGTTCAGCCAGTAATAGGACTCGCCCATCAAGGAGCGCTGTCCCCAATTTGACGCATTATTAATTTATTATACACACAACAAAAGGTATTTTACAAAAAAAATAAAATAAAGGCGGTTATTGCCCCCTTAACTCGGAGTCAGGTTTTCAGCAATAATTTCTTGTGGCCACGATTTAGAGATTATAAGAAATTACCTGTTTGACTCCATCTCATTTATGAAATCAGTCTCGAACTCTCAATGCTAGAGTTTCTAGGAAAGAATCTTGTATGCTTAAATAGGCAACGTGTCAGGATTATCGTTTTCTGTTTCAAGCTGAACCAGAACTCGAGAATCTTTCTCAAATGTGATTAAAGACTTCTACATCGCGACTTGTCGTCGTGCCACCGGTTGAACAATTTCATTGAATTTTTCATAGAAATGTTTTTTTATTTTTTTTATTAGTATTTTATTTATTATTTTCCACATTTTTGTTTTTTGACTCGCGCCGGTATGCAGAAGCCTTTAGGGTTTTCTTTCTTACAATGAGCACTGAGTCTTAAACATACATCATATAATTGTCATACCTAAGTTAATCTGCCAAGCCTCTTCCCAACTATATTGTGGTCAGCTTCCGGTCTTACCGGATGCAGTTGAGCACCAGTATTTTACATGGAGTGACTGCCATGCCTATCGGACCACCACAACCCAGTTACTGGGTAACACGGTACTCCTTGGTAAGACTGGTTGTCAGACTTTTGGGCTTCTGACTACCCGTTACGACTGTCAAAGATATACGAATGGCAGCCGAGACCAACGGCTTAAGAGACCGGCGATGGATGCGTAGTTCATACAAACGTAATACCCAAAATAATTTTTAAATCAAACATTTATTCTTAAGGTAGTGTGTCTGTATTCCGATTGCAATACAGAATATCTAGGTTCCCAAATATATATTTTGAATGGACACTGATTTAAACAAGAGTAATGAGAAAAAAAAGTTTTCTATAATTCCTCATACCTCGTGTTTATATCATTGTCCTTTCAAAATATATATTTGGGAACATAGATATTCTGTAATCCAATCGAAATAAATACACAATAACTTAATATTATCTTTGATTCACAAATTATTTTGTTATTACGTTTGTATAAACTACGCATGCTACGCCGCCGCGCCGGCCCCTTTAAGTAAATAAATAATTAACCGATGCCACAAGCCATTGTTATGTTAACCTATGTGTTGTGCTAAAAATTACCGCATAAATATTACTTATCAACACAATCACACACTGTTACGTCTATCTTCCACGTATAAGCAGAATATCGCCTACATATCCAGCAATAGCCTTTTGTTAAAAGATAACGCCAGCACAAACGAGACACGATAAGACATTATTAGTACCAGTGCCAGTATACGTTTTTCAATTGTATTAAGTTACATACAAAGATAGAATGCAATCAGGGACGTGGTATATGTTATTACTAAAGATATTTGCATGCAAGCAATAACATTGTTTTGGTCTTATGTGAGTCTGTAGGGTTTAATAGATATATGAATTGAAATAAGCCGTAATACACAAAGAGCAGACGGGTAAAATAAGGTGCGGTTCACACAGGGCGGATGGGACGAGATGTGTTGCGGATATGAAAGATAAGCTTTTCTATCTGTGTGTAGATTGCGCATAAGTGTTATGGTGTAGGAGGTCCTATTTTCTGGTGCAATGTAATTAATATAAAACTGTAAAAGGTGATGGATGACTTTTGGTGAAAAGCAGACTTTATGGATAGTCATAGCCAATTTACAGCTATGAAAAAGTCAGGATAACAGTAACCAAGGAGGTCGCTGTTCAGTGTCCAAGTCCGGTTCACTCTGAGTGAATTGTGCTTAAAAGAAAGTATGACAGTTATTTAATTAATTGTTTCTCATTTTGAAACAGTTTATTCTGCGAGTAGTAGTAATACTCCTATATTAATCTTGAGGAAAGATAGCGTATAATTGATTGTAATTTTCATCAAAATAGCTAAACAATATTTTGCTTAAATTTTATAGTTGGATACACCAGGGTTGTTCGTCAGGTGGTACACCTTGTGTTGTCATCTGACATTATGCTGAGCTGAGGCCCTTTTGGCATTATAATTAATTGTTTTCTGTGTTATTTATAGTTTTTAAGGTGTATTTTTTTTGCTGTAATGCCAATAAACGCATTTTTCTTTCTTTCTTTCTTTCTTTCTTTCTGTTACTCCTGCATCGTCCTGTGCATTGTGCTATCAAGCTAGATGCTTATTCAGTGGGTAATATATTTTGCAATACTTAAACAGTTTTCTATGAGTTGTTAAGTTGTTTACGAAGTTAAATAAAGACCATACAATTTCTATTTTGAGCGAGATCCCTGTAAAGTTATTATAATTTTAATTCTTAAAATACAATGCTTTGTAAAACTTCGATCCCCGCCATATTAATTCCCCGTCCGCCATTTTGCCACAGATCCACATTATCATCGTCCACAGATAATCAACTATGAATGAATGGAATATCCATCTAAGTCGACACAATAAAAATACTCAATGAGCATTGACATACAAAAACGTCTCCAGTCTTAATGAGTTGCCAGAGATAAAAAACGCCGCGGCGGCTCCACAAAGGATGGCAGAGCAAATAAAAGATCACAGTCAATGTAAAAGGTTTGCGTATTGTTTTATATTAAAGTGAAATAACAATAGGTAGCCCTTTCAATGGATAATGCCGCCACAATGAGAGGGGTTAAGCTTGGTTTTTATGCTGTTGAGAATGTGGCCATGTGTTGGTGGTTACTTGGTCACATTTAGTTGATTACTAGCGTTTGCCTTCGACTTCATTAAAATTGTTTTTGTTGTGTTTTACAAATTGTGTTCAGTAAAATTTCTTGTATATTTTTTATAATATTAGTTAGTATTAGGATAACACAGTACTTCATGGTTATCTCAGGTTTTCATGCTACATATTTAATCTCTGAAATCTATACCTAGTGGTAATTCTTCGAATCCTTCAGAAGTTCGAAGAGATTTTAACGACAAAATGCTGCTGAACTTATTCAGACTGTCATTGTTATCAATGTTAACATGTGGGGCCGTATATCGAAAGACTGGAGCCATGACACAGCTAGACCGAGGAGAAGATGGCGGGACGCTTGGATGACTTTTGAATAATTGACAAGAAGAAGCACAACGTCAAGAGATGTGTAAGAAATAGGGGAGGGCTTTTTCAAGGAGTGAGACAATTCAAAATAGTATTAAAAGCTAATATTCAATGAATAGGTCAATGTAGACCAAGCCACTCGACCCATAGCAGTATAAACTCTGGAGAATCAAAACCTTAGATGGGCACCTTAGAAAATAATTAATTAAGATTAGAATACAAGAAACGGGAACATAAGTAACAATCAAACTATTTTCACATAATTCTTAATCCAGCAACAAAAATATGTCCCCCATAGAACCCAACTTTACTGCGATTCGAACATAAATGGACACCGTAAAGCCTTGTGAACATAATGTAGTAGTGAAATACAACATCACATTGTTCCGTCACCTGCACACGTCACTGCGCATGCGCTTACACTTCTTATTATCTGAACACTCATCACGCTTTTGTTTCTGTGAGGGTCAGTACACTACGAAGCGTTGAAGAAATTTTTCGCAGATTTTATCCCATTGTGGTTTGGGATTAGACAAAAAAGGGACGTAGCATTCAAAGTCGCAGCATTATAGTAGAGTAAATGAGGTTTTGTTAAGAACAGTTGATAAAGTTTAGCTAGCTTACACTCTATTTTCTATGGAGCCTTGTGAACATACTGTAGTGGTAGTAAAATACAACATCACATTTTTAAGATATGGGATGGTGCTATTCTTTACGTCCGGCACTACACGGAACTTCGGCACCACATGGAACTGCGGCGACACACGGAACTTTTTTCTTCATTTTAGGAACTCTTTTATTATTATTTACGGTTTGCCTAATGTGAATAATACCCAAAAAACAAAAAAAAAATAACCCGCCCGTGGAAATCTGCAGGCTCCAAGGATATAAATTTCTAAACAATAATGTTACAAACGCAATTGACATGACATCCATCGGCAACCCCTTACGACTTAATAATAATTAAAAAAAAACATAACTGTGTTACTCAGTGCTTCTGCGGACATTTTTTTTCGAATTCAATAAGGTCTTCTAGGTGCTAAAATAAGATTGTTCTAAGATTACGATTTTTGCCGGTTTCTGAATGTAAGTAATATTGTCTACTATCTTTATATACCATTTGAGTGACTTCAAATGTAATAACTCATTTGACGTATTTCTTAGTCTTTCAAACAATCTCATTGAGTTTATTATTGCTTAAATATAACATAAAATTACGCCTGTAATCCCCAAAGGGTCAGGCAGAGGTGTAAACCCACATTTCGCCAGTTATGTTTAAAGGCTTCTAAATACCGGGGCGACTTGTCGCGCGACGCGACACGACACAAAGGCACCGCTCATCCCGCAACACGCGGGGCCTTTGTGCAGTGTCGCGTCGCGCGACAAGTCGGGCTGGTATGTAGAAGCCTTAAGTCCCTTGTAATAGGGGGCGAGCCTATTGCCATCAACCGGGCACAAATCCAGACTCCGGGAAGCTACTGAGAAATTCCTAATGGAAAACCTCAATAACACTTTGCCCGACCTGGGAATCGAACCCAGGACCACATGCTCACCAGTAGCGCTTGCGACCACTAGACCAATGAGGCAGTCTAAAATATAATATAACATTATTATAATATCGAATAAATTATAAAAAAAATATATCATTACACCTGCGCCGATGTTCTTGGTCAGTGTACTCTTGCGCATTGTCATTATTATTGAGTGATTTAATACATTTGTATGACAGAGTCCACTGTTCAGTCGATGTATGATGTATGTTCAGAATATGACATCCTTTTAACGTCTTTGTCAATGTCACGGTACTTACTTTGTCTTTATTGCTTATATTTGCTTTTTTGTAAGCATTGTTGCAAACTGTGTATGAGTAAGTCTCACATCCACAAAATATTTAAAAAAATCTGTCATATTATCAAAATAATAAAAGTACAAACCTTGTTAAAATTAAATTTTATTTATAGGATGGTGTAATTAAATTAGGGAACAGAACAGAAATATAGTAATAGGAAGATGTAATTGAACGGTAGGTACTTGTTTTGTAAATTTTCCTACCATAAACTTGGGTGACCCATCCATTCTCGGCTCTCAGTTAGTTATTTCTTATTCAACGTTGTTTATAACATTATGCATTTTTGATACGAGCAGACTTATCAAACACACCTTTACCTATTTATACACTTCATCACGATCATTCGTAACTTTTTTCAACCCGCTGTAGGACAAAATAAACATAATACAATAAATTTCCCCTTCCCTTAATAGTCAATAAATATTTCGGTATATTTATGTAAACTATAATCGTAGCTTATCTATTCTAAATTCTTAATAGTAAGTTGGTATTATTGTGTAAATTATTACCTACCTAATTTTTAATTAAACAAGTTTTCAGTCACACATTTAATTTATCTGTTTGTTATTTTTATTTTTTATGTGATTTCCCGTGTAGTCCCAATAAATAGTACTTATTTCTTTCTATCTTTCTTTATAAAATTCATCCAAGTCAGCACCAAAAATACTTTTTTATCTTTAATTATATTTTATTATAAAAATATATATATTTATTTTTTATCATAAATAAAATCCTGTTCGTTGGTAAGCGCATCACTTCAGAACGGCTGAACTGATTTGGCAAATTTTTGTTTTAAAATGTTCGTAGTCCCACTCGGGTTTCTACGGATAAAAAATTTTGAAAAGTTGCGGGATTATTTGGAAAATTCGGAAATACTGCATTTTCTATAGGAATTTTATATGAATTGTTGAAATTTCGACACGAAAATGTCTGTCGGGTCAGCTAGTCCCTAATAAAAGCAGGTAATGTCCAACTGCTGAAAAAAGGTCCCCCCTATTCCGTTTACACACATGTATGTGCTCTGCTATTATAAATATATTATTAATTAAAAAAAAACGATATAATAATTATTAGGTTGACTCTTGATGTAACCCTTCCATAAAAAGATTAAAGATTAAAAAAATACTTGTGTGAAGTATTTTTTTAATCTTTATTGACATAATATGAGGTTACAGAATCATATGAAGCCTCTGGCACCCAAACTAGTTAAAAACCTGTATATCAGGAGTCAGCCTTCTCCCATTTGATTACACTATTTAGATGCCAAAAAATTCATTTTAGATTTACTCTCAAATGAGCAAAATAAAGTAGAGTAGAAGCATGGAAGGCCCATAGGGGTCTACACACAGAACATCACAGCTGTATTCCCCGAAGGGTTACGCAGAGGCGTACCTAGAGTACACCAAAATTTCGCCAGTTCACCCCCCCTCCCAACTCCCCCTATCTCCTAGCTAAACCTACGTAAAAAAAACCGGTCAAGAGCGAGTCGGAGTCGCGCACCGATGGTTCCGTACGTATATATGATGTTGATGATTTTAGAGACATCGTTTTATTTTTCCTGTAATCTTTACATAAACTTCTATCACAAAGAATAATTTCAGATTTTTATCTATGCTAACTTCGGAGATAAGGGGGGGGGGGGTATTGTTTTTATATTTTTCATCAAAAGTCAGAAACTATGGTGCCTAAAAAAAAATGTTTGAGTATGTGCAAAACAGCGCTCTTTTATATGATACCCCACATGTCCTAGTAGCACCACTTCAAATTTTTATGACCCCCCCCCTTTCAGTCCCTTTTGCAAAAAAGGTATTTTTTTTTTCTCATTTGCAAAATAGTTGGGAAAATGTCATCTAAAACTATTCTAAATTTCAAGTTGATAGCATTAGTAGTTCTCGAGATATCCAGGTGTGACAGACAGACAGACAGACTTAATCTCACCATAAGGGTTCCTTTTTACCATTTCGGTACGGAACCCTAATACCAGTAACAAAATGGGTCAACTCCCAACCCGCGTCATCTCATGCCTTTCGCCAGACGAGCCGTTCATTTTATTGCGTCGATAAGTGAGCAAGGGCAGTAATTACCGCTAATGGTTTCGATTGCTTGTGACAAATGAACAAACAGATTCGCCCGCGAATCTCATGTAACGCATATATTACAGTCATGTTCGGGAGATGGTTTTTAGGGATCCGTAGACAACAAGGAGCCCTTATAGTTTCGCAATGTCTGTTTGTCTTTCCTTAACTTAGTTCAGAGAGAGACTATTAGTATTATAAAGCTGTAATTTGGCATGGGTGTACATCCTAATCACGCCGACATAGTAGTAACTTTTTAAGGCCTTGTACGTAAAGTGGGGGTGATTTTATTTTTTGTCGTCTATCCCATGGTGTGGGGTTTTAAACCATCTTTCGGTTCAGGGATCCGTTTGCGTAATATTAATCTTTAAAGTGCTCATTTTTGTTCGAGTCAAAATGTTGCCGCTCCCCCTGCCAGCTAAATGGTTGTTTCTGGATATCTGAAAAAATTCGTGGCAGTAGTTATAGGTAATATAACGAAATTAAAATGAAAAATATCACAGCTTAGTAGACTTTACAAGTTAACGAGTATTAGAATAGAATACTTTTATTTCAGACAAATGTCCATAGGGTTAGTAACAATTTTCCTCATCATCTAGTGTAAGTACAGACAAAGATTAATAAAACAATTAAAATTCAGCGTGGAGTTGCATCCAACTCCGCAACATCGGGGAATCCCACCGTTGTGTGAACACACTGAGAATACTATTGGATCTGCCGCGAACACGTGACATCAGGGATGCACATCTTTTTCTTATAATGGCGGCAAACCATCAATGTTATTATCTGCAAACATCCCACTACAACGCCATGGCAGCCGCAGCAGTACTCTCAGTGAATTATTATTATTGAACGCGTAGGTCACTGACGCGCACCTCAGAGTTGTCAGCACCATTTGACGGGGTTCGATACGGCCAATGCCTGCCAGGGTTGCGAGTTTGTCCGAAAGGGATATCATGGCCCTGGCAAACAGGCAAATGAAGGAATACAGGTGGGCTTTAGTCAGTACGACACGTCCTCCCGCCAGCTCCGCCCAGAGCGGGAGAAGTTATTTGATAATTTACCACCCAAAAAAAAAAAGGCTGCATGTTTAGAAGGACTGACAGTAAACTTTGGGAAGCGTTACTTTAACTGCCCTCATACATCACGCAAACCTGCGGGCCAGCATGTTACAACGGACAGCCAGCGACCTACGGTCCCTTTCAATGTCACAGATCTTCAAGGTCTTCAGTGACCCAGTGGCCCAGATACTTAAACTTGTCCACTCTTCGCAAGGATTCTCCACACAGCGCGACATGAGGAATACAAGAATATGTCACGCTGCCTGCTTTGAAAACCAATAGATCGCTGTTGTGTCGGTGTTCCGTTTGGTGCCGGACGGAAAGAATAGCACCATCCCATTTCTTCCCATGGGTGTCGTAAAAGGCGACTAAGGGACTTACTAGAGAATGGGCAGCAGCGTTCTCTATGCATTTTTTTTAAACCATACTGCGATCGCTAACCCGCCTGCCATGCGTGGCGATTATGACAAATCCCCTCCCTTTTTTTGGGGAGGCCTATGTCCAGCAGTGGACGTCTTTCGGCTGAAATAATAATAATAAATATAATAAAATTTATTCAAAAATATAAGATACAACGTTTACAGTTTTCCTTAAATCTACGTCAAGTTCACGATGATTTGTGCCTGAACTAGGAAGTCCTGTGTTTCAGGCGATTGGAGGTAACTTTGGTTGACATAATAATCACATAGCTTAATAATATATTTGGTAACAAGGTATATATAAAAAAAATATAGTATCTTAACCTAGCTAACTAAAATAAAATAAAAATAAAAAAATAACAATATGAACAATATTTACTTTAGCACAAGTAATAACTTCTCTGTATCTTCATAGGACATAGTTTGAAGAGCTTCCTTAAGGATTTTCTTGCAGTTACTGTGGTTTAAGGAGTAGATGTTTCCTTTTTCATTTAGCCTGTTATAGAGTAGCGGTCCGAGGTACATATAAAACTTGGCTGTGAAAGCATGTTTTGTACTTTTTTGAGGGCAAACTATATCTTTCCGTCTTTTTTTAGTAAAATCAGTGCTGTATGGAAGTGCTACGTGTTGTTTTAGTACAGTGCTCATAATAAATAACTGTCGAACTGTTAGTACTTCACAAGATTTATACAGGAGGTTAGTGGGGAAAAGGAAAGGGCGGCAAGTAGCCACCTTGAGAATAGCTCTTTGAGCTCTTTCAATGGGCAATAACAGACCTTTACTCACCCCACCCCATGAGGTAATACAGTAAGTCAGAATTGACTGACAAAGAGCAAAATATACTTGCCTCAGCATTTTTGGATCTGTAATAAATCGTAACTTTTTGAATACGAATATCAGCTTACGAATTCTATTATTTAGAGCTTCCATATGTGGTTTAAAGGAAAGGGTTTCATCTATTATAATACCTAGGTATTTTATTTTATCAGTCTTTTTAATATTGGGACACTTACACCTGTCATCTGCTGGTTCTGGGCAACAATGAGCATGCAACGCTGTGGGGATATTCGATATATGCTTGCGCATCGAAAACTTAATGTATTTTGTCTTTTCTGCATTTAGAGTTAGTAAGTTATTTTTAAGCCATTTATTTACAATATTAAATCCGTGTTGCGCAAGAAATGATGATGATGATGAATTTGCTCTTTGTGACGTTATATAATAGTCAACCGACTTACATTTGCAGTTAGAGAATCGACCGTGACGTATATCGATTTATGGTAGAACATGTTTTTAAGTTTGTTTTTGGAATAAATTCATCCCAACTACGGAATCCTTCATTCTGCGTGGTCCGACACGCACTATAGTAAATAATACACTATAACACGTTTTTAATAGTAATTTCGTCTTGATTGATTTGTGTGTTGAGGAACATGGTTTACGGTATTATAATTTTTTGCGATGGCTAAATGATAACAGCCGCACGAGTCGATTGAAGGTAAGCTACACTTGTTGCGGTCGGTTCATGGATGGGTGACCATCTTTACACAACGAGACTCCTCCGTGTCTCGGAAAGCACGTTAAGCTGTCGGTTCCGACTGTAATTCGTAGATCTTTGACAATAGTTACGGGTAGTCAGAAACTCAAAAATCTGACAACCAGTCTTGCAACCAAGGGATATCGTATTACCCAGTAACTGGGTTGTAGAGGTTAGATAAGTAGTCGCTCCATGTAAACTAGGCAGATTGAGGTAGATATCTGATTTTGATTTTTGAGAGGTCTACGTTCAGTACGTGTTTAGAGAATAGTTTTATGGTGATGATACGGCTAAGTTATTATGTAAGATGAATTTTGCAATAATTATTTTATTGATTGGCTGTTTGGAAGCTCTTCGTGCTTGGCAAATAACTCAGTACCTATGTAAAATCTCTGTGAAAAACTTAACTTACAGATATCCCAAGTAAAGTATGCGCTTCGGAAATCATCGTCTATCTTCGGAAATACGAACGCGCGGGTATGAGATTTAATATAGAGGGGTTGCACCCATGGAAGTACATCCATATTTTGTATTACCATGATAAAGAAATTGCAGATAGAAAAAAAACTTTTATAGCGGCAAATGGCGATCTGCAACCTTTTTTTTTTGGTGGGATATTATCAAATAACTTCTCCCGCTCTGGGCGGAGCGAGAGGGCGCGTCAGACTTTTACTAACTAAAACCCACTCATGTTCCTTCAGTTGCCTGTGTGCCAGGGCCACGATATCAGAGGCAGGGCGATCTGCGACCTTAGTAGATAATCCGACGCAGAGAAAACTTCATACGTACGTGCAATGATAGCTGCAGTACTACAAAGCGTGGCAGTTTAGTGTAAATCTAAGAAGCTTTGCCTCTGTAGGAGATTACTCTGAGGCGCGACGTTCATACTAATTAGTTAACACGAAGATTATCGAAGCGCATACCTTTTCTGGTTTAACTGTACGTAACTATGTAAGATTTCAGTAAAAAATTATACTGTTTTTTTTGTTTCACTTTTAAGGCGCATTAAAAGACCATCACTTTAAGCAATAACCAACAAATGAACCGAATTTGATAGCTAATCTTTTAACGGCATTTCTTATTAATCACGTGTCTAAATGAGAGAAAAAAATGGATAGTGGTACCTACCTGACGGGCACCTAGTTTTTGCTTATCTACAAAAATACCAAACAAGAAAGTTAGTAAAACTATTAAGTTATCAAAATTATAAGTCTAGACTTAAAATTTAAATAATTTTATAACATTCAATACATTCATTAGTAGAATTTACATAGGAATTATGATAAAGAAATTAATTCTTTGAGCTCCTGTATTTATTAGAATATTGTTTTTGAATATTATCACGAGAATAATTTATGTTTATATTGTATGAGTGATATAAATATTTATAGTTTAAACCATTTAAAATAGATTATAATTAATGGCTTGTCTGGCTTTTTAGCGGATTGCTAAAGACTGGTAAAAGTCGAAAGAGGGATACTCAAAATAATAATGGCTTTGATAATTATCATAATTATACTATACAACATTTTCAAAAAAAAAATTTGTTTGGCATGACAACATGCTTGTTAGCACAACAATAATACGTTTTAAAACAATGATGTGTCACGTTATCACTCTACCTATAAAAGGCAAAGTGAATATTCTTACCACCATTATTTACAGCTCAAAAATAAAAAATTGCATACCAAGTATCTATTGTTTTGCAAAGGCTAGTTGCTTGTTCTGAAGACTTATCAAATCACTGAATAAATATTCAAAAATATTTTTTTTAAAGTTTTCTAACAATAACATACTGACATTTGGCATTGTTGTCCGATTGCTAAATCGTTATCGACTGTTAAAGGGTTAAAGCTTTTCACACACCTAATAATTCTCCATGCAAAAAGTACCAACTCACAAAGTCCCCTAAACGCACACAGCACCTTGCATTCTGGTATTTTAACTACAAAACCACAACACAAACTAAAGGATAAAATTGTAATATAAAATGTCTCAAAACGCCGCGGCGTCGAATCCCGGAATCCGGGATTATTAAGTATTGTTCTTGTTGTTCTTTTTGTACTCCGATGTGGCTGTTTGAACTCAATATGTGGTTGCTCATTTAGAGGCCGGGATTAACAATAAAAACGAAATTTGATCATTGCGGCCGACGCTACGGTGATCCGTTAAGGGGAGGCTAGTTTTTGATATTATTTTCTTGGGTTTTTGTCTGAATTTTGATAGGAATTGGGAAACTGATGTCCTAAGTCTGACTTTAATTTAAATAAAGATCTAAATAACAAAGCTTACCTAATCCTATAGTACTGGAACTTTTGATAGGTAAGGAATAAATTGTGTTTTTAGTCACCCAGTAGGCCAAATTCTGCATTCTCTTTCAATGGAATAGGTATTTTTTTTTAAGAAGAACTATGGTGAGGCTTGCTTTCAAGTATTAAAAGTGGGAAGGAAAGTAATTTATAAACGAAAGACAAGTTATCGTAAGGTACAAAGAAAACCAAAAATAAGGAAAATAGTCTTATTTAATTATTTCATACAACTTGGTACAGCAAAACCCTTCACAGCCGAAATAAACTCAATTGCGTTTCAATGGTAAAACTACAACGTACAATATTTAAAACATAAAAACCGTGAAATACAGCAGCACCTTAACCGAGCATTTGCCGCGTTATCAGATCATCGTCCAGCCTGTCCAGTGTAAATAAATCCAATAGTTTACTGCCCAGCCATTGTTATTCTCATTAACCCTTTGTCTCATTAGACCTCGGCTTCATATTCTACCTTATTTTTGTTACCGATGACAGCTCAGATTAGATCCTTTTTTATTTTGTTCTTTTTTCGAAAACTTTTGTCCACCATCTTGGTTTATTTCTTTTTTTTTCGTCATATGAAATTTCAACCAGTCTTATAATGTTATAGTGTTTATTGCTTTGTCTTTTTTTGTTTTTAATTTTTGGAATACATTGTTGTTGCCGTAAAGCTTCAATTTTATTTTGAATTGTCGCGTGTTTTAAAGACATTTGTTCGTAATTAATTTTTAATGAAATGCAAATGAGTGAATGAAATGAATTGCTTCATTTAAAGCTGTATTTCATTTCTTTGTTTCAAAATTTACGTTAATTAATACAAATGATGTAAACTTTTAAAATCAATTAGGAGGCAATTAAGAGTGAACAAAGAATGCTTCCTGATATGGGTTATTTTAAATTATACTGAAAAAATTAAGTGTGCTTGGATGGTCACATACCTTTAAGCCAACCTTTTTATGGGGTTGTCAAATGCAACCGCTATTTAGTATTCTTACAAATTGCTCGCTTTCAAACTGATTTTGGAATTTTAAATACGGTTACAAATATTTCAATAGTACGTGGTAAAAATGTTGTTAAGGGGGATGCACTAAGGTAGCCCGCGAAATTCATTTTTTTTTATGTTGTTTGCATTTTGCAGGTCAGTAACAGGTTGTATTTTGATCTAAATGATTCACGGACGTAAAAAATATAACTTTACAGAATTATTATCATTAGAATCAGCAATACAACTATCTAAGTTCGTAGAATCCTATTGAATTTTTATTTTATGAAAAATAGTCATTCAATAGGATTCTACAAAGAGAAATATAGACAATGTCAAATTGTTACCACTGATGTCTGGTTACCTGTACGCGGAGATCACCATTTATAAAAGCAAATAACATTAACTTACCAAGCAACAACGATACGGTAGATAATTCCGGGTTTATAGTCTACTTGAAAACCATTTCAAATTGTTCTAAAGCCAGGTTGGAACCAGCGAATTAGTTAACACGTTTGTGTAGCAATTTAGCTGGAGATAGTGAATTATCTGCCTTACTTTGATCTTCACGTGGTTAGCTGATATGAGGCAGCTATTCTTGAATTTTGTGGCATTTTGTTATAACAGTTTTGGGTATTATCAACCTAAAGGACTTGTAGGGAGAGTGTATTACTTACTGAATTTAATGGTCGATTAGCATCATAAACATAATCAGTATAATTATAATGTTCCCACAGCTGGGACACAGGCCTCCATTTGGTGAGAAGGAGTGGGCAATCCACCACGCGGGCTCAGTGCGGGTTGGTAGAGAATATATCCAGATGCAATGATGTGTTCTCCGAAATATGGAGGAGTCCGAAATATGGAGGAGTCTCGATGTGTCATCGGTCTCTTATCCAACAGTCAGACGCGGCACCGGCACGGTGTTACCTGCAATGAAAATAATTAAGAATTTATTTAAAATATTTTGTCTCACATAAAACTTCGCATCTCACAGAATTTTTACAGCATGGTGAAGTATTAATCTTAAAGTTAGGAACACAGCCGTACCTAATTAAATTAAATCAAAAGTCATCAGAAATCCTACCAATTTAATTAATTAAAAAGGATAACAATACCCAAAACCTGTACCTAAACATCGGAGACTTTATTAAAACTTAACAAAAGATTAGATAGCGCTCACTTTAAGGTCATTCACACTCATCCTTTGTCGCTGCGTCCGGCGATCCGTCAGCGTACAGATATGGATGTCATGTGTTTTATACAGGGTTGCAGCTACGCTTTAATTGATTAAAGCTCGTTGGGGAAACTGTGGAGCTGCTGTTTTCTACAAAATAATTAAACATTTGAATTTTTCATGACACGAAAGTATTTAATAACCATTTTTAAAAACTTGTGACAGCTGTAAAAAATTTTATGATTATTTTTTGTTCTTTTATTTAAGTTTTTTTTAAATTATATTTAAAAAATAATATGAGTTTTAAGATTTACAAAATTCTGAAAGTCCAAAAAATTCCAAAAGTCTGAAAAACCCAAACCAATTTTATAACAACAGACCAGCTATGAGCCCCGCTTGCTCATGACAGACTTAAACATTTATATCTTGAAAATAACAAATACTTTCAACTAAATTTCAAGTCAGCTCCACCCCACCTCTATCCAACGACAAAGTTTGACAATGCTCGCGGCAAGCTAAAAGGCCTGACGAACAGGTGTAGCCGACCGGAGCTTTCTTGCATCGTCCATCGTCCGCCATATAAGAGATAAGAGGATGCTGATTACTAGCCAAAGTTATTTTTACACTTATCCTAGGTTTATCCTAGATAGGGAATTGGATTAGAAGGGAAGAGATCTATGTAGAAAAGGAGATAATGTTGTGTTTTAGATTGTGATGAAATTATTGTAAGTAAAATGTCGACGAGGTTTTTGAGTAAATTCATTATAAGTAGTAAAATGGTTTTAAATCTGTTAGCGGATAGGGGTTTTTTTACCGTAATTTTTTAGCTTCCATTATGACATTTATTGTAAGTGATATAACACCTATTTTTCTGTTGATTTAGAAAATAATGTGCGTTATTTTTAGGGTGCCGTACCAAAATGGTAAAAAGGAACCCTTATGGTGAGACTAAGTCCGTCTGTCTGTCTGTCACACATAGATATCTCGAGAACTACTAATGCTATCAACTTGAAATTTAGAATAGTTTTAGATGACGTTAGCCCAACTATTTTGCAAACAAGATTTAAAAAAAAAAAATACCTTTTTTGCAAAAGGGACTGTAAGGGACTCTTAAAAAATTGAAATGGGGCTACTAGGGTATGTGGGGTATCATATGAAAGAACGCTGTTTGCACATTCTCAAACATGTTTTTTCTGAAGTTTGTATAGATAAAAATCTGAAATTATTCTATATGATAGAAGTTTATGTAAAGATTACACGAAAAATAAAACGAAGTCTCTAAATAGTACAGTTTTTCAGAAATCATCAACATGATATATACGTACGGAACCCTCAGTGCGCGAGTCCGACTCGCTCTTTACCGGTTTTTTTTTCGTAGCACCACGAGCAGTAAGAAAATCAACCAGACACCAAAAATTTGGACGATACTCCATTGAGCTTGCGATTTATGTAGGTTGGTACTTAAGAGGTCACTCAAGGACTTTCTTTTATTATACGTTAAGATAAAACAGACCTCGTTTATCCCATAAACCATTTAGCAGACCAAACGCCAATCTCATTTTTCTATACATTAAGTTGTAAAGGGTAACTTAACATTTTGTTTTTATTTTCAGAAGTCCTCTGCAGTAGTTGCGACAGTAATCGGATACCTTTTAATGTTTTACCGAACAATTGAGAGCCTTATCTTAAGGTAAGGTAGGTAAGTGAGAGCAGCTAAGGCACTGCCTAATGGGACCACGTTGACCGAGATACTGGTGTAAATAGAGCCTCTATGAGCATGACTGAAGGAGGTTGATAGGGGATCAAACTGTTAAGATGGGACTTGTCTCATAAAAGTCATGCAATTCTTTTTAGCATGAACAATATTTATTGTTTTAGATTTCTTATACCTACCTACTAAAAAACGCTGTAAATGGATAAAAAAACAGTTCCCTATCTTTTTGGTTAGCATAAAGTTGCTATTATGAATCCTGTTAAAAAAGTCAACCTGTATGCTGATACAGGGTGACTTTTTGACGGTTGTTAATAGCGGTAATTCATGATGTATAGTGGTCTTATATCCTAATCACGAATTACCAGCCGTATTGACTATGGAATTATTTCTTCCTTAGAATAAATATTATTACACAAAATAGGTACAATTTTCAGCAAAAATCTTTCTAATTCGTTTTAGGGTGATGATTTTTGGGCATTTCATAGGTTGACTTTGAATTCGCTGCCTCTTATGCCTCGAACCAAGCCCTTATCGATGCGGCTTTTCAGTTAAATGCTTACACGGGGCAATAGTGCCAATTTGTTGCATATTATCTACTACGAGGGGACAGATAACCTGACAGATTGGCATGTACTTAGTGCGATGTGGGCGGCTGGGAAAAATGCTCCTTACTCGCAAAATGAATATAATTGCTCACTATTCATGGTGCATCAGTCGCCTCCGCCCGTTTGTTCACTCAAAACTGATGGACATTAGCCAATTATGTTGGTTTGACTATTGTATGGGTTCTGAATTTAAAAGGAGACACAAACTGTTTGAATTGCTTTTTTATTCTACAAAGAAATACCATAAAGAAAAACCGCCTGTTAGGTTTCTGATTATGATTATTTAGGTATTTTCCACGAGGAAGCATTTTGGTTGAAGTACTTATTACAACTCAGTCTATCGCAGTCCACTGCTGGACATGGGCTCGCTCAGGCTGCGCCAAAACACTCTGCCGCCTTCCGCATCCAGTCTGTCCCAGAAACCTTCTTAGTGTCATCGATCCATCTAGCTGGGGCGGGTCCCACACTACGGTTGCCGATACGCGGTCTCCACTCCAGCGGGCCGAGCACGCGCGTGCCAAGACGTTTGTGACATAACATTTTATGACAAAACAGTTTTATCGCTCAAACTGTGATAAAATGTGTGACTCAAGTCATGTCACAGTCCCGCAGGACTTGTCTGCTCCACCGGCTGATTGTTTGACTTATTACTAGGTATTATTAGGTAGAGTATATTTACCTAAACTTCGGGTAAGTAAGTAACGTAGAGTGGATAATACCTGCTCTAAAATCCCGGAATCATAAACATGACGATTGAGAGCGTAGCGTTCGCCAATGAAACTTCATATGCATGAGCAGGATACAAAGGTCTAAAAAATTAGTTAAGTACATTTTCGAAATGTCTTATTTAAAAACAGGTAACTGGAAATCTGTTTCTATGGAAAATTTAAAATCGGTTTAATTTGGCTGTCACACTATTTTTCGAAAATAATTTTAATTATCTTTTTAGACATTTGTATCCTGCTTATGCATATGAAGTTTCATTAAAATCGGTTCAATTATTTCGAAAAACAAGGGCTTGAAAGTTTGTATGAAATGCCGTAAGTCGTAAACGCTCTTAATTTCCGGGATTTAAAATATTGCAAATGATAAAATGCACTTTTAATGACTCTGTTCCCACTGCTGGGACACGAGCCTCCTCTCTGTGAGAGGGAGTGGGCCGTAATCCACCAAGCGGGCCCAGTGCTGGATGGTAAATGACACATGTCTTAGAATTTTTTGGTTATAGGACATGCCGGGTTCCTCACGATGTTTTTCTTCATCGTTTTGAGAGCAGTGGTGATGAGATAATTTACACAAAGTAAAGCGCCTAGGTTCGAACCTACGAACTACAACTCGTAAGTCGCTGCCGTTTACCACTGGGCCACCACTATTCAGTGTGCACTTTGAATATATTCGTGAATTAATGAATTAAATGCACCGACCACAGCGTCGTTGTACCAGACTCGATTGCTCGAATGAACCCAGAAATTCACACTAGCCCCTGAAGCCTCATGTTTCACGAGACTATAAGAGACCATTTGGTAGGGAAGATGTGCCCGTGGGACAGGAGGGATTAGAGCCTACCGACTGTGCAGCCTTGAGCAAACATTGGAATAGTGGAGACGGGTGATATTTATCTATGGAAGGGGCATCTTTTAGTAGCTTCGCCGCCAAGTTGTCTCATTTTGTCTCGTTTTTTGTCTGTGTCACTTCTTTGTGCACTATGAATACATTCGTAACGAATTATTATTACGAAGAATATTATTACGTTTTTAGGTTTCCATACTAAAACTGTTGCAGTCCGACACAATAATACGAAAATAACAAGTTCCTATTGTCAGATAGAACATACATACTTACAAAGTTGTCTGTAGCGCAGTTAGGAGAAGACATTTTCCTTTTTTAATTACCATCAGTATCGATATTTAAAGACATTTATTAAAATTGCACACGGAGGCTCCGGATCTCAGGTGCAATTTTATTACCATAAATATTGTAAAATTCATTACTTTATTACTTGACAAGGCTGTAAACTACAATTATGTATAAACGATATTATTTTCGATTTAATCTTTGAGGGGATGAATAATGCGTCACATGAATTATATTATAGCTTCAATTTAGTATAGAGATGAAGAGATGTCCGCACAAATTGACGGGTCCGTTAGGGCTAATGTCTGCAAGGGTTGCGGGATTGTCTGAAACGGATATCGTGGCCCTGGCACACAGGCAACTGACGGAACAGGGGTGGGGTTTAGTCAGCAAATGTCGGACACGCCCTCTCGCTCCGCTCAGAGCGGGAGAAGTTATTTCATAATTTCCCCCCAAAAAAATATGCATCATAAATCATAAATGAATTCTCTGTTAAAATGTGCATCAACTTAACAAAACATAAAATCACGCCTTGTCCAACGAGGGCAGTGCATCAACTTAACGTTTAAATATCAGCAGGTATCAACACTAGGTTTTACCACTTACTTCACACTGCGTAATATGCTTTTGGTTTCCCTTTCTCTCTTACTTGTTCACACACACACACACACACACACATTCCCATATACACACAACCCCACACACACAACCCCACACACACACATATACACACACATATACACACACACAATAATTAATTCGGTATCTGAGATTCAGATTTCAAGTACCTAATTAATTATTAAAATTGTAAATATTTTTTGAATTCTCTAGTTCTAGATTTGTTATTTTACCTACTGTTGTACACACAGTTTTGGAAGAGGGAGGTCTTCTGTTACATGTATCTCTATACTTAAAAGAAGGCCTGTTGAATAGGAAATAAAAACAAAAAAAGAAAAAATTGGTAAGTTTTACATCTTCTTAGTCATCGTCAGTGAAGCTTTCCGCTAACTGGGCTGTATATGTAGAATCTACGAGCTTCTGCTTGAGACTTTGACCCCGTGAAAATTATGGTTTTAACAAATAATATATCCTATGACACTCGGCAATACTCTAGCTTCCCATTCACCATCATCATCATTTCAGCCGAAAGACGTCAACTGCTGGACATAGGCTTCCCCCAAAGGGGGGGTTTGCCATAATCACCACGCTTGGCAGGCGGGTTGGCGATCGCAATGTGTGTGCTTCCCATTAGTGAAATAATTTTCGGAATCGGATTAGTAGTTCCGAAGATTACCCCTACATACAAAGTCACAAAGACCTCTTCATAATATTAATACTTAGAGAAGTGTAGATTTGGCGTATCGTGATGTCAGAAAGATTATCACCAAAGCTAGTGTTCATAGCTGTTTGCAACATTTTCGTCTTGTTACAGACAAATTCATCTTTGAAAAAACTTTTTCGTCCAATAAAAAACTGCGAACACCTGTAGTAAGAAAACAAAAGAATTAATCTACAAATATGTAACAACAAACAACGTTATAAAAAGATTACATGCGAAAGTAAAAATAATTATTTATTGCAGGTGATTCCTGGTATTAGGCCATTTTGAACAACAAATTATTTAAAGTGTAAGTATACGAACAATAATAAAGTTCGTTTTTATTTACGGCAGAAAACGCTAAAGTAAAGTTTAAAATTGATAATAAAACGTTAAGAGATGAAGATTTCAGATTCATACGTAACGATTTAACAACGTTGTAAAATGTTCTGGAGTTGGTATTGAAGAATTGCATTTGTTACTGCCTTAACCAAACAAACCATAGGATGAATCACCAAAATATTTTCAAATTAGTCAATTATAAAGTTTAATGCATATGTCGGGATAATCGGGATAATAGATCAGAAATATATTGCAATCGAACAATCAGTTATTTTAAATCAAGAGAATATAGAAATTAACTAGAATTAATTAAATAAATAATAATGGTAGTGGCGGTCACATAGGGCAGTACTGACTGTCAGGGACAGTGGTCCATGCACCCACCGCAATAAGGATAGTACTAATTTGTCGGAGACAGCGTTCCATATCCAATAACTTGGCAGTACTGACTGTCGAGAGACAGTGGTCCGTGCACCAAGACGCATCCGTTCAAAATGCGTACCGACTCAACAGCGTAGCTCCTTATAAAGGCGATCCGCTAGTGGGGGGTAACGTTACAATATTTCACTCAATTGACTTCAAGTGTTTTAAGTCAAATGACCGATATAATGAATGATTGTCTATGGTGCACGTTCCACTAGCGCCATCTAGTCGCCGCCTCTCGCAGCTGTTAAACAATATGGCTTCCGTCACATATAGCTTTCAATAATGGTTACAAAATAATGATTAGCGTAGGGATCAGCCTAATTAATGAAGAAATAACACACTCCTTACCTACTGGTTTAGTCCAGGGTTTTCACATAAATCTTTACTGTAAAGCTTTTCGAATGTGAGCACTAGGTAAGTTCCCTCAGCAAGAAGCAGCACTGGTTAATACTTTAACTACTTGTCAAAAAATAATAGGCCCATTTTGACATTTAACTTGAATCGATTTATCGTGATTATCGAGTACCGAGTGGTATGGTTACTTCACTAGTTACGTCACGATGGTCAATCGCGACGTTTCAAGTTAAATGTCAAAACGGGCCTATTCTTTTTCGACAACTTTAATCGTTCTTGCTTATCTTCAGTGAATTCATAGAAGCTGGTCTTCATCATTCTTTTTCATTCATTCTGCAAAATAAATTTAAAAAACTTACTAGAAGATTTAATAAATGATTACCTAATCTAACCCAGAGATCATACAGCCAGCCAGCATAATCAAAAATATCCCAACCGCGTACGTCATTATACTCCATTTTCATTTTCCATACACGAAAATCGTTGCAAAAACGCACTACACTCAAAAACATAGGCACTCTACGTCACTATAACGAAAGACCGAATCGATACTGTCTAGTTCAGGAGGTCGTAATTGTGATATGGGCCGTGAGAATATTCAATTAAGCGGGCGAACTTAATTGCAACTTGATAAAGTTAAGTTGGCTCTAAGTGAACTATCTTCCGAACTAAGTTAACTGACCATTATCTTTGCCTTTGTGCATGGTAGCCTCGTCCTCACCTAATTGGGGGTAGTAGGGTGTTGGGAACTTGTGGATGTGGCTTTTCTATGATTTTTTCTTTTAAATTGACTGTTTTGATTTTCAGTGTCGGCTAGTCGTAATCAGAAAAATGTAATACAATGTAACCCGGTTAAGTGATCCCTGGGTATGTGAGAAACCTGTGCTACTGATAATTACAATGAGGTCCCAACACTTTTGCATTGAAATACCTCTGTTACTGAGAATATTTCTGAGAATGTATTTGTTATATTTTTGGTTAATTATCGTGTATAAGTAAGACATCTAATAATAATTTATCATTTTGAACATTTCTATGGGCAGATCGCGACACTTGTCCTGTCCTATATAAATGAAGAACAGGACCTACATTTAGACCTGTCTTAGCGGGGCCTTTATAGGTAAGACAACTGTTATTTAAAACCTGACTATTTGAGAAACTGAGTAAATGAGGAACTTTTTTATGTGATAAATAATCCTATACTTCATTTGAAATATTCGAAATTTAAATAAACCTATTTACAGTCCGTTCAACCGATTTTGACTTCTGTGACAGCTACGTGTTACACTCGCACCGCGTCATTGTGCTGTCATTGTGTTAAGCCGGGTCTCATAGTTGCGCGGTCTAAATCAAAATCATACAAATCGGGTTTGAAACATGTTTGTAACTGTTTGAAACACGCAACTATGGGCGCAGCAGACCCGGCTTTATTCTTGTGTGCGAGCATTTCACGGTTAACACTCCAACGCAATTTTTTTCGACAACTTTACAGCTTTGGCCGTCTATCTAAACATATTTAATATATCTTTAGTTAGAAGGTAGAATTAGCAAGAAATTGGTCATAAGAATATCCACGCTATCATAGCCAGGACCACGTCCGGTGCCCGTCCGCGTCTAATCGAGTTATTGTGAGCGGCACAATGCCGCAATCAGGCGCAGCCACAGCGGCAACTGCAGGTGCTGTATTGTCGTGTGTGTGTGTGTGTGTGTGCAAGGGAAAATCGATATTTTTCGACGTTATAAGATTCTGGAAGTTTTGAAAATGATCTTGGGTCAACTTTTTACAAACGACGGCACGGTTGGCGCAGTGGTTAAGCGTTAGCCTGCTGCAATGTGTGCCGCGGGTTCGATTCCCGCACGGAACAAATATTTGTATGACCTACAAGTAGTTGTTCCGGGTCTGGCTATTTGTGTATGTGAGTTTATATGTTTGTAAACGCACCCACAATACAGGAGAAATTCCTAGTGTGGGGCAACGTTAAAAAAAAAAAAAAAACTTATACGAAATCCAGGAGGTTGAACTAAGTTGAAGTGAAGGCAATGTTTCACAGACTAAAAGCCATGGATAACCCTTCGCGTTGGAATAAAATATGCATGGCATCGAAACTGTTTTATCCAGAAAAATACGTGAAGCGAAAACTTTTTACCCCTTTTTATTTACGAAAATTACGCGAACGGAGGAAATTTGGGTGGAAGAGTGCAGAAAGCTAATATTTTTATATAATATGCATTAGAAATAAATTAAATTAATAAAAAAAAACGTTACACACACTACCATGCGTTTGACACAGACACACACATAGTACCAGGGTCTTCATGACTTGACGATAGAAAGGCGACAGACGTGACATCTTGAGCATGGAATAAGTAAGTACTTTTAATAGCATGGAATTAGTGTACTCATGGAATTAGTAAGTACTTTATAGATGTGGGGGTCCAATTTCGACCACTAGTATGGATAACACGTCTGACATTTTATTATTTTCTGCTTACGAACATTAAGTAACTACCGTGATTTTAAAGTTTTATTGTGTAATATAATTTACGGTATCGTAAAAAACGTGATTGTCTAAATAAACACCAAACATTTCCACGCATTGAACAATAAAAAAATCTCCGAACTAAAAAACTGAAACCTTTCTTCATTCCACGACAAAATTAATACGGTAACAAAACTTCCTTTATTTTATTACGCACATTAAATTTCAAATTGATTCATGAGCTCTGTGGCGATCAGAAAAAAATATAACGACTTCATATTATTGCCAGCGCAAAAAAATCTATTTAAGGCAAAATTCATAACTTGCAACATTGTTTTAATTGCAAAAAAGATTTTCTTATAATATTTTATAAGATGGCCGGTGCCCACCGCACGCTACAATAAAGGGACAATAAAGAAAACTAAAAACCGGTTGCAAAACAATGCTGGCCGCGCGGCGTTGCTTGACGTTTTTATCATTTCGTGCGGAGAACAAAAGCTTGAAGGCTTCCTGTTGAAGCTGTATCACCATTCTTGTGAGGTGACTTGCGGGCGGACAGACGGGTGGAGAGAATGGGCAACTTCGTTGAAATGGTCAAGTTTTTATTAAAAGTTCAAAAGATTTGTGATTTGACAATTGTATATGTAGGTAACACATTTTTTATAACCTAAGTACCTACGGGTTTCAAAAAGAGCACCGGGTTTTGAAGAAGATCTAAGTACGATCAAGAGCGAAACAATCAAAATCTGCGATGTTCATCACTGATGAATTGAAGGCATTTAGTTAAGGCGACGATAACAGACTTTTAATGACTTTATACTGAAGATCACGTCTAAACGAGGAGTGTTAATGATTTGAAAAAGATATATGTTAAATTAGAGATTTTTTTTATTATGTGAATATTTTAGATTTTGTTTATATTACATGATGAAATTAATTTGTAAATGTATGTATAACGCGGATAAAAAACTGAGAGTGGCGCAAAATCTACCAAGCGTATATTTCTGAAACCTTCATCAATTTAAAGATAATTTAATTGTTGATCTTTTACTCGTAGTATATGATTTAAAACAAAATCCTTCAATGCAGCCCGCAAAATTCAAAATTTCTTACTTTTTTCATTGTACCTATGTTGATCAAAATTATAATTAAATAATTGCTAAATTATAAGCTTTGCTCTCGAAATTATATTTGCTGCAAACAAGAATAGAATAGAATAGAATACTCTTTATTATGTGTTTATACCATACAAATTACAGATATAAATGTAGACATTTTACATATATGGTGACACAATGGGCGGTCATGATTATTTTGTAAAATAATTATGACGATTTCACTCGACAAATTTTGATATTCGCGGGCTTTAGTGAATCGGGATCCCCTTAAACGCATTTCCCAATCAAGACATTATACGAACCAGGGCTTTAAATAGCGGTAAATTTTCATAACGTTACGTTCATTTGACAGAGTTAACGTTAATATTAAAATAACCGTAGTGGATTTAACGTTATTTTTTACTTTTTTAACGTTATTAACGGTAATATTAACGGTACTTTAGTATTTTGCGTTAATGTTAATTAACGTTATATTACTGATATTGTAATCAAGTGAAGTTATTTTTTTTAACGTTAATGAGGCATCATTTCCGAAATTAACGTTACTTAACGGTTATTATTTCGTTATTTGTTAACGTTAATTGTTAGCCCTACGAACACATTCCGCAAATCGTTTCCCCAAAGTAACTATTGAAAACCTGAAAGTTGAAAACAGTTTTTACTCCAAACTTACCAGCCGTGTGTCTCCCAACTCTTGTCCCGATACATTAACGTACAATAGAGGTGGACGATCTATTCATTGGCGCCACAATGCGATCGGATCGGACCATCGCGGCCGATCGCACGTGATCGCACTTGCAACGCACTGATAATAACATCACTGTTCCATGTAATTTGAATCCAATGCTGATCGGACGAATCCGGCCGAAGTCGGAAGATTTCGAGCGAATAGTTTATTGGGTGTGTAGACTATAAGTTACGTGTGTAAGGTAATATTATAAGGAAGGCTTTGTTTCTTAGAGATTATTGCAAAAACAGGCTTTTAAAACGGATTTATCTGATAAGAATACAACGACTAAAGACTGGGTGGTGCGTTCGGATAAAGAAACAAACGGTTTGTTTGTATTTAATACATCAATATTTCTATTAGCGTATATAATTGGAGCAAGTTTTACTCAATCAAAATCAAAAGTCATTTATTCAAACTAGGCCGGGAATCAGCACTTTTCGAACGTCAAAATTACACAAGACAGTCCCCAAAAACGCCCGCCCATCACCACTTCCTAGTGCTTTAGCTGGGAAGAAGAAGTGGAGCAACAAACTCCCCAGCAGCACAGCTATTCAGGCTTCAACAAAATCTATGATTGATTCCTCATACATACATACATAAACTCACGCCTTCTTCCCATGGGGGTAGGCAGAAACTATAGAACGCCACCTGCTACGCTCCTTACATACTCTTTTTGCTTCGCCTACGTTCGTACATCTGGTCATATACGCACGACGGTTGCGAGTACTACGCACCTGACCTTTCTGAAGAACATCACCAATTCGGTCACTATAATTATGTCCTCGTAGGGCGTACCCTTCTGGCGTTGATTCCTCACTAAACAACTTTAAGTGTCATCACAACCGTTAATGGATCGTTAACTGAACATAAAATCAAATCCGATCTGCAAAACACAGTATTTTATAAAACGTATTGCCAACAATTGCAATGCTAATACAAAACAATGAGTTAAAAGACAAATAATCGTCAGGTATCGGGTCTCGTATTAACGAGGAGTGTTCGGAACATTTGTCAAAAGAATAACACAATAACTGTTATGGATAACCGATAGTTTGTTGCCTAGTTAACTCTAACGAGGCCGCGGTGCAACCTGCCCATCGGATGAGGGCACATCGAGCGTAAATGTATGCGAATTCGTTTTATTTTTCTTATTTCATATTTTATGGTGGCATTTGTCGTGGTATTAAATTATGTTTATATTTAATGGCTGCTTATTTTGTTTATCTTTATTAATAAAGTAATTTTCAATGGTTTCTTCATCGGAAATTCCGAAAAAGCGCTGAGGGTATGACAGATGTTTTCATTCATTCATGAAATCTTTGGTATTTAGTTTGTTGTGTTTACTATAATTTCTTAAACTACATCGTCAAATATTATGAGATAATAATATTTACCATTAAGACACAGAAGGCCCAGGAAGCTTTCTCAAAAAAATCTTTAACTGAGATCTTTCAATACGCGATTACTTACTGCATTTTATTCAAAAGTCAACCTAAGTTACAAAACCACTCAATCATATTCACACAAAAACAAAAACTCCTGCATATTTTAATAACAACATTTACAAACAAACCTATCCCAGTATGCCACAAGAACATTACGATACAAATGCGAGGCGACGGGGGGCCGCGACCGAAACGCGCACATTGTTGCTCGTTACCTGCGACAAATCGCAGTCGCGACCCCGGTGTGTCCCTGCCACTAGTCAGCTAATTGTGTGGCTATGAGAAACAATGCAATTATTTAAAGTGTGAGGGGACGATTATTTGCACGTCGGGTGGAATAATAATTTTGATTAGCGTGGTTTTTCTTTTCGTGTAACACTTTAGACTCTTTAGAGGGGAAATCTGTGTGATAAAATGATTTTAGAGATTTTATCTATACTTATCTAATAATATAATAAAGCTGAAGAGTTGGTTTTTTTGAACGCTCTGGAACTACTAGTCTGATTTGAAAAATTGTTTATGCATTGGATGAACAATTTTTCGGATATATTATAAATTATGAATAAATGAATGAATGGCACCGACCCCAGCGTGGTTATACCAGACTCGATTTCTCGAATGAACCCAGAGATTCACACTAGCCCCTGAAGGCTCATGTTTCATGAGACTACAGAGACCATTGTATATCAGAGAGTAGACCGGGGGGCGCGATAATGGTAGGGAAGACGTGCCCTTGGGATAGGAGGGATTAGAGCCTACCGACTGTGCAGCCTTGAGCAAGCATTGGAATAGTGGAGAAACAGGTGATACTTATCTATGGGAGGGGCATCTTTTAGTAGCTTCGCCGCCAGGTTGGCTCAGGTTCTCTCGTTTCTTGTCTGTGTCACTGCTATGCTGAATTACTCGTTGCTGATTCCAAGGTCTTTCTTTATCTTATTTCGGTCTTCAGCCGTGTCCATCCAAAAACTTACATCCTTGTTGAAGTATGTGATGTTCTGTTTTAAGTTATCATTCCAGATATAACTAGGGCGGCCGAATTTCCTTGATTTAGCCTTGTACTGCATTGCTGCATGTAACAGATGAGGTTTGCGGCGCCTGTGAACGTGTGTAAGATAGCACATCCTGTGAGTCTTGATGCGTTTGGTTACGTCCAAGATTTCATGCATTTTCTTTTGACTGGGTTTATTCCAAGCGTGATTTATACGCTAACCGAAAACGAAGTAAGATAGCGCGGGCGGGCAAGGATGTTTTATATAAATGGGGCTGTTATTTTAGTATATTGTGTGCCTTACGACGTTCACGCGAACGAAGCCGCGGGCAGAAGCTAGTCTTTTTATAAAGATCCGTTATTAGTTTAGAGAATTGAGACAGATTTTTGATGCTCTCTAATGCATTATCATAATTACGTTAATAAATAGGTAGCGGTAGGACTAATCTTAGTCCTCATATTTAACTGTTAATTTATCTCAAACAACCAGTAAAACCACAACACTGAATATTCATACAACTGCATACAACTGCAAAAATTTAAATTCAATACGGTAATAAAACTCTAATTATGTCATTTGAATTCAACCCGAAAATATCTCGAGCGAATTCGGTGAAATAAAAAAAAATCGAAAAAAGAACGATAACTTTTTAAAATCGCATTCCAGAAAACAATGTTCAGTCGACTGACGGGCCTCAAGGCGAATGCATTAACGAAGTACACCTTCTTTGATATTAAGTGTATTATTTTTTTACTTGGTTTTTATAGGGTTCCTTAAGATGAGATTTAAAGCTGATTTTGATTCAGTTTTTCTTATCTTCCGGTAAGCTATAGTAAAATTATTTTTGTTTTCTTTAAGTTACGTCTTTGTACTAATTGATACACAATCAATTATATATTGTTATCAGAAGTCTGATTTTACTTTTACACAATAAAATTTTAAAAAAACAACCGACTTCCAAAAAAAAACAATATTTATGTGAAAAATAACTTTAATTTCGGTAGTCGGTTTCATTATTTACTATGTAAAATTATCAGTGACAGGAAATTATTATAACATCATCAATTTATACAGTGGAAAAAAAATGTATTATTGAAGCTAACTCAAAAAGTACCCAAGCAAAGTTAATAAAATTTATGTGGGACCACCGCGCAAGTTTCCTCTACCAAATGAAAATAATTTTCAAAATCGGTCCACAATTGACGAAAATTATAATTATAATATATAAATGATACGTAAAAATATTTTTTATAGGCAGACGAAAGACCCTCCTCTATTTTTAACCGACTTCACAAAAAGGAGGAGGTTCTCAAGTCGTCTGTATTTTTTTTTTTTTTTTTTTATGTTTGTTACCTCAGAACTCCGTCGTTTATGAACCGATTTGGAAAATTATTTTTTTAATTGAAAGGATATACTTCCAGATTGGTCCCATTTTTTTCAAAATCCAGTTCTGATGTTGGGATCCATGAGTAATTGAGGGAACTCCTCAAATATTATAGGCATACCTATTGCAATTTTTATATTTTCATCAACAAGTCAATCATTTGCATTCAGAAAGTATAATTTGGTGAAGTGGAACAGATGAAGAAGGCCACAGATGGCCACCGGAACGTCTCAGTGATACGTAATTTACGGGTGGCGATGAGATATCTGGATTAAGATAGTTAAGCGAAGCAAATTTAAATAAATAGTTCTGATCAAAATGGTACCATCAAACTGATCTGATGATGAAGCCGGATGGTAGGCACTGGTACTCCGTTAAAAAACAATGTATCGTACCCGTGTTTGGTCTTATTGGAATTGTCATGAGATGCACTCTGGCTATAAATGATTTTTAACCGACTACAAAAAAGGAGGAGGTTCTCAATATATATATATCTAGCCGTGTGTACATATAAAAGGAAACCGTGACTGATTGGTCTATCAACACAGCTCAAACCACTGAACAGATTGGCCTGAAATTTGGCACGTAGACATCCGCTAAGAAGGGGTTTTTGGAAATTTTACCTTCAAGGGTGGAAAACGGGGGGTTTTGTTTGCATGAAAAATCTTATTCCTAGGGTTAATAAACTTGAAACTTGGACGAATACTTACGTAAGTAAATTATAAAGTTTATATTTTTTTGTTAACTTAACTTCAACGGATGGGATGTCAAAGCTTGTATAGAAGAATTTTAACGCGCGGTCCGATCAACTCAAAACTCAGTATTTATACTTAAGACCAAAAATGAAGAATAACTTGTATCAGGGTTTTTCGAAAATCTACCCATAACGTGGTGAAAAGGGGTAGTCAATTTTACAAGAGAGGATTTTACTACGTGGCTTGATTAACTCGAAAATTGGTATAACCTCTATGTCAAATAATGGAAAAGTCGCAAACCACTTTAAAAATTAACCTCTTTGGGGGTGTAAAGGGGGATGGATACAGTTTGTATGAAAAAAATCTTCTTTCGTTGATCTATTAACTTGAAACTTAGCCTGAATACTTCATCATCAGTCTCCTGCCCTAATCCCAATTTATTTGGGGTCGTCGTAACATGTCGAATTACACTATAGATTTAAAACATACAAAAGGAAACAGTGACTGACTTACTGACTGATCTATCAACACAAAGCTCAAATCACTGAATTGATTGGGCTATTTGGCACACAGATAGTTATTATGACGTAGGTACCCGCTAAAAACAGATTTTTGAAGATTTAACCCCTTAAGGGGTGTAAAATAAAACTTCCTGTCTCTGTTGTTTTCATAGCAAGTAGTAGTATACGAATTGGTGTGGGGTAGGTACCACTAAAAATTAAAAATAAAAAACTTTTTTACAAAAAAAACAACCGACTTCCAACAAAAACACTAAAAAGTGAAAAATAACTTTAATTTCGGAAGCACATAACATAACATCACGCCTTGTTTCCTCGAAGGGTAGGGCAGAGGTGTACCTGTAGTACACCCACATTTAATATTATATTTACTTAAATTTCGGAAGTCGGTGTCTTTCGCTTTGTATTTTCGTTTATGGCCACCGACTTCCGAAATTTAAGTAAATATAATATTAAATGTGGGTGTACTACAGGTACACCTCTGCCCTACCCTTCGAGGAAACAAGGCGTGATGTTATGTTATGTGCTTCCGAAATTAAAGTTATTTTTCACTTTTTAGTGTTTTTGTTGGAAGTCGGTTGCTTTTTTTGTAAAAAAGTTTTTTTAAGAACTGGGTTAAATATCAAAACTAAGAAGGTAGTAATTTTTGCTACATGTTGAATTTGATGGACGTAACCTGGGAAGCGTCCGTGTGGTGCTGGACGTAAAGAATAGCACTAACCCATTTCTTCCCGTGGGTGTCGCAAGAAGCGACTAATGGGCAGCAGCATTCTCTATGCATTTTAACACCATACTGCGATCGCCAACCCGCCTGCCAGGGGTGGCGATTAAGGCAAACTCCCCCATTGGGGGAGGCCTATGTCCAGCAGTGGACGTCTTTCGGCTGAAATGATGAAAAATAATGTATAATAAATTTAAATTTAAAAATAAAATAATAAATTTTATTTGACAAAAGATAGATTTTTTATGGATAGGTACAATCTTTCTTAATATCGTAAAAGACAGATAGCTGTGTCGCTATCATATTATTTTTCTATTACAGCCAAGAATTTGGCTAAACAAATTGCTTCTATTGAGCAATGCAATGACATGTTAAATAATTCACCCAATAAATTGGTAACAAAAATTGACATTCAAAATAATTTAAATTAGAAATTAGGACAATAGAGGCAACCTCTAGCTATAATGTACATAATTGCAAAAATAAATCAAATAAAAGTTTAAACTCAGTCAATAGTATCAACCTGGTGCATCAAAATATTCAAGGATTTCTAAACAAAGATTTAGAAGTAGAATTATTTATGAATTTTAACAGTATTGATATTCTTTGTATAACAGAACATTGGCTTAAAAGCCATCAGTTCTTGTTCAATTTTAATAATCACCAGGTTGGTAGTTCGTTCAGCAGAGTAAATGCTATACACGGGGGCTCATTAATTTTAGTAAGTAACCAGCTTAAATTTAAAGACCGTAAGGATATTGTGAGCCTATCTGTTGAGCGGACAGTTGAAATAGCCTGTATAGAATTGGAGCAGTTTATTGTATTAAGTGTGTACAGACCCCCTTCAGGATTGTATGACTGCTTTGAAAGGGTAATGGATGAAGTGTTGCACAAGATTTGTAACTCGAACAAGTCCATTATCACTTGTGGTGATTTTAATGTTAATTTGTTAGAAAACTCGGGTTCTTGTAGTAAAATAATAAGTCTGTTTCAGTCATATAATCTTGTAAACCTGTTTTTGGAGCCCACAAGAATAACCCCTACTAGTGCCACATGCCTAGATAATATTTATACAGATATTATACCAAGCCACAAAGAAATTATAAATTTACTAGATTCTGATCACTGTGGGCAAAGGATTACTATCCAAAACCAAAACAACAAAGTGGCTAAAAAGGATATCACTGTTAACCCCAAAACTGCAAGGCGCTTGGAAGCTTTTAAAGGTAAACTCAGTAACAAATTACCAGTTTCATTTATGCATACTGATCATAATAATCTATATAATGATTTTTTTTATATTTACTGTCAACAATTTAATTCCACGTTTATTCCCAAGACTATCTCGGTTAATAGTAACGCATCTTTCAGTGATTGGGCTACCATTGGTATTCATAAAAGTAGAACACGGCTTTATGAGCTGTACAATGAAAGGTATTATGTAAACACTGATGAATTCAATTTGTATGTTAGAAATTATTCAAAATTATTTAAAAAAGTTTGTTGTATGGCAAAGTCGCGTTATTTGAGTTCGAAGATTAAAAACAGTAGTAACGTAATTAAAACGACTTGGAATATTATTAATAGTGAAACGGGAAGGTCTAGTAACCGAAATACTGACTATAGCCTGTCAATTAATGACAACATAATAAAATCAGACTCACAAGTCGCCGTGGCCTTTGAAAATTTCTTTTCAGATATTCCCGTTTCAACTACTAAAACCCTAAACTCATCACCTTCTGTTGCTGAGTCTTTGCTTAAGGAAAATGTTAATGTTTGCGAGTCGGAATTTCATTTTGAACATATTACCTGTAGAGATATAATTAAAACCTTTCACACTTTAAATGTAAAAAAGACTGCAGATCTGTGGGGTAATTCTGTAGAAGTTGCTAAGTCTATTATAGACATTGTAGCACCTACTTTAGCTCTTATCTTTAATAATTGTATTGACTGTGGGGAGTTTCCTGACCTTATGAAAAATAGTAAAATAATACCGTTGTTTAAATCAGGTAGTACATCAGACCCCTCAAATTATAGACCTATTTCAGTACTACCTACCTTTAGTAAAATTTTTGAGAAATAAATTTTAGACCAATTGCAAAGATTTTTTAATAAACATAAATTACTACATAGCAAACAGTTCGGTTTTACAAGGGGCCGTTCGACTACTGATGCCGGTGTTGAACTGTTAGGACATATTTATAATGCATGGGAAGATAAATGCGATGCCTTGGGCATTTTTTGTGATTTGTCCAAGGCATTCGATTGCGTTTTTCATGAAACGTTAATCAGGAAAGTCCGCCACTACGGGATCCGGAACACCGCTCTGGATCTTCTTATTTCATACTTGAGTAATAGGATTCAGAGCGTTGACGTCAATGGGAAAAGATCTCCCGGATCTATAGTAAGAATGGGAGTCCCACAGGGCTCAATTCTTGGTCCTTTCTTGTTTCTTATTAATGATGATATATTATATATTCTTTAATGACTTGCCTTACCTCATAAAGGATAATCATGATATAGTGTTGTTTGCAGATGACACTTCACTTTTGTTTAAACTTAAACGTCAGCAGCTGGTTACTGACGATGTAAATAGTGCGATCTCAAAAGTAGTTCACTGGTTTAATGTTAATAATTTACTTCTAAATGAAAAAAAAACCAAATGCATTAAGTTTACGCTACCTCACGTTAGGCAGGTGAAAACTAATGTGTTAATAAAGGGCGAAGAATTGAATCCTGAAGATAGCACTGTATTCTTGGGCTTGACTTTGGATGCTAAGCTTCAGTGGGGCCCACATGTAGATAAACTGTCAAAAAAGCTAAGCTCCGCAGCATATGCTGTTAGAAAAATTCGTAATTTAACTGACATAGAGACAGCCCGTTTAGTGTACTTTAGCTATTTTCATAGTGTAATGTCGTACGGTATTCTGTTATGGGGAAATGCTGCCGACATTCAGACTATCTTTGTTTTGCAGAAAAGAGCTGTTCGATCAATTTATAAATTAAGTCCAAGACACTCTCTCAGAGAGAAATTTAAGGAGATTAATGTAATGACTGTGCCTTCTCAGTATATTTTTGAAAATCTATTATATGCCCATAAAAATATAAAATTATTTAAAAAATACAGTGATATCCATAATATAAATACTAGGAACAAACACAAATTTGTTGTACCTACAACAAGGCTCAAGAAAATAGGTGGCTCGTTTCGATGTCAATGTATACGCTTTTATAATAAACTTCCAAGCCACGTTCAAGATCTAAGCCTTAATAAATTCAAATCATTCATTAAACGTAAGTTGTGCCAGAAAGCCTTTTATACTGTCAAAGATTATATTGAGGACAAAAAGGCTTGGGATTGAGCTACTCCAATTTTTGTACATATTGAGGTAGTTTATTTTTATTGTTTTTTTTTTTTTGTTTTTGCTAACTTTATTATTTTATAAACAGTGACATTTAATTATTATTTTATACACAATGACAGGAATATTTACTTGTAAAGTATTATATTATTTTAATTATTGTGAATGTGAAGACTATGTGGGTTATTGCATAATATTTTTTTTCCCTTTCTTTTATTCTCAGTTAGTGTTAATCATGGTCTGGCAGTTTGAGTCATATAAGTGGCCTACCCAAATGGCCTTTCTTTGGTATTGATAGTCGCATCGTTGAGCTCCTTATATTCTGAGTAGAGCTGCACGATTACTGACAAATGCGTGCACTGACTGGTCAGGTCCACTCAACCTGTGTGGTTCTTTCCTCAAAAGACCATTTCAGACACCAATCTACATGGTCTTCAGATGATCTGACCAAGATTATGTCTGGACTTTAAAAGAGACTATGACCTCTGAGTTTGTTTCGGCCTTTCTTCTCAGAGTAGTCAGATAGGAAACGCCGACCTCATCTAGTTTTTAAAATATGATTGACGTGTAAAAGTGTTTGTACAAACCTACTTACAGAAATAAAATCATTTATTTATTTATAATGAATCTGGAAAAGGGGATAATTTTACTGCCTTCTTTATTTATTGAAAAAAATATACAATTTAATAGCTTATGTATTTTATTATTACCAAAAAGCTCAATCAATGCAATATTTAAATCGTCAGGCATTCTCAACGCGCTATCAATTTATAAACTTCAATAATCTAGTTAATTTACTAATCTAGTTTTTAAAATATGATTGTCGTGTAAAGTGTTTGTACAAACCTACTTACAGAAACAAAAATCATTTATCATCAAACGGAACCCACCACTCAGCGCACCTCACAACTTAACTCAACCTTTTTGCTCTTACCTCTTTGTAACACACTGGTAGCTCCCTCAGTCGCCCGAAGCAAATCGCTGTTTATACCACACCGCCCGGTAATTTATTATTGCATTTTTTGCATTATCAATAGCCTATACTCTTCGACTTTTTTGCTATATTAAAAAGGCTATTGTTTATGAAAAATCGTTCGCGATTCTTATCGCTGTACCTCGATGTTGTTTGAGCAAGTTGTGAAATTAGCTCCCGTTGTAATATTGTGGTCGTGATTTTGTGGTTAATTTGTTTTTGTGTGGGGTTTACTGAGGAAACTAGGGGTTTAATGTGTGGTCCTTGGGTTTATAGGCCTCTGTGATGCTTGATTATGATGACTACGGGGTCTTTACCCAGTACTAGTCCCCTTTTAATTGGACAGTTTAATATAATAATAATCGCTGTCGCTGAAAACCAGCGCTGGGGCTCTGTCTCGCATAGGGTCGTAGCATTATTCTGAGCGATGGCCGTTTTGCGTGGATATGACGCACATTTTCTCCAACTTGTTCTTTCGAGTTTGTGTTGTTTCTTTGCGTTATTTTTACCGTAAATAAACGTATTTGCTTCCTTTATTTCCATATAATAAATATTTATTCAGTACTTATACATAAAATCATAGAAATAATTTACAAAGGTATGATAACGTTAGATGCCTGTACTAGGATAAACCTATATTGCCGAGAGGACAAAGCGCGGCATACGCTGGCAGAGTGTGCCGCTTGGGAGGAGCCACGGCATGCCTTCATCTCAGGAGTAGGAAGAAACCTGTCGCTGCCGGCCGTGGTCGAGTCAATGGTCAGCAGCGAAGAGTCCCGGGACGCAGTGGTATCCTTCTGTGAAACAGTCGTGTCACAGAAGGAAGCTGCGGAAAGGGAGCGGGAGATCTCTTCCGCTCACCCGGCCCGCAGCTGGCGCACCGGGCGCCGGCAGAGGGCAGATAATGCCCTCTTCCGGCCGCCCTAAATGGGTCCAGAGACGGTGGACTTGGGGACGTCCGCTGCCCCGTATCACACTGGACCCGAGGTGGCAGCGCGTAGTGTTCCACGCGTGCCCTTTTGAGACGTTGGGGGGGTTCAAACACCTCACCCCCCAGACTTGAGGTGGCCCGCAGAGGCGGGCCGAGACTAGCCGGGGGTTGCGGAAGTAATACTAGATCGCAAGATCCCCGGTGCAAGTGTGGGAAGGAAACACAGGGGTTGTTTTAGTCAGTAAGAGTCTGACAGATCCCTCCGCCCGCCCAGGGCAGAGGACAACCATTAGGATTTTCCACCCCAGAAACAAAAAAAAAAAGGATAAACCTGTATCACAGACGGCATGAGCTTTTACTTTATGGTAATTGTAGGACAATAAAGTTCTTAAAAATATTCAACACAGTAATTCCCTTTTGATTCATATTATTTCTCTTTCTATCTGTTTGTGGAACAGGGTGTAAAGTTCACTCATCGTCCATAGAAAAAGGAGAATCCTCCGACCAGACGGGTGTTATGTCTGGTGGTTTACTGCCCGACGGTTGATTTCGGGATGTTTTATATATGCCAGTCGCGCGGTAAACTCTGCTTGCGCGATGCAGGATTTGTGTGACATCAGGTCTTTGATGCGTAGTTCCCATAAGGCGTTTAAGATGCCGCCACAAACTAAAGTGATCTGTGTAGGACTGAAAGCTTGGCCGAATCTAAAAATAACCTTGAGCTTTGATCGAAATCTTATCCTGCTTCCCATATCCTAATTTATTTTTGGATCAGTGCAGCACGTCTTCTACTTCCATGTTATCAAAATATTTTATTTCACATAAGCCTACATGGGCACTTATGAAACGTCAGAAGCTAGGTGCACGGTTCCAATTGGTCGTTTCCTATGGAGAAGAGCCGGCAGGAAACCCCACGGTTACTTTTTTCAAAATAATTGGCTTTTACAATGTTTTCAAATAGCAGTGTTAATAGGTATGGGAGGATAGTAAATTCCTGTCAACAAGTACCAGGTATTTATAGAATATGGTCTACAAGTCTACAGTCTATTAAGCCTACAATGTTCTCACATTCACAAAATATAAAATAATATATTTAAAATATCAATAAAATAATAAAAATCCATTTAAACCAAATGACACGATTGCCATTACAATTGTAACATATCTCAATTAATATCCAGTTTACAAAAAACCATGGTCGACCATCGTCTCCGTATTCACTCCCTTTCTGGCCATGTTATCTTTCATAGAATCCATCCATCAATTCTATGATCTTCTTCTCCTTATCTTTTAGTTAAGTAACTGTCGGTATTTTTCCAAGCACCTTACTAATTTGCAACTAAATGAGCTACTTACAGAAGCATTCAAGCGAACAAAGCGAGCTCAAAAATTTGCCATCTTTCCGTCGCAGCAATTTTCCCAATTTGCCAAAGATGTAAATAAGAAAAAAATCAAATAAATTGGAAGGGAACCACGACGAATTGTTTCCATGCACCTTATTTGGAAACCGCAAAGAGTTCGACAAAAGAGGTTTGCACTACTGGTCTTCACATAAGTGACTTTTTTGTAAAGATTTGTTGTGAGTCCGTGGGCCATCACAAGAATTTCAGAGTTGCCAGATGTTAAATATTATGAATATTGTCGAAAACGTACGGACTTATTGCCACACTAACTTCTGTATTTAATTTTTGCTGAAAATTAGAGAAACTACTTTCATTTACTTTATTTTGATGGAAACTGAATGATTAGATTTATTGATCATAAAACTTAAGCGTGACTAACCAAGAAGAAATGCGTTCTTCTTGGTCATCACTTTCATAAAGATTATTTAAGCTCTTTCAAAAGCCACTTGAGAATATTTTCTAAACTAGCAACACCTTGCATGACTGTCCCGCCATTTTAGTCACCATCAAACAAGAAAATAAAAAAATTACCCGCGGAAAACCGTGCATTGTCCGTTCCAAATTCAAAACGAGGAAGGAACGGGAATAATGGCGCTGGTTCTTGAAACAGGAACGTCGAGTTTTTAAAAAAGGAATCGTTTAAACGGAGGCCGTTCGCAGGTAATCACAGGCGACGTGCACCGAGCACAAGGATGCGTTCATACGAGAGATAGTCTGCTGGGGGGTTTGTTGTGCCACTTCTTCCCAGCTAAAGCACTTAAAAGAAGTGGTGAAGGGTGGGCGTTTTTGGGGGACTGTCTCATGTTATTTTTGACGTTCGAAAAGTGCTGATTCTCAGCCTAGTTTGAATAAATGACTTTTGATTTTGATAATTTGATTTTACACAGCATCGATCTGGCGGGCCAATCAAATAGCCTAAACAAGAGACGATACTGAAAGTCTGTAATGAGTCCGAGGCAGTCATTTACGCTAAAATTCTTGCTGAATGTCGGACTAAAGCGAAACCTTTCTACATCAACACATTCAAACTAAGAATCACAAGGAAGAGAAGGCATCATTGCAGACTAAGTCATTGAAGAAAGAAAAAACAAACTCGCGGAATATTCATTAAATCCTAAATTCGGGTCCGCTGCGCCATGTTTTTATAACACGAAAATATGGCGCAGCGGACCCGGCTTTGAACTCAACTTTCATAATTCAAATTGTCCTACTGCTAATATTTCATCGTCATCCTAGCCAACCGGTAGACATTCAGATACCTAAACCCACAGAACAGAAAAAACAGTAGAAGTCGCAACTAGGCGGGGCCCCCGTACCCCCAGTTTTGCGGAGTTCCGCAAATGTCTGCTCCACGCACACACCTCGCACATCAGTATTGTCACAAACGTCACGGTGATAACAACTTGAAAAAAAATACAAAAATGCCTTATTGTGCTGTTTTAGAATGTAAACACGACAGAACCAAACATTTATCAAATGGTGGTATATCATACCATTGGTAAGTCCTAATTTATTTTATTTCGATTAAAATTTGAAAACAATACTTTATTTTCGCGGGCCCTATCATAATACCAGCGCTGCGGTATTTGTTTTTTAAATATCGCGGCATTATGCTGAGATAGGGACCTTTTTGGCATCGCACAAGTTTTGGTTGTTTTTATTGTAAGTTAGTTTTAAGTGCTATATTTGTATTTATTGTGCGTGTCCCAAATAAAATATTTGTCTTTCTTTCTTTCTTTATTTTCAAATAAGCGACGACTGCCATATTTCATACTTTCATTCAATATTAAATTACCAATCACACCAAGGATTTCTCAGTGTTCCGAAATACAATTAACCTGTTTATTTGTGAGTTTGGGTACAATGGTTCTGATACTAATGAATCGCTATGCAATTTCTACTGTTTTTTTCTGTTCTGTGCCTAAACCCAACAATAAATAAATTCAACTACAAATCAGCGCAGCTCCACCGTGCACTCGGCCCGAGATCGCGTGCACTCCGATACAGGTGCGCGCGTTGCCCGGAGCGACGCCCGCGCAAACTTCATTCATTGTTACTTACGTACTGCCGATTATGCTGGTTACAATACAATTTCAGGTTCAACATCGTATGTAACGGTAGGTGACAGTCAATAATAGGGTTGAGAAGGTCCTTAAGGTAAGTTCTTTTTTAGTTCTTAGTTAAAAAAGTTCTAGGGCCGATTTTTCAATCCTCATTAGTCTATTTTGACGAGAAACTTGATTGATTGAACAGGCAAGGTGATATATGAGGTCAGGAATAAAGTTAGGGCAAGGATTCCCCTAATAAAAGGCGACAATAGGTTGTTGCAAAAAAAATCAGTCTTTAATCCGCTGATTCAGTGTGGTGATAAAAGTTATTAATTACCTGATTTTCAATTGCCTTTATCAGTTTACTATAAGATAGAGAAAAAGTGCTTTGACTTTTAAGAGCCGATTTTTAAATCGTCAGATAGCTTTTTTATATAGGAATAAGCTGCTCCCCGCGGCTTCGACGCGGGGCGTGCACGGCCTACTGTGACATGACTTGAGTCACACATTTTATTTACAGTTTGAGCGATAAAACTCTTTTGTCATAAATTGCTAGTACAAATTGACATGACATAATTTATCATGTCTTGTCAGAAACGTCTTGTTACGCCCGTGCTCGGCCCGCAGCTATCTGCCAGTCAAAATCCCATCAAAATAGGTCCAGGCGTTTCGGAGATTAGCCGGAACAGACAGACAGACAAAAAAAAATAGTTTTTTGTTATAAGTACCGTATATACTTTCATAAGGATTTAGTAAAAAGCTGTTATTTTGACATTACAAACAGACACTTCAGTTTTATATACTTGTTTAAATTAAGCTAAGGTACGGTTCGACATTTTTTTATACAAAAGTTGTCGAACCACCATTTTCATAAGAGAAAAGTTATCTAACGATTGAAAACTCAGCCCTTAACGAAGTGTATGAGTGAGGCCTTTCACTTCGAAACTGCTTTCACAAACTGCTAAAATGCTAGCCACATTCACAGCCTCCATCTTCGGATGGAGGCTGCATCACAAAGTACACGAACTTCCTGAACAGCCGCTATTAGACCATTAACTAAGCGTGCCTACACAGTAATAACGTCCAATAAATACACCAACCCAATGTCACGCTCATAAAGGAAACTATTTGTAACATAAATAAAATAATTACAGCGTCTAGACGTCTGTCGGATGCGATCCCACGTCGGTGATCAGTCACTGCGCCGGTGATTAGCTCGCTAGAACACGGCGCTGCTCCCGAGTGGTGATAAATGTGCTTATCACCATTATCAGCGTTTAGCGGGTTTTGTAAGGAGTTACGTCTTAATGAGAGATTCCGGGATAAGAATACGTATTAAAATGTAGATGAATTGGGTAGTGATTAATCTAGGCAATTTGTTAGGCTGGGAATGGCACTTTTTTTTTTTCACGTTTTTTTTTATGAATAATTTAAACAAAGAAAGAAAAAGTATTTATTGGGACTCAACACAGGAGATCACAAATTAAACTAAAAAAACGCTTAAAAACAAAAAAAAAACAATAAAACATAACAAAGTAAATAGTAAAATGAACAAAAAAACAAAGAAAAATTTTACGATTCTTTTTTTTAACAAAAAAACGAGCGAGCTTTACTGTAGTCGCGTATGATAATTGTGTTACATCTGACAGATCAGCCGGTCTATTCTGTAAAAATATCGCCGTGAAAATTCAGGTGATGTGAGCTGTCATTCCATTGATGCTAGGGATGGACACTATGTATTGATGCTCACTTCAAGCTCACTTCACCTAAGTTTTCACGGTGTGTTTTTTACAGAATAGACCGGCTGACATCTCACCTTGGTAATAAGCAACTGAGCAGCGCCAATAATTAACGTCAGAATTTAAACAAACAATTTTTTTTTATATTTAGTTTGAAATTCGTCCCCCTCTACTTACAATCTCTTGCAATTCCATGAGTTCACTAATTCCATGCTATTAAAAAGTACTTACTTATTCCATGCTCAAGCTGTCACTTCCTGCCTACACACTTCCATCCCTATTCGCGAAATCACTCCCACAGAAACCGAGAGGGAAGTCGTTACTCATCAACTTGGCGATCGTAAGTTTAGAAAAGATCGATGTTCGTGGCAGGAGTAGTGAAGTTATGCTGTTTTGCTTTGAAATAGTTGGCTTAAAAATAGCTTAAAACAAAATAATAATAAGAAAAAATAAAAAAAAATAGCTTAATAACTTAATAGCTTAGCTGTAGCGTAGTAATTAATATTAGTCAGACTCGCCGACCAAGGCATACTCTCTCAGACCCAGATGACCCCTTTACCCTCCTCCAGGAAAGCAACAGGGCCACTAGTACAGTGCACAAATTACACAGACCGATATTCCGTCCTCGCCGCCGAGGTACCACGCGAAGTCCCGCTAAAACTAAATTGTCCCCCCGTCCCTTGCACGTCGAATCGCCAGCCGCCCGCGCCGAGGCTGAGTGCGCCGTAGCATTAATAGTAACGCCTGATAATAATCATGATCTAAACTTTCATCCAGCCCGACCCCAATTTGTGATCCCCCAACGACGCCCTAAGTCGAGGTCCGTTCCCACAGGGGGTGCCCTTAGTGCGCAGTCGTTTAGTTTATAATATATATATCTACGCCCTGGCTGGAGGCGTTAACCTCATACCTTAAGGCAGTCCACAGGAAAGCTCGGTTAAGTAGTCACGGCCGTTCAAGGCCAACTACGAGATGCCATACACAAAAAAAAAATTGTTTGTGTTGTTGGTAGATTTATGTACTAACACTAGTTTCTTAGTCGCGTGTATACTAATCAGACGGATTTTATCTATGGGTCTGAAATAAAAGTTGTTTTTTTTTTAACCTTAAACAATTCTATGAGACGTGAAACGTTATCAAATTCCTATTTTCTACGTGTAGATAGAAAAAATCTGAAAATTTTAGGCTTTCATCCCATGCCTGTTTTGTTCGTGCCAATTTTCCTAACTCCAAAATCAGTCCTTCTACAGTCTTTCCTGACGTCTTGTTAGCTCCTACAAGTAGGTGATACTTTAGTTTACCTTAGTATTCAAGACGGGCCAATGATGTTAGTTAGACTGGCGCGCTGCATATGGTACCCACTACAGCTTTCACTCACGTACGTACTGCTAATCGACACCGCTGGGTCCAGACACTTGATGGATTCGTTCCTCGGTAAGATAGGTATTGTTATTTTCTCTCTTAGAAATAGATTAACGACATAAATAAGTTTATGTAGTAAGATTTGCACATAATTATATGCTTCTATTTACGTCTTGTATTAAAGTCAAAGTCAAAACGTTTATAAATGTGAAGTAAGGGTACCATATTGGTGATTATGTTAGTATTTATGACTTGTAATTATCATTCGCCTGCCCTTATTATCCAAAATTAGCATGCATTTAACATTATTATTACTTAATTATTTTCTTTTTGATGTGTAACATCTTTAGGCGCATGTAAAACCGATTGCTGGCGAGGCGACGCATGCCGCGTGACGATTCACCGCTCACTCAGCGCGCGCGGTCCCCCCGCTACGCGACCTGACCTTTTTTTCGATGTTTGTTTGTTTGATTTCGCTGTTTCACATCTGCCAGGCGTCCCGTGACGGCTCATATTTTTCTTATTAGTACAATTAAATTGAGAAATTAAAGCTATGTGAAAATTAAATTTTCAATAATGTTTAGCATAAGCATAGCATAATCAGCCTATAATGTTCCCACTGCTGGGACACAGGCCTCCTCTCTTCGAGAGGGAGTGGGCTGTAATCTACCACGTGGGCTCAGTGCGGGTTGGTAGGTTAACACGTTTCCTGTCCCAATACAAAAATCCAAAATGACCGACAAGTCCAATAGGATTTTTTTAATAATTTCCCCGAGTTGCCTGGATTTATTTAATTGTCCCGGCGTTTTTCTTTACTTTATGATCGTACCAGCACCTCCAATGCAGCAACAGTACAGTTCCAGCACGTCCAGTGGAATTATTCGCTTTAGAAGTTGTATATGTCTCCTGACGCACATATAGCTCAGGAGCGTATTAGTGCCTTTCAAGCGCACGTTTCCTGAACCATAGGTGGCTCTGTGGACAGTGAAAGTGTTAATTTAATGTTTAATTTAATACAATTATTAAGAAATATTAATGTCATCCTTTTTGGGTAGTAAAAATTATAATTATAATTTTATAGGATAGACTAAAATCTTATTGTTTGTATAGGACAGATCGCCATTACAATTAACTGAACTAATATTTCTTTTTGTCCATCTTTGTTTGCTAAGGCTCGTAAGTATTCTACATAGGCTTCTATCTACATATTATTAGTAATAGTATTCAACATACATATGCTTCAACCACAACGTTTCAACTATTAAGACGAGGATAACCGACTTTTAATGATTTAATACTGAAGATCACGTCTAAACGAGTCGTGTTAATGATTTAAAAAAAAATATATGTTAAGTTAGAGCATTTTTTCAATAATTTAATATGTGAATATTTTAGATTATGTTTATATTACATAGTGAAATTAATTTGTAAAGTTATGTCTGACGCGGATAAAAAACTGAGAATGGCGCAAAATCTACCAAGCGTATTTTTCTGAAACCTTCACCAATTTAAGCATATTTTAATTATTGATCTTTTAGTATACGTGTTTTTTTTTAATACCTTTCGTTTTGGGTAAATAATGCGTCAAATTGGGGACAGCGCTCCTTGATCGGCGAGTCCTATTACTGGCTGAACGTACGACGCGCTGCGTGAGCTCAGTACAGAACACGCAAGCTAACCACTCAAGGTCACTGGCATATCTCTGGGTCTTAAACTGTGTGTTCTTAGAACAATCATTAACATCGTCTGCCTTATATTTTCCCAACTACGTTGGGGTCGGCTTCCAGTCTAACCGTAGCTGAAAACCAGTATTTCACATGGAGCGACTGCCTATCTGACCTCCATAACCCAGTTACTGGGTAACACTATACCCCTTGATAAGACTGGTTGTCAGACTTTCGGGCTTCTGACGACCCGTAACGACCAATTAAAACCTGAAACACAAGCTTCATTTGTGTCCTCTGTAAGTAGGTACTTTAAGTACTTTGCTTTATTTTTCTTTATTGCTATATATGCTAGTTATTCTCAAAAGTCTCCACGTATATTAAATCGTAGTCTGCGTCTAATCTGCCACGTAGATCCAAACTTTTAATCGAAACCAATTAATAACTTAGACTCTGATTTTTAATTTGATAGAGTAAAATGACATTATTAAAATTACATTCATAATGCGAACTTGTTCTAACTTTCATTCTCTAAAACCAGTAATGGTACTTGACTGTTCTTATGTGCGCAGTACCCTTGAGTATGCTTCCCAAGTATGGAACCCCCAATATGAGTTGTATAAATCTCGTATTGAATTAGTTCAGAGGAAATTTATGAGATACCTTGATTTCAAGGCACAGCAGTTTTCAGACGGCTATGCACACCGGTGTAAGCGTTATCACTTTCTACCATTAGAATTAAGACGTCATATTAATGACATCTGTTTTCTTATAAGCATTGCAAATGGATCAATCGATTGTCCTGATTTACTTAGCAAAATTAATCTTCGCACCAATCAAAACATCCTAAGATTACGACCATTATTATAGGTACCGTTTACAAAAACAAATTACAGGCGTAACGCTTTTTGTATACGCAGTACAATATTATTCAACAACCTGCCATCGTATTTAGAAGTCGATTTATTTTGCACGAGTCCATTAAGAACCAGGAAAATATTGAGTGATGAATATTTTAATGGGTGAATGTTTCGCAGTTCATTATAGCAATTACTTACCTATTTTCCATACCTTTATTTTTTAATTTATTTTTCTTTGTTCTTGTTTCTTTTTTTTTTCGTAAAATTGCAATATAAATGTGAAAGCTTGTAATTAGCAACTGTCAGTTGTTACTATTTTGTTACAATTTAAGTGTATTAGTCTGTAAGCTTTCTTTAAAATTGTAAAAATAAATCTAAATAAAATATTAATTTGGTGTGGACATCAAAATAACCTAGTAAATAATCTAAGTTACCGACTGGCTCTCACCAAGGACCACTGGATCAATCTCTGCAGGAGGACTTTCACTGTTGTCATGTTGTCTCTGTAATATTAATTATATAACATACTATTTAAAAAAAGGTCGATCGCAGCTAAAAATCAGAGTTTAGTTCAAAATCTTACTGCACCTCTGCAAAACAACACCGCAAAATCAACAAAATTACAACACAATAATTATTTTAGCACCAAACAAAGCAGTGCCAGCAAATTAATTTCAACATTATCAACACAGCACACAATTTGTCCATTCTATTAATTACTCTGCGAAATTAAACCCCGAGCGAATGGATCAGATAATGTGCGAAATTGAATTGTCAATAATTACAAGATAGTGTAAGGTCAGGTATTCGAGTCTGGCCTTTGAGCACTCCTACAATAGATGTAAGATTGGGCCTAACATGCTAATTAATAGTTGGAAATATATTATGAGAGGCTCACTTTCTTCCGTATACACGTGAACAGAAATCAATTATAGAGGTACAGTTAGTTCCATAATGTATGGTCGTAGCGTGAAGTTTCTTCAAGGAAGGTACTTTTGTACTTTGAAAATTTTGCGTCCGTAGACTCGCTTGCACTTTGAGCAGGGCTACTCGTATACTGTATTATAAATTTTCAAGATTTGAAAGATATAATAATTCAAAAACATAGTTTATCAAGAGATTTTGAATGTTAACTTCTCCTGCCAAAGACGCATTTTACGACGTCACTACCCACTCATAATAAGACGTCTAGGAATGAGAGAGAACGAGGAAGAGTAGAGGAACACCAAAGAAACGATGGATGATAAGCGTGGCAGACGAGTTTCTTGCTCGTTCTTCTCCATAGGAACATACTACGCTTTGGAATGGACAACTAGATTCATTTTTTCAGACTGAGCGACTTCTTGACAGTTCAAAAGTGCTTGTAAAAGGTTTAATTGAAATATGTAAATGCTTTGACGTTTTGATTTTTGACTTCTGAGTCACAGCTCATAGAGATGAGTGTTGTAAGAGGTGGAAAAGTGTTGTATGAGAAAAGTTGACGTGGTGATATTTAAAAGAAAAACACGGCTATAATGAGTCACCACGATGGTGGAGATTGACCGCGCACGTTGATATTGCTGTTTTTTTTACTCAGCAAGGGATACTTGCATAAATTATTATGCAAATACCCCTTCGCCGCTACTGCCACCAACATCCTGAACAGTTCCTTGAGCCCACCTATCCCAGCGCCGTTCAATCACAATCACGCGCATCATACGCGTATAATTTCTCACGCGTGTTCCCACGTGCGCCGGCACATGGATATTAAATAAAAGATGGCCGATGTGCGTCTGCGCGGTTCTTCGTAGGGTTGGCTGTGTTTACAGTAATGTTTTAATTTAAAATGGTATGAATTATGATTGAGTTGTTGCACTGAAAGTGGACGACAATTTCTAGAGCTTTCTGTATTGTAGGAAACCTGTGATCCAGGAACTGATTGATTATACGTGGAACTGCATTTTGGCACAGGGTTTTTTTCAGCCATTTCCAAACAATCTCATGAGATTTTTTGATCTAGGTCATGAATCATAAACCTACATTAAAAAAAAATAATGGCCAATTGACCTTTGTCTCCAAATGAAAATAATAACGGTCTTGTCATCAGATGGAAACATATTTTTAAGCCCAACCAAGGGCCTCATAAGCTCATTAGTATAGCATCAGAGTTGACAACCCTTAAATTAAGCCCACTAGCTACTACTCTACAACAAATAGGGATGCACCTCAGCACCATAACTTATTTCATTCATCGCCGAAGGTCAACCGACAACCCTACCCAATGCTAATGTCTAGCCCTCGTATGATATATTGACAGCAATGGATGGACAGATACTATGCGTACACGGACTTGTGTGTGTCTGTCTGTGAGTTACTACTTTACAGCCGTGTTATTATTTTGTAGTTTGATACGGTACGCGTTTCAGCGGCAGTAGCATGATATACGGCAGGTTTTTAAGGCGACGATAACCGACTTTTAATGGTTTTATACTGAAGATCACGTATAAACGAGTAGTGTTAAGAGAAAATGCGGGCGGAGAGGCTTTTAAAGTAAAAAGTCATAAATCGAGGTTCGGCTCTCGCCTATTTCCTCCTCCAATATTGGACCAATTTAAAAGATATTTCATACACTGAATTAGAAGGATATATACTGTGTCCCTATGTTTTTTTTTTTTATTAATAGTTGGCAAATTTGTACAATAGCCCTCTGTTGTCCGCTGACAACAGAGGGCTATTGTACAAATTGCCTGTTTAGACCGCTGTCTAAACAGGCAACTTTGAGCATTTTCAGAGGGTTCCAGCTCTTATAAAGATAATGTATCATCAAAAAGGAAAACATAGGGACACAGTATATAACCTTCTTATTCAGTATAAGAAATATTTTTTAAATTGGTCCAATATTGGAGGAGGAAATAGGCGAGAGCCGAACCTCGATTTATGACTTTTTACTCTAAGTCTCTTCGCCCGCATTTCCTCTAATGGATTTGAAAAAAATATATGTTAAATTAAAGCATTTTTTCAATCTCTTAATATGTGAATATTTTAGATTATGTTTATATTACATAATGAAATTAATTTGTAAAGTTATGTCTATCGCGGATACAAAACTGAGAATGGCGCAAAATCTACCAAGCGATTTTTTCTGAAACCTTCACCAATTCAAAGATAATTTAATTATTGATCTTTTAGTATACGAGTTTTATTCAAATATCTTTTGTTTTGTGTATAATAAATTAATAATGCGTCAAATTGGGGACGGTGCTCCTTGATGGGCGAATCCTATTACTGGCTGAACGTACGACGCGTTGCGTGAGCTCGGTACAGAACACGCAAGCTAACCTCTCAAGGTCACTGGCATATATCTGAGTCTTAAGGATTGGCGAAGCTTAATGGAAGAGAAACGTGGTGGTAAGTCTGCTGATGCTAACTTATGATACGTAAGGAACTTGCTTCAAAGTTGGTTTACTAGGTTAGACTGGAAGCTGACCCCAACATAGTTCGGAAAAGGCGGGCAGATTGATTGACATTGATTGAATATGGAACAAAGGTTGTAGATAAAAAAATGAACATGTCCATAAAATGATTGATAAATATAGTATGTATTATCTGATGCTGACTGTACTTACCAGTACCTAATAAAAAGTAGGAAAACTGACCACTGCGACTTAACAGGAAAAGTAATCAGGCCGACAAATAAAGACGAGCAAGTTATTAAACGGAATATCATAACAAATTCACACATTAATCACTCACTTTTTACATACAAACACGATGACTAACTGTAAACCGAACCGAACTATTAAACTAACTGGAACGAAACAATTAAAAGAACAGGTTCTGATAAAACTATTACTATTGCTAACATTAATAATTTATTCCACAATACGTCTTGTCACCAATCGGGCAGCCATCATTATTTTGCATTCATTCCATCTCAGCCAATGAGGTGTCAGAACGCGCCTCCCATACTTCTCTCAACCAATGAGCGAACGTCATTTGAAAAACAATAGAACATAAAAAATTCCGTCACGCTCTTCTGCGCTCGAGTCGACGTTCTAATTCGTGGTAATCCAACTCGTAGCTGTTCGGCATTCGTCGGTTTTTATCGGTGAAATCATTTTTCTAGCTGGCAATTAGTTCCTCTTTCATAAATTTTAAAACTTGTAAATATTAATACTTAAATATTTGAATTGGTATTTATACTTTATGCTAATGAGTCTGTCGTAACACCGTCTGTAACTTCATTGTGAATAATCATTTAGTAGCAACTAATAAAGTATTTAGGTATATTAGTAACAACATTTTATTTATACTATATGCATCTCAAACGTGAATTTATTTTAAGTCAGTTTTTAAAGTGCCCAATCTTTTCTGAAGCAGCATTCACCAAAGAAAACAGAAAATACCTATAAAGCCTTAATTTCCTCCAGAAACATGTCCAATTGTGTGCTGTTATGTTCGGATCGATAAATAGAAAAATCATAAAAAAGAAGAAAATATAATAAAGAAGGTGCGTAGTCCTCGCAATCGGCGTGCGTGTATGACCAGTGGGTCTACTCCGAACATAAATCCGAAGTATCGGCCGAATGTTGGGCCGTTGCTTACCTACGGCTAACAATGGCTGACTACAGCGAAAAAAAAACGACAGTCAAAGAGATAAGCCAAATTCAAAAAAGGGAAACTATGGAAGTTATAAAACGGCCGAGCATTCCGCCGATACTTCGAAATAACGCTTCGGAGTAGACCCCCAGATGTATGAACGTAAACGAAGCAAAAGCAGTAGGATCGTAGTAGGTAGCGATCTGTAGTTTCTGCCTACCCCCATGGAAAAATGGCCAGAATTTATCTAAAAAAACAATATTCTGTCAAGTCATAAAAACTGTGTCAAACAGGGGATAGTTACATATTATGTAGGTATGGATACTCTAACTTGAATCATCCTCAAGTTTTATTAGATCTTGCAACTGAACATGTTTACAATCCACTTCCATGTAGCTTCTCCTAATATGTAAAACTGTTAATAATAAGTTAAAGATCATTTACATAGGTCACGAACTCGTATTTATAGGGGCCTTACATGAACATCTTATCTGTGAAAAGGTTGATTGTTCACTACCTTTTATGTTTTGTGATATTCATATTCAAGATTAATATAACATATTATTGGGAACGAAAGTTCACCCAGTCTCTTTTGTCTGCGATATTTATACAGGTACAGTGGTAACATCTTCATATGCTACATTGCCGAAGTGGCAGTGAAATGAAATGAAATGAAATCGTTTATTCTGTAAATAGGATATTAAAATCACTTTTACACGTCATATAAAAAAAATAATCTAGATGTAGCCGTCATTTCCTATCTGACTACCCCTGAGAAGAAATGGCGAAACAAACTCAGGGGTCAAAGTCTCTTTTAAAGTCGAGACATAATCTTGGTCAGATCATGTGATCAGATCAATGGGCAGGACACATTGCTCGCAGAGCAGATGGCCGATGGAGCCGAAAGGTTCTGGAGTGACGATTGCGCACCGGTTGATGGAGCGTTGGAAAGTGGGAGGCCTTCCAACAAGGTGGACCGATGACCTTGTGAAGGCTACCGGAATCTGTTGGATGCGGGACACACAGAACCGGTCGAAGTGGCAGTGCTTGGGGGAGGCCTATGTCCAGCAGTGGATGTCTTTCGGCTGAAATGATGCTACATTGACTAGATAAATAGAATAAACTGAAATAATCAAGTGATTATGACAATACCTACTATCGGTTCGGCAGAGGGTTCAAGACAGGAGAAGATACGTGAATTATATAAATCCCATGGCTGTTTTTATATGACGCTTGCAATTTATAACATCATAAACAAAATATCAACCAATATAACCATCTTTCGTATTATATACTTTATCTAAGTAGTTTGTATTTATTTTGTTTCTTATTTATAATCTCACTGTATGCTGCACCGGTCGACGTCATCACGTCAACGCCGGCTATCGCGTTGCAACTCTGTCTCGAATAGGGTCGCAGCATTATGCCGAGCGGTGGCCGTTTTGCGTGGATGTGACGCATATTTTCCCCCTACTTGTTCTTTTTGTATCTATGTTCTTTCTTTGCGTCATGTTTACCGCAAATAAACGTATTTTCTTTCTTTCTTTCTTTTCTTAATCGAGCCAGCGAATAATAATTATTTTCAAACAAAATTATACTGCAGCCTTATCAAAATTATAAGAGCCTTATCAGCCTTATGAGCCGAAGATTTATAAAGTTTATTAAAACCGACCGTAAATTCCCATGCAAAACTGCAAGAATAACATATTCACAAACGCCACATTACAATCGCAATGCGTGCAAACCTAGCCATTCCCACCAGTTCCCTAATTGCCTACAAGATTACGAATTGACCCGGCTATGCGGATACAGCTGACCCTGGACCAACAAATGGCACCACCAGCCTTTAATTCAACAAAAGCATCTGCAACTCGTTCCAGAATAGAATGAGAACACGGATTCCAACACCTAAGTACTCCTAATTAGGGGGACAACACCTACGGGACTCTATTTCTAACGCCTAGGCGTTAAAGTTTTAGGGTTGCTGCACCAGACTGCACAGATCTTAAATAAATAATAGTTTTCTTCGTGGAAAATCGCTTCAGCAAGTCATAAATAAAAAAAAAAACTGCCATGAATGTCTGTCACCATAAAACCCACAGATCTTAAATTAATGAATAGTTTTCTTCGTGGAAAATCACTTTAGACAGTCATAAATTAATAAAAAACTGCCATGAATGTCTGTCACCATAAAACCATGGATGACGTGGAAATAAATACATAACATAACATCACGCCTCATTATCCCGAAGGGTTGGGCAGTGGTGTATGTTCCTCATTTCGCCAGATGTTTAAGTCCAATGTAATAGGAGTAAAAAAAATGTATTTTAATGCATTTCTAGAGCAATTTTTAGTTATGGTTTGTCTGTAAAACACTCATCTAATATATCTCATCTTGTTTCTGCGTCAAAGCAGCACTGCTGTGTCCCAGCTTAAAAAATATTGAATTTCGGTTAAATGACAAGTTTAATATCGACTTTTGAACTTGTTTCTAAAGTTTACAACGTATTTAGCCCTTGTCGATATAGCATAATCAGCCTTAAATGTTCCCTAGGCCTACTTTCTCCGAGAGGCAGCTGGCCGTAAAAATTACAAGTTATTAAACTTGTAATTTTTACGGCCAGCTGGCTCTCGGAGGAAAAAAAACGAAAACATGTGATATCCACCAACCCGCACTGACCCTGCGTGGTGGATTACGGCCCGCTCCCTCTCGGAGAAAATAGGCCTAGGGAACATTTTAGGCTAATTATGCTATATCGACAAGGGCTAAATGCGTTGTAAACTTTAGAAACAAGTTCAAAAGTCGATATTAAACTTGTTTCTAAAGTCGACAACGCATTCAGCCCTTGTTGATATAGCATAGGTAATCAGCCTAAAATGTTCCCTAGGCCTACTTTCTCCGAGAGGGCGCGGGCCATAATCCACTACGCAGGGTCAGTGCGGGTTGGTGGTCATCACATGTTTTCGTTTTTTTTTAGTTCTAGGACATGCTGGTTTCCTCACGATATTTTCCTTCGTCGTTTTGAGAGCAGTGGTAATGAAATAATTTACACAAAGTAAAGTGCGTGCCTGGGTTCAAACCTACGACCTACAACTCGTAAGTTGCAGCCGTTCCTACCGAACCACCACTGCTCTTCCCAATATATCATTTCAGCCGAAAGACGTCCACTGCTGGACATAAGTTTATTTGTGCATAGATTTATATATATAATTAGGTTTATATATTATATTTATAGTTTTAATAGGTATATATATATATCTTTATATTTAAATAATATTATTTTATTCCTCGATTCTCACTATTGCACCTACCACTGTTTGTCTCTGCGTCGCCCAAAGGTTGACTGGTAGAAAATGCCCATGGCATTAAGTCCGCCTCTGTACATTTCTGTGCTTAAAGTATAGTGTTAAAATGCATAGAGAACGCTGCTGCCCATTCTCTAGTAAGTCCCTTAATCACCTTTTACGACACCCACGGGAAGAAATAGGGTGGTGCTATTCTTTACGTCCAATGTACAGGGTCAAATTAAATTAGCTAGCGAAACTCCGCAGACGTGATGGGTATCAGTATCTAAACATGATATAGCAAAAAAAATAAAAAAATTGATGATTTTTTTTGGGGTCATCAACAGCAGTGTAGTTGAAAATTAAATATCAGTTTAAAAATCTGTTGTTTTTATGTAAACTTCACAGACGTAATGGGAATCGTTATCTGAGCACGATAAAACAAAAAAAAACGATTTCTCTACTCATACTTCAAGTAACAACACTACTAGTGGTTGTTGACAAAAAAAAAAAATCTGCTTTTTATTTTGTTGTGTTTAGATATCGATACCCATCACGTCTGCGAAGTTTCGCTAGCTAATTTAATTTGACCCTGTATAAAAGTCCATAATTACAAAACAATAAACTTCCTCGTAACCCGTACCAAAGGACCACCTTTAGGACCAGAAGCAAGTACCAATAAACAACCGATCCATTAGATTCACACACACTTTGACAAAACACACTTATTAGGTAGCATTATCTGCACCGTCTCAATTTATTAACTTAACCTATGTCCTACTTATCGCTCCGAAGAGTGTAGCAGCTAATTTGCATATAACATTTATGGGGCTCAAGTTATCAATAGAACGTAGTGTGGGAAAACGAGGAAATTAACGCCTTCGATATTTATTAGATTGGTTTTACTAAAGACCGTTATCAGGAAATGTTCTTGTTATTTTCTTCTTCAATCATGGAGTATGGGGTCTCCAAAACGATCAATTGCAATTGATCAATTGCCATTGATTTCTATTGTAGTTATATTGTCAATCGCTGCAACTGCACTTCGTAGAAGATCAATTTGCGCATCAATGTGTATAAAAATTGACTATTGCAATTCATTGTTAAGAGGATCCTTAACTGGGCTGTTTGATAGCATACGCTTATAAGCGCTACTGAGGCGGTTTTAAAGTACGAAAATAGTGTTAGAGGATTAGTTTGGCATTGGCATGTTTGTGGCTACTTTTGGCACTGGACTCAGGCGAATTTCACTTAAGACTAAAGCTGAGGACATCATCATAACTGTCCACAGCCCGACATCACTGCTGAGCATGGCCTATCTCTTCTTGTGCCAATACCCACGGTTCTGTGCCAGCCTTATCCAGGTTCTACCCACGATGATATATCAATGTCGTCTGCACATCTCGCCGCCGGACCGACACTTCGTCTTCCAGTCCTTGCTGATGACATACCTACTTACTCAACTCAAAAACTTATCAAAGTCTTCTGCGCTCTCCCGGAAAAAGCCTATAACCAGAACTGGTCTGTTAGTTACATCAAAGCCTGGCTTGCTGTACAAGTGAAGCTGCTACCCGTAATTGGCGCGGTAGTGACAGATTGTTTATTGTCCAGGGCCTGCAGTCCTAACATAGATAGCGATCGCTTTACGACCAAATTCGGTCCCAAAGTCCTAATGAAATAAAATGAAATCGTTTATTCTGTAAATAGGATATTAGAATCACTTTTACACGCCATATAAAAAATAAGCTAGATGTTGTGGACTTTTCCTATCTGACTACCCCTGAGAAAAAATGGCGAAACAAAGTCAGGGGTCAAAGTCTCTTTTAAAGTCCAGACATACCTAATCTTGGTCAGGTCATGTGTAGATCCATGTCTGAAATGGTATTTTGAGGAAAGAACTACACAAGTTTGAGTGGACCTGTGTGTCCAATCAGTGCCAATTTGTCAGTAATCGTGCAGCTCAACTCAAGACTTAAGGAGCTCAACGACTCGACGAACAATACCAAAGAAAGGACATTTGGGTAGGCCGCATAAAGTCCTCAAAATGCCAGACCTTAGAAAAAGAATAAAAAAGGAACATATATAAAGAAAAGAAAAATGACCCACATAGTGCTCACATAGTATAATGCTATAATGGGGTCCACTAGATAGTTAAAATTGCTTGACAATCAAGAAAAAATCACAATCTTGTCATGCAATTTTGACTGTCTAGAACCCCATTAGGACTGCGACCGAATTCGGTCGTAAAGCGATCGCTGTCTATGTCGAGACAGCAGGGCCAGGTGATTTAAAGTTATGAAAACCTGAAATTTAAGAGTAGGCAAATTGACAATCCGATAAAAATCTTACTCCTCTCTTCTATTATCTTATCAATCAATCAATCAAATTTTTTATTTGTAAACATAGGTTATAACAGTGTGCCAGATCTTACAATTGTTATAATTATAGTTTCTCCATGTTTTGTCATTTCGCGTACAAATATACATTTACGGGAGGCTGTTGCCAATTAAGTAAATCAATTTATAATAATTCAGTGAAATCAATGTCAATTAAAAGAAATGTAATTTAATAAAATGCTGTAGGTAATGTCAATATTTCACGAAATGCGATAAATCAATAATAAATATTATTGTCATTAACTTACTGATATGAAAAAAGTTTAAAATTGATATTGTCCACAGAATTACTAGAGTTGTCATGCTTATACAACGTGTTTCTTTTTATATCCCATAACTCTAGGGTATGATTGAGGCCATATCAAAGAATCAACTGGCATATGAGTTATGTTCCAATCCTTCGTTATTTTTTTTTTCATTTTTCATACAAAATAATTCGGCAAAGTCAAGATTATTAATGTAAAACACCCTTACGTGAAATATGACAAAGTCGACAAGGTAGCTTTCCCTTCACTAGCTGCCGCCGGGAAGCCCCGATACCAACATACCTACATATTTTATTTTACTATTTATTTTACTACACTACTGCGAAGTTTGGCAACCTTGCAAAAGTAAAGATTCGTCATACTGGTGACAATTTTTGACCTAATTTAATTATGATTGATGATATCTCCGAAACGATGCATTTTTGGACCACCTATTCTAGGAGTTTTAGTATTATTTTTGCCTACAGAATATAACCCTAGAGTTATGGGATATCAAAAAAAACAGGTTGTATAGGTAGTCATGTTACAAGTATACAAACACTTATGTCAAAGAACTGTCATCAAAATAGTCACTGTGACAATAGTAACATTAATAGGTATATTTTTTTTTTGTATGTAAGTTCTTACATAGTTCATTACAGATACCTAGGTAACGTGGCTATGTCTCATAGGTATGTAAATTCTCCTTTAGAACATGATACATCTCTAGAAGTAAACAATTTATTGTTAACTACTTCATCAGCGTGAAATTTCTTGACCCTCGACCCACTGCGTCACATTGCATCGCCCGCCCGCGCTATTACTTTGTTTTCGCATTTTGATCAGCTCCTAAGGGTCTTAGCTTGATTTTAAATAGCCTATAGTCTTCCTCAAGAATTAGGCTATTAAATGCAAAAATATTTTTTTCCAATCCGACGGGTAGTTCCAAAGATTACCCCCTACATACAAACTAACAAACAAATTTTACCTCATTATAATATTAGTATAGATTAGAAATTACGAAACACGTATCACACACGCTAAGTATTTAATGGCTGATCTTTTACTAAGCTTGTTCTAAAGCTAAGCAATAAACCTTAGGATCAAAGATCGCAATGCTAAATCTAAATCTAACACAATCTGGCAGCCCTAAACGGTGGAAGGCGTTGCGTGTAATTAGAGATTGTATACATTAAACGAATACAAATAAAGCACAATGCGACGAGCAGATCCCGGCACAAACATTAGTCTTGCTAGAGGTCGACGAAGATTTAGCCCCGGTGTTCACTGACCGATTTCATAGCTACACCTGCTTAATTAATGGTTAAAGTTACCGTGGATTTATCGTTTATGTTTTTGGCATTTGGCATACTTACTTCAAGATGTTTCTACTTAAAATCATAACAATAGTTGATGCTGCATCAACTATTGATATGATATTAAATGCTGATGTATACAGTAATATGGGGAGTATTCTTGAAAAAAAAATACAAATCATTTTCATGTAATTTGTAGTTTTACACCGTTGCATCCTAGTAATAAGTGTGAGAAGAAACTTAAAGTAAAATAGTTTTAAGCCTGTTTTTTTATGTAAATATTGAGATATAAAATTCCTAACTAACTTATTTTTGTGTTGTTAACGATAAGGTCGGATTCTTAATGAATTTAAATTGGAAATAGATATTTACGGCCGTGTGAATTCTCAGTTTTCTTCGCCCAAACATTTATTTAGACACTCATAAAAACTATCTCAAAATTTAATTACCATCCGACATTGGCTTTTTTGTCATTAATATGTAAATCAAACTAATTAATGTGTTAAAACCTAGTATTAATATGCAAGGCAAAAATATGCCTCGATTTATAACAGCTAAACATGAATATAAAGCGCTTAGTTTCAGCATCGTAAATCAACATCGAAACCAGATATAAAAGTAAATGGCTGTATATGTATATTTTTGCATCGCTTTATACTCATTTTATAGGCTAAAATATTCTATAAAATAAACAATACACGGATGAACGAACGCAGAAAACCCTACTGTTAGGTTAATCTCCGTTTTTTCACATCATAATTTTTTGACTTAACGACTTTACCAAACGAAGATAGTATCTTTATCTTCAAAATTAATCACATTCCCACTAATTTAAACTACAGTTAAAACTTGTACAAATATTGGATCAATTAGTAAAACATTTTCCCGATTAGATTTCGACTTAGCTGCCATTTTGTCAGTACCTACAGTTTAACAATTAATTAAAGTAAGTTAATCGCACGGTATCACCGGTCTCTTCTCGTTACAGTGGCATCGGCTACTCTAATTAACATAAACACCAAGACCATAGTTATTTATAACCATTGCACATATATTTATATAACTAGCTGTAGCATGTGGATCCACTTGCATGAAATACGGTACTTGATACATAGCTTTTATTGTAATGAATTTATTGACTCCTATGAGACCTTAGAAATCATTAACATAAAAATCCCAACAAAAAAACTTTTAGATTTAAAACTTAGAGAAGTTAGTTATGATGAGTACGAATGTGGATGGCTATGTATACAACATGTCCCAGAATTAAAGCACAACCTCTTAAGGGTTCATTGTACTCATCATTAACAACAACTTTTACAATGGGACTTAGCCTGATCGCGGAAAAAAACCAGCTGTTCCCTACATTTTGACGAATTATTCTATTATTATTTTTTCGCGATTTTAGGTTTGGTCTTATAGTAAAAGTTGTTCAAAATGATGAGTATGACGGAAGCCATATTGTTTAACAGCTGCGAGAGTTATTTAATTAATTTTATTTAATTTCTATATTCTCTCGATTTAAAATAACGATTTATTCCGTTCTAATACCAATAACTAATACCACTGGTATTTGTTTCAACTGATAAAACTATTTTCTATTCCGAACGGATACCATTGTTTAAACTATTACCAAAACAAGTTCAAAGGCATAATATGGTACGGTCAGTAAAAATGCTTTGTATGTAATTATAAGACCTTTCAATGAAAAATAAATCAGTTAAATCATCAAAATACATAAAAATATCAGAAAACAAATTTTATTTGACTAGTTTTGACTGAGCTGACTGTACCAAATTCAAGTTGTTAGTACCTATTCGTTCGCACATTACATTTAATTATTTAAAGAGTGGTATCCGTTCGGAATAGAAAATAAATATGAGTTGAAACAAATACCAGTGGTATTAGTTGTTGGTGTTAGAACGGAATAAATCAAAATAAGTGATAGTTCGATTGAAATAGATTTCTGTATTGCCATATCTGAGTATTACTTCTGATGTCTGGACCTATCCCGACAAGTACAATAACCCCTTTTCGGGTTTAGTGTAAACAATAACTCATGTTGTTTATACAACCTGTTTTTTTTGATATCCCATAACTCTAGGGTTATATTCTGTAGGTAAAAATAATACTAAAACTCCTAGAATAGGTGGTCCAAAAATGCATCGTTTCGGAGATATCATCAATCATAATTAAATTAGGTCAAAAATTGTCACCAGTATGACGAATCTTTACTTTTGCGAGGTTGCCAAACTTCGCAGTAGTGTAGTAAAATAAATAGTAAAATAAAATATGTAGGTATGTTGGTATCGGGGCTTCCCGGCGGCAGCTAGTGAAGGGAAAGCTACCTTGTCGACGTTGTCATATTTCACGTAAGGGTGTTTTACATTAATAATCGTGACTTTGCCGAATTATTTTGTATGAAAAATTAAAAAAAAAATAACGAAGGATTGGAACATAACTCATATGCCAGTTGATTCTTTGATATGGCCTCAATCATACCCTAGAGTTATGGGATATCAAAAAAAACACGTTGTATATATGGCTAGCCACGGGCTGAATACTGAAGTGATGGTTGATGGAGATGCTCTTGAATAAGAAAGTATGCTGTCGACCCCAAACAAATTGTGTTAAGGGAATAGAATAGAATACTCTTTATTATGTACACCATAAAAGTTACAGAGATAAATGTTGTCATGTCATGTTCGTGAACGGGCGCCGTCAGTTGTGACTGGTCATCTCCTATCTGCCAGGGCTTATTTGTAATCTTTTATATTTGTATCTGCGAGCAATGTGCCCTGCCCACTGCCACTTAAGCTTGGCAATTCTTCGGGCTATGTCGGTTACCTTGGTTCGCCTGCGGATCTCTTTATTTCTGATTCGATCACGTAGGGAAACTCCAAGCATAGCCCTCTCCATCTTTGGGTGACTTTTAGCCTTCTGATAAGGCCCATTGTAAGCGACCACGTTTCAGTGCCATAGGTCATCACTGGCAACACGCACTGGTCAAAGACTTTCGTCTTGAGACACTGCGGTATGTGGGACGAGAAGATATTGCGAAGCTTCCCGAACGCTGCCCAGCCGAGTCGGATTCGACGCAGGTATCCGCTGGATGCGGGAAGCACAGAACCGGTCGAAGTGGCGGTGCTTGGGGGAGGCCTATGTCCAGCAGTGGACGTCTTTCGGCTGAAATGATGATGATGATGATGATGATATTTGTATTGTTTTTAAATATTTTTTTTTTTTACATTGTTCTCACAATAAGAATAATGTACCCAGGATTTTGTAATATCTTGATTTAAAAGAGTGTCCTTGGAGTTTCTTGCCTATTCTTCTCCATAGAGATCTACGTTTTGGAATGGGCAAATAGCTTCAACTTTCTGACTAACTGACCGACTCTCTGATAATTTAAAAGTGCCTGTAATTGGTTTAATTGAAATAAATGCTTTGAGTTTGAGTTGAAATTTGCCATAGGGTGACACAATGGACGGTCTTATCGCTAAAAGCGATCTTTTAGGGCAGGAAGATGAACTTGGTAAATATTTCAGCAAAAAGACACAGCCAGGGAATCCTGAAATACTCTGCAATGAATACCTTTACTAAAAATTTAATGTAAAAAATCTAAAACCCGACTGCGTAAAAAGTGAACTTGAAAAAAGATGGAAACAACATTTATATAAATTAATAAGTACTATAAACAATCTCATGCAGTCGGAGGCCTAATAGAATAGGTCGTTATTGTTAGGAAGCCCTTCATTTTGATACCCCACTCGATAGGCTTGGGAGATATTTTTTTTTTCGAAGACACTCCTTTTGGTACCAAAAACCCGCCATTTTAATTTTCAATAATTTTAATATACCCTATGACACTCGCGCAATAAAGACGAATCTAACGACATATCATTCATCAAAATCGGTTCAGCCGTTTAGTAGTTACGAGGGAACATAGGGACAGACATACATACATACATACAGGTCAAACACATAACCCTCCTTTTTTGGCTTCGCCGCAGTCGGCTAAAAATATAAGCCAGACAGCAAGGTGCTAGGGTAGCGACGCAAATTGTCAAGGTGCCAAATCTTACCTATCCTACCTTTTGATAATAATCTAACCACAGTTTACGACACATTTACACTAGATCATTACAAATATAAATAGATTTATTTAGACTAAAACAACAGCAAAGTGTATAAAAACTTTTTACAATAAAATTATAACCGACTTCCAAAAATAACACTACAAAGAGAAAAATAACTTTAATTTCGGAAGTCGGTGGCAAAAAACTCTGGAAATCGGTTATTATTTTTTTGGAAAAAGTTTTTTATTTATCTGGTGCTGGGACCCGTTAATTAATTATTTAGAGAGTTGCACTGAAGAGTTGCACTGATAGGTATTGGTGTTAAGAATTTGAAAATAATCATTGCCGTAGGATAATCAGAAATAAAGAATTGTTAGAAAAGTAATCAGCCTGTGGGGACCACAGTTTAAAAAAAAATGTTTATGATACTGGCATTCTGTGCTATATGTAGTAAGTGCACAAAGAATGAACCCTGGAAAACCAAAAATTACAGTCTGTTCATCTACAATTCAAACCAACCACCAGTGGTAAGGTAACACAGGAAATTCTCAGTAAGCAGCCCGGAGTCTGGATTTATGCTCGGTTGATGGCAATACGCTCGCCACCTATTACTAGGGAATTATACATAACTGGCGAAACGTGGGTGTACTATAATAGGTACACCTCTGCTTAACCCTTCAGAGATTACAGGCGTGATGTTATGTTAGTTTATATACATATTATACATATTTTTTTTATATTATAAATTTGAAAGTGAGTGTGTTTGTTTGTTACGCTTTTACGCTAAAACGGCTGAACGGATTTGGTTGACATTTGGCACATGCGAAGATCATGACCTGGATTAGGACATAGGTTTATATATTACTTGTTATCCCTATATTCCCACGGAATTGAGACTCATGTGAGTGAAACCGCGCAGCTAGTTTGTAATAACGAAGATTTTTTGTCCGTTTCTCTGTTTTTTTAGCTAGATGTATGTTCCAGATTAAATAGAATAATAAATAAAGATTGGCGCAAAAACGACTAAACAAATTTGGATGAAATTTGGCACACAGATAGTTTATAATCTGGAACTTATAGAGTACTTTTAATCTCGGTTGTACGTTCCCGTGGGATATTTTCCGACACCCACGCGGGCGAAGCCGCGGGCAAAAGCCGGTTGTAAATAAATAAATCATTTATTGTTCATAAAAAATGGTATATAATGGCACAAACATGTTTAGCGGGTTTTTGCAAATGTTACATCTTACAGTAACCCACTGATGTGCTGTTGACTGTACTATCAAGTTATCAACTAGTTAACTAATAGCAATCTCACCTTACAGAAAACAAAACTAAAAAATTAAAGACAGTAAGACGTATTACGTCTGGCGGCCATTTTACGTTAGCTGTTTGAAATCACGCGACGACAAGATGGCGGGACAAGAACACCATACCTTGCATGTATGCAAATATACCATTAGAATGATATATACTCGTACTTTTGACTTGTCCTGTTGCAGATACAATTAATGTTTTCATGGATGTTTATAAATAGTTCGATGATGTAGATTAGATGACAATATTTTATAGTAGAAGTGATTGAGGAATGCTAGAATTTAATATTTCAAGAAGATATCTGTGGTAGGTGCAAATGATGATAAAATGTTAGTCGTTTTGTTTAAAGCCTTTACAAACAGCCTCACAGCCTTCGCTAACAATCGACTGTGATACACGATTTATCAATTTAAGCACCCTAAAATATAGTTGTGTCCATCAATTAATCGATTTATCGTGTATAATAATTTGAATTCAGAACTAAGTACTTTATTGCTGTTTTGTTTATGATAAATTCCGTGTGAACTATATAAATCCGACGACTGACGAAACACGAAGTTTGCGGAGAGACATTAAAAGGAAATAGAAGCTATTTACATCTAAATAGGGTGCTATTTAGAACCCTTGTATTGTGACTAGGGTGATACGGTCCGAAATAGTTTTGTGCTACTTTAGGCATTTGTTACGTCATTAACTCAACTCAGCCTATTGCAGTCCACTGCTGGACATTGTCCTCTCCCAGGCTGTGCCACAACAGTTTGTCCTCCACCTTCCGTATACAGTCTGTTTCAGCCACCTTTTTAAGGTCGTCGGTCCATCTAGTTGGGACGCGTCCCACACTACGCTTGCCGATGCACGATCTCCACTCCAGGACTCATCTGCTCCACCGACCTTTGGTCCTTCGATAAACATGGCCACCCCACTGCCACTTCTGCTTGCTTAGTTATGTAGTGATCCAGACATAGTTACACAACTAACTTCATCAAATCCAAAAGGCAATAAAGTTCAAAACGTAAAGAAAATATGGATTTGGTAAAAGCTTTTGTAAAACTTATGACCTCAGTTCATAAAAATAACTCACAGACTGTCAAACCAAGAAAACAAACGGACCTTTAACAAGACAAAAAAACAAATATTCCCAATAAAATAAACAAACATAACCGAAGAGGAACGTGCGACTGTTTATGAAAACAAAACAAGCGTACACGCAAACGCATCTACAATATAAATGGACACATTTTTCATAAATAAATTTAAATATCTGTTGGTATGGGTGTAAATCTCAGCGGGCGTACACAGGCGTACAGTAGCGAAGGGAACACGCGAACTAATTAATATGGAGTAACTGTCGATTTATAGGTCTTTGGTCTGAAGTTACGCGTTGTTCTAGGTGATGGTCCACGGGAGATGAATTTGAAGAGCTTGCTCCTTCTTACCTCTACTTACTTCCCTACCTTCACACGTCTCGTGAAGGTAGGGAAATAAATAGAGGCAAGAAGGAATTTTGTTGGATCATAGGACCAGTGTTTTTTGCGAGCGAATGTGACTTTTTTTTTTGGTCCTGGGTGGATAATCCTTATGAATGTCAACCTGAGGTGGGCGGAGGGGTCTGTCAGACTCTTACTGACTAAAAACCACCCCGGTGTTCTCTTCACACATTTGCACCGGGGATCATGGGATCTTGTGCGACTTTCGCGTTCCCCGGCTGGGAGCGAATGTAACTAAGCCAACGTTATAATGATGAAAGAACCAACCTAGATAACGATTAACAATTTTTATACCATAGGTAACAAATAAGAATTTTTCAGACCGAGTTTTTCAAAAACTGAAAAATATATATAAAATGTTATTCTTTTGATGTCAGACAACACTTTTGTTATGGTAATCGGCATAATTTGGAGACCGTGTATGTTGAATTAAACTTTTACCTATTAGCAATGTTTATACCCTAGTTTTTATTCCCAGGTGGAAAGGACCACCTACAGAAGATCGCGGGGAAGACCTAGATGAGATTTGTACAGACCAGGAAAGCATGGCAAAAAAGGAAGAAGGACTTCACTCAGTAGTGGAACTAGGCTGCCGATGATGATGATGATACTCTAGCCATTACATAACCTGATTCTTGACGATTACAAAACGATCCCGGTCTATGCTCAAAGTTTCTTTGAACGATAAGATCAGAAATTAAGTTATCTGGAAGAGAACCGGAGATAATGACATAGCCTGCAAAGTAAGCAAGCTGAAGTGGCAGTGGGCTGGCTATGTTTGTCGAAGGACCGATGGGCGATGGAGCAGACGAGTCCTGGAGTAGAGACCGCGTGTCGGCAAGCGTAGTTTTGGACTCCCCCCCAGCTATATTATTTATTATTTTATTTATTTATAGTTAATTAAAACGGCACAGGTCCAATTACATTAATTAACATAGAATTATATAAATTATAATAAAATAAGCATTCAAATAACATACAATACAAAAATTAAATTCAAATTCAACGGTATACAAGTAGTGGATAAAATTATTTATAATTATTTGAATAAATGGTTAAATAAATTAAATACATCATAACTAACATGTAACAGTGGACACCCTCGCATATTATGGTCTTTCACAAAATACCAGACAAGCACGCATTATTTTCTTCCATTCATCAGCAAATACATCACATTCAGGGTCAGCAGTCAAGAGGGCGTTTAGCATCCTTAGGGTTCGACTTAATGGGGATTCGGCCCTAGCAACAGATCTAGATAGCAGTGGTGCGAACGGGTAATGACGGCGGCTTTGAAAAGATTTTATAGGGACTGACGACCTTAAAAAGGTGGCTGGGACGGTAGAGGACAGGGTGTTGTAGCGCAGCCTGGGAGAGGCCTATGTCCAGCAGTGGACTGCTATAGGCTGAGTTGACAAAACGTTCCCAACATAAAGTCAGCTAACACGCTCGTCGCAAAACTCGCCCGTATATTCCAATAATAAAGTACGAAAGGTCTCACATTACAGTGTTGTCCACACAAAACCATACACTAAGAGCTGTATACACATAGATTTCGTAGATTACCATCGCGCGGTAGTTCTTGTAAGTAACCAAATACTTTTTGACGATGCCACTATGTAGATAGTTACTATATTTAGTGGTACTTTAGTGACAGCCCTTCAAATGGTTGGAAGTTATGTATGAGAAGATGTTGGTAGAGAGTGTCTTTTATTTTTTTTAAAGGTGGATCGTTAATGACAGGTAGATATGAAGGCATGATAGCAATCATGAAATTTGTGGAAAGGAACCATGATGTGGATTCGAAAGTGAAGTCTTCATCTAGGAGGAATGTCAGTGTATTTGGGTATTGTTTTTTAGTAATTAGCAATGGATTTGTTTGTGTTAGTGATCATAGGGCCGAGACTGTAATATTAATCGATTTAAAGCTTAATGAACAAGCTTTAATTCGACAAAATATCAATCGATTCAAAGTTTGAGCAATATACTTAAATATGGAGAGTTCTAAACTAGTAATGGACTTGTTTAGGTAGTGATAAACTAAAGCAAAAAATGGCACAGTTACACACCAATAGAAATCTATAAAATAGTACAAAATTACATAACCATCTACTACAAAAACACCCCAAATTATCAAAGTCCTAACTACAAGTATCTACTTTAATTAAATTATCGTCTTCCTAATAACATTTTCGAAGGCAAAAAAATATATATTCGCTACGAGAGTATCATGTTAAATTGGACGGCCCACGCCTTGGGTGTACATTTCTCAATTTATTGGTCTCCAGGCACTAAATGTGATCTCTACTCGCCTCGTTAGATTTTTATTTAGATATCACTTTGAGGAAAATCCTGTGAAATTTTGTAGAAGTACGTCTTACGTACCTACTTCTCAATTAATTAAGTTTTAGTATCATCGTTTGATTTTGTAAGCACTTAAGCGCAAGTACCGAAGGTTTTGATGATAGTTTTACGCTCCGTGTATAAATTTTCGTCGAATATGTTTTGTTATGGCTTTAATGCATCTCTATGCTCATAATTTTTTAATCCCTATAATAATCGGTGCCTCATTCCATTCTTTGTCTAAGAGGCCTTGGCAAGTTGGGTTCTGCCTCGCGTTCGCCTTTTGTACGGTATCCATTGTCCCGAGATTTGTCAACGCAAACTAATAATAATACCAGCTTATTATTTGCCCGCTGCAGGACAAATGCCTCTTCAATTTTTATCCCTATCAGCTTGCAATTCACCAAACACACCATCGACATCCTGTGGTGCCGGACGAAAACAATAGCACTATTTCTTCCCGTGGGTGTCGTAAAAAGCGACTAAGGGACCTACTAGAGAATGGGCAGCAGCGTTCTCCACGCATTTTAACACCATACTGCGATCGTCAACCCGCCTGCCAAGCGTGGCGATTATGGCAAACCCTCCCCTTGGTCCCGGGAGGCCTATGTCAAGCAGTGGACGTCTTTCGGCTGAAATTATGATGATGGTGATGATGACCATTGACACAGGCAACATCAAAACCAACCAAAATGGAGAAAACACCTAAACACAACATTTCAAACATAATAATCTTCTTTATTACATATGAAAGTGGTTACAAACTGTACGAGGTACCTGACACTTATGCTAGGTGGTTAACTCCTCCCCAGACTTGAGGTGGCCCGCAAAGGCGGGCTGGCACTAGCCGGGGATTGCGGAAGTAATAACAGATCCCAAGATCCCCGGTACAAGTGTGGGATGGGAACACTGGGGTGGTTTTTAGTCAGACTCTTGGAAAATCCTCATGGATGTCCTCCGCCCTGGGGTGGAGGACATCCATGAGGATTTTCCAACCCGTGACAAAAAAAAAAATGTGGTTAGCCTGTGTTACAAGAGCCAGTGCCCTCTCCCGGAGGAAATACTATTGAATACTTATGCAATAAGATTAACAAAGGAGAAATAAAAAAAACACTAAACATAAAATAATGTTAGTTAACAAACTTGGTGAAAGCAGTGGTGGCCCAGTGGTTGCGGCCCCGACTTACGAGTCACCGGTCATGGGTTCGAACCCAAGTAAGCATTTACTTTGTGTAAATAATTTCGTCACCACTACTCTTAAAACAGGGAAGGAAAACATCGTCAGGAAATCAGCATGTCCTTGAAGCAAAAATTCGAAGGCCCTTCGATCTTTCTTTGGTCCTTATCCCACAAGCAAATTCTTCGAAACGATCTAATCACTTCGTCTGACTAAAATCAATAACTAATACACCATAAAGTCATCTTAATGATTGGCTCAAAGACCCAAGCTGGCTTGCTATCAAAGAGCCAAAATAGGGTACCTGCTTCGGATATTAATAAAAATAAGAGTATACTAATAGATAAAGTTATACCGAGACTCCCAGTCAGCTGCATTTTCTTAAAGGAACCAAGAAAATGATGTCCAATCACATGACAGACTAGAGAGGATGCGATATGGAAAGATGCATTTTTGGAACAAAGTTCCTTAACGCGGTTTGCGGTAGGAGTTGACTGGTAGAAATTGACACGTGAGGAAAAAAACGTTTTTTTTGGGTGTGAAATTATCAAATAACTTCTCCAGCTCTGGGGTAGAGGGAGGGCGTGTCAGACTTTTACTGACTAAAACTCACCCGTATTCCTTCATTTGCCTGTGTGCCTGGGCCACGATATCCCTTTCGGACAAACTCGCAACCCTGGCAGGCATTGGCCCTAACGGGCCCCATCAGTTGATGCTGACAACTCTTTGAGGCGCGCGTGGAATACAACGTGCCGTCAACCCGGGCCTGGTCCTTATCGGACGGCGAGCTACTCATCGCTCACCATCCGCAGACCCGCGCCTACGGTGGCCGGAAATCGGCTTGTGACTCCCGACGCCCGGGGCGTCTCCTGTGGTGACTAGGGGCGCCTCCATGCGACTTTCTCTCACTCTCTGTCTCTTTCTATTATATACGAGTGTGTGTGTGCATGCGAGAATCGCGTAAGTAACTTTGTTCCTGACGGGGGTCCCCCGTCCGCCCACGTTTTTGATATACATCTTTTCTCTCGCTTCCTGTGATTTCCTGTAAAGGGACGGAAGTGTATACTAGAAAGTGACAGTTTGAGCACGGAATAAGTAAGTTTTTTTTAATAGCATGGCATTAGTAAGTACTTTATAATAACATGGAATTCGTGTACAGTAACAAGTACTAATATGTCAACGCTTAGCAGAATTAAAATGCGATTTTCTCGTGGAATAACGATTACTACTTTGAGAAAATATCTATTTCATAATAGATTGGGTTCCGAAATACTATGTTTGTAGTAAAATAAAATTTTAATCAATTTAGTTGGAGGAAATCACTTTTAAAAGTTGTTCAGTGTATACATATTGGTGCTCGTGACTGTACTTACATACTCATGGAATTTGTAAGTACTATATAGATTGTAAGGAGAGAATCGAGGTCGAAACGTCGAGAGGGGTTGAGGTCAGGGGGTCTAATTTCGACCAGTGATTGAAATTAACCTCAATATTTAAAAAAGGTAAACACTGAAATATTTATTTGAATAATTATTCATTAAGGGCGAACACTTAATGAATAATAATTTTAAAATATTATATTCATTTTGATCGCTACTTAGTTGCTTATTACCAATGTCAGATGTTACAAATCTTATGCGACTACTGTAAGGCTCGCTCTTTTTTTTTCCTTTGTAAGATGCGGTTCTCTTTATTTTTAAATCCCAGTATTAGAAAAAAACATTGAGATCCAGAAAACTTCCTAGTACTTAAGGCACTGCAGTTACTTTGTATAACTTTTTAGTTAGCAGTGCTGTCTCCGTTTTATTTATGGACAAGCGTTAAAAACGTATTCACGTCAAAAAATAAGCAATGACAGATAAATCAATTATGTGATAGATACATGGTACTCACATAATTTCAAATATTGTAAAAGTATACGATTTTTCTTCAATTTTAACAAACAATAATTCACTTTTCTACCATTCTAATTTAAATACTCAGTCACATCCACGTTAGCACTTACCTAGCAAGTTCATAACGGCCCCGCCGGATAAAATTGCACGTAGCATAAAGGAAAGCTAGCGGATATAGAAAATCTCTCAATACCACCCGCTGGATGCAGCTCAAAGCCGTGTCCACGTTGTAATAACTACGGATACTAGAACTTTTTACCATTCCCAGGATCTTTCAGACTGATCAGTTTTGATAGTGATTTTTGTTGATGAGTTTGGTGAAGTTTAAGATGTGTTAGATGACTGTGTGGATGTGCTAAGGAGGTTAGCAAAATCAAAATATTTTATTTTACTAATGTCTACATGGGTACTTATGAAATGTCAGAAGCTAGGTGCACGGTTCCAATTGATCGTTTCCTATGGAGAAGAACCGGCAAGAAACTCCACGGTTACTCTTTTAAAAATATTTGGCTTTTACAATGTTTTCAAAATACAGTGTTAATAGGTATGAGAGGACAGCGTAGGCCCGTCTAAAGTACCAGGTACTTAACAAAATAGAAAATGGTCTACAGATCTACAGTCTATTAAGCCTACAACGTCCCCACGTTCACAAAAAAACAAAAGTTAAACAAAATAATAAAAGTTAGAACCTTGTTGAAATTAAAGTTGTAGGTATAATAATATCAAATAAGAAAAACAATAAGTCAGTGAAGTTTGTAAAAAAGGTAAAATTAAATTTAAAAAAAACATCGTAATTTGGGAGCAGTTAATAGACATTTACATAGTTTTGCCGTTAATGAGGTACCAGGGAAGCCACATATACAGAAGGAATGAATACCAAACTTCCTTGTCTGACTAAAAAAATAAAATTTAACTTACAAGGAAAGGAAAGAAAGAAAGAAAAGAAAATACATTTATTTTACACACTTATAAAAGAAAAACAAAACATAGGCAGTCATGGGGACTGCCAAAAGAAGTGAAAACTTAATGCTCAACGCGCCATAAAGAAGGTTTCACTTCAATACAATAATGATTATCTAAAACACAATTTAAACAATGCACAGTACAGGGTCAAGTTAAATTAGCTAGCCAAACTCCGCAGATGATATTATTTTTTTTCAATTAGATTTTTTTTTTGGGTCAACCACTGCTGGTTGTGTTGTTACTAATTGAACTAAGAGTTCAGAAATCTCTTTTTTTTGTTTTATTGCGAGGAAAAAAGAGAACTTAATTATTCCACGTAAAACACACAACAATAAAATAAACCTTTCATATAGAAACAAATACAAATAAAACAAGAAATTATACCAAACAATTAATTACAAAGAGAAAACTGTCAAAGCGAAATTCGCGGGAAAGCAGGTAAAACACAAAATATAAAAGTTTCCGCGAAACTCCCACCAAACGGGAACAAAACATTGATTAATGACGAAATGCACTCGAAAACAAACTGTCGAACTTCTTCAAATTCGCAATACAAATGCCTTCGGTATAACCCCTCGAAAATAATGGTTTCCTTTATGGAGGCACCTACCCTAACCGCCAAGAATATCTTACACAAACTTCAACCGTATTTTTAAGAGATGAGATTCAAATTCCCTTGTAGAGAAAATGTAGGGTAAAAGTGCTAAAAGTCTCCAAGATTTTCTTTTCGTACTCAGTTTTGTTACTTTTTTTGTTGTCGCAGGCAAACGGAAGTGGCGTGTAGGGACGTGTGTTTCCTCCTTTTTTGTTGAGAAATTGTTTCGGTGCCATTAAGCCGTTGACAGATTGCCTACAGTGAATAATGCCATGAATTGTTTGAGGTTATGGGGGCCGCATTTGTGTGACAATGGGATGTTTAGATGTGCATTTAGCGTGTTTAAGGCGGGATTGATGGGTATCGGTGTTTTGGTTTATTTGGGAGCGGAACTGAAATATTCTGTAGTAGCTCTTGATAGGAAAATGATCTAGGATACCAAGGTAGTACTTACATAATTTCATACGTTTTTAACTGACCCGTTACAGGGCTTCTTCTAATACAAATAATAAATAAGCCCTAGACCACCACGGTAGCTGACTGCGTGTGAGATCAAAAACAGGTTGTCAATTTTTTTAACACCTATGAGCTTCCTCGCGATTATCTTCACAGTAATAACTGGTTCTGTTACGTTATACGAATAGAATAGACACAATAAAAGTTACAGATATAAATGATACGTATGATAGTTTTCAAACCTTGGATGAGAAAAGCGCTCCCCAAAAGGGGAACCGCTTTTAATACGGGTTGCCATAATCGCCACGCTTGGCAGGCGGGTTGACGATCGCAGTATGGTGTTAAAATGCATAAAGAACGCTGCTGCCCATGATTCTGTAGTAAGTCCCTTAGTCCGGTCCAGTTGAATGTGCCCTGGCGGCTGAGAGTGTCATGCTCACTCAAATGTCTAGCTGATGGTGGCGTGTGTGTTGGATCATTAAGTTCCCTTCAAAATGGTTGAGCTAAATGGTGCTGATCCATGCGTCATGTTCGTGAACGGGCGCCGTCAGTAGGGACTGGTCGACCATATTTTCTTAGCTGCCACGGCTTATTTTAACTTAGGTATTTTAGTTTTTTTTAGGGTTCCGTACCCAAAGGGTAAAACGGGAACCCTATTACTAAGGCTCCGCCGTCTGTCTGTCTGTCTGTCCGTCTGTCCGTCTGTCACCAGGCTGTATCTCATGAGCCGTGATAGCTAGATAGTTGAAATTTTCACAGATGATGTATTTATGTATGCCGCTATAACAAAAAATACAAAAAAACAGAATAATATAAATATTTAAGGGGGCTCCCATACAACAAACGTGATTTTTTTGCTCGTTTTTGCTCTATATTGATAACGGCAACAGGTAGATGCTTGAAATATTCACAGAATATTTAGTTATTGTATATTCAGTTTAAAAATAAATAATTAAATTAAAATAAAACAAATATTTAAGGGAGGCTCCCAATACAACAAACGTGATTTTTTGCCATTTTTATAGATAATGGTACGGAACCCTTCGTACGCGAGTCCGACTCGCACTTGGCCGGTTTTTATTTATATTTTTTATTACGGACGCTTTTAACGTGCACGTCTTTCTACATTGTTTTCACATGTATAATTTCAACATAAATGATGTAGCCAATACTATGTAACAATATTTTGATTTAAAAGAGTGTCCGTGGAGTTTCTTGCCCGTTCTTCTCCATAGGAACCTACTACGCTTTGGAATGGGCAACTAGCTTCATCTCTCTGACTGACCGACCACTTGACAATTCAAAAGTGCCTGTAATAGGTTTATTTGAAATAAATGTTTTGAGTTTGAGTTTGAGTCGCCTTTTACGACACCCATGGGAAGAAATATTATGGTCCTATTCTTTACGTCCGGCACCACACGGCACGCAACACGTTTAGTTACTTAGAAATTGAAATGTCCGCGGTTACACGCCATCCGGGGCTACCCGACTTTCCCTATAATAAAGCTGTAGAGTTTGTTTGTTTGGACGCGCTAATCTCTGAAACTACCGGTCGGATTTGAAAAATTCTTGCATTTGATAGCCCTATTCATGAGAACGTTTATAGGCTATTTTACATCACGGTTATACCGTTAGGAGACGAGCAAAAAGAAAAAAAAAAAGTCAGAAAGAACGATAAGTAATAGCGTGGACGGGCGATGCGATGCGACGCGTGGTTAGGAGGCCGAGGAAGTTTTATACAAATGTGACTAATATTTTAGTATATTGTTTATCTTACAACTTCTACACGAGCGAAGTCACGGACAGAAGCTAGTTCCCACTTACACATGAAATCAAATCTAATTTATATTAGCAAGTATAAGTACACTTTATTCAATAAATACTTATATAGTTAAAGCGCAAAATTAACTGGAACTTGTTTGAAACAGATACCTTCCAGGGCTGCCAATAATTACCAACTGTTTCTCCTCGTCTACAAAGTTAACTTTTCACTTCACAAATCGTTTTTTAGCCTTTATTTCTGAAGCTTAGAGTTAAAAGGTGATTTTTTGGGGTGTACGTTTAAGTTTGTCTTGCTGTAATGAGGAGCGGTTGTCTCATCCATCAGCCTAGGCCAATTACAAGTGATCACGCGTGGTACCGCTCCTTGGCAACCCTATTTCTCGTCAATATTTTTTGTGACCACCGTAGCGACCGAGTTATTATCCAGCCGAATTCGTGAGTGGATATATAAGTTAATGACGTGTTGTGCACGACATTTGAGAGGTTGTTGATGTCGTAAGGTGGTGATGTGCAAGTTGAGGCTCGTGGCTTAAAGCGATTGAAAGTTGAGCTACGCTTGCCGCGGTCGGTCCGTGGATGGGTGATCATCCATTACATGCTTGCAAAGTTGGAACGGATTGGTGTTAGAGGAGTGTGTCTAGATATTTTTAGAAGTTACTTGAGTAAGCGTTCTCAAACCGTGAAGATAGGAAATCACGTTAGCAAACAGCAATTTTTAACCTACGGAGTCCCGCGGGGTAGTGTCATTGGACCTACCTGTTTCTTTTTTACATAAATGACCTATATAATCTGGGAGGAGCCCGTGGCTAATAAATAAAAAAAAATGTTTAATTTAAGTATTAAACCCAGATAAAATTACAAAAATAAAAAAAATACAATCCATTATAAATTTAAATTAAATTACACGCATCAAAATTAAATTAAATTACAGTATAAATTAAAAATTAAATTAATAACATTAAATTAAATAGAATATACATCAGCGTCTTTTAGCATGTACACACAGCGAAGTATTACAGACACTATTTGATTAGTACATGCACATAGTCGAGTCAGGAATGATGCCTTGAGTTTCCTCAAGAGCCCGTAAAACTGCCGCACGGGTCGATCCATTAGGTATTAAAGCTACGCTTACCGGGTTCGTAGATGGGTGACCATCTTCAAATACCGAGACTCCTCCGTGCCTCGGAAAGCACGTTATACCGGTGGTCCGGTGGTTACGAGTAGTCAGAATCCCAAAAGTCTGGTAACCAGTCTTATCAAGGGGTATCGTGTTACCCAGTTACTGAGTTTTGGAGGTCAGATAGGCAGTCGTTCCATGTAAAATAATGATATTCAGCGCCATCCGGTTAGACTGAAGGCCCTAACATAGTTGGGAAAAGGGTAGGCAGATTTATTGAGACATACAAAAATAATGGTAATTTATAGTAGGTCAATAGATAAGATGCTGCTACATGTTAGAATATCATTCACACGATCTTTATATCTAAGCTAATCGACTTACCCACCCACTTTCTTTTTTTCCAAGTATTTAAGATGGAGTTTCTTGACATTCTTCTCAATTCTTCAATGCGTACCATAATGTATACAACATGTCCCAGAATTAACGCACAACCTCTTAACGGGTCATTGTACTCATCATTATGAACAACTTTTACTTATGGGACCAAAACTGAAATCGCGAAAAAAAATCAGCTATTCCCTACATTTTGACGAGTTCTGAGAACATAAATGTAGGTAACAGCTGATTATTTTCGCGATTTTAGGTTTGGTCCGACCCCTTCCCCCCTTTGGGGGAGGCTGAAAGACGTCCACTGCTGGACATAGGCCTCCCCCAAGCACCGCCACTTTGACCGGTTCTGCGCTTCCCGCATCCAGCGGACACCTGCGGCCTTCACAAGGTCATCGGTCCAACTTGTAGGAGGCCTTCCAACGCTACCTCTCCCGGTACGCGGTCACGACTTCCGAACCTTTCGGCCCCATCTCGGTTACCTTGGTTCGCCTGCGGATCTCTTCATTTCTGATTCGATCACGCTCCAAGCATAGCCCTCTTCATTGCCCTTTGGGTGACTTTTAGCCTTCTGATAAGGCCCATTGTGAGCGACCACGTTTCAGTGCCATAGGTCATCACTGGCAACACGCATTTGATTGGTCAAAGACTTTCGTCTTGAGACACTGCGGTATGTGGGACGAGAAGATATTGCGTAGCTTCCCGAACGCTGCCCAGCCAAGTCGGATTCGACGATTGACCTCTTTCTCGAAGTTGGACCTACCTAACTGGACAGTTTGTCCGAGGTAAACATACTCGTCAACAACTTCGAGTGTAGCGCCTCCGATCTTCATGAGAGGTAACTATTACTTTCCAAGTATCGTTTTCTCTCACGTAAATATTCATTTAAAAGTGTGTGATGAGGTAAGTTAGACGCCGTCAAGCTATTGATTTAATGTATGGGAATAATAAAGACATAGCTTACTAGCTTATCGTGAAGTGACACCATGACCAATTCACACCATAAATTTGTAAAATGAGCTCATGTGTGTTAAGTTAATGTTAATGTTAAATTATGTATGAGCTATCCATGTTTGCTATCCTGTTGTGTAGCCATCATGTGTCCGTTTGATGCCGGATGTAAAGGATAGCACCATCCCATTTCTTCCCGTGGGAGTCGTAAAAGGCGACTAAGGGACTTACTAGAGAATGGGCAGCAATGTTCTCTATGCATTTTTTAAAACCATTCTGCGATCGCCAACCCGCCTGCCAAGCGTGGCAATTATGGCAAAACCCCCCCCCCCCCCGTTTTGGGGAGGCCTATGTCCAGCAGTGGACGTCTTTCGGCTGAATGATGAAGATCCATGTTTCTGTAGAAGAAAATAATTTTAATTACCATGATATACACCGAGTTTATACTTGACTGAAATAGGTCCACGACTTGTAAGGCGAAAAGTTCTTTGGCAGTGATAGCCCAACGGTTAGCGTTGGCTTAGCTACCGTGGAGTCCTGAGTTTGAATCCCACCAGTAGCACTTTTGACGTTTTCTCACTTTTGAACCAAGCTTGTACTTAACCAGTTATATAAATTTATAATAAGATAGTTAACGATAAAAACAACAGCTAAGTGCGTGTCGGACCACGCGCAATGAAGGGTTCCGTAGTTGGGATGCATCTATCCCAACAACAAACTTAACTTTGTAGTTGAATGTTGAAATGTTCTCCCATAATATTATGAATGACGGTCACTTCTCCAACTGCAAATGTAAATTGGTAATCGCAAAAAAATATGCTATTAAACTACAAATAAACGTTTTCGGACATTGTCCTTTACCTGTGCTGTGAAACCTTGTTTATTGCCAAATTTCATGATTCTACCGGTTTTGATTTATTTGTGAGTATCAAAATATGTCGCATAAATGGCCATTTTCATTAGATACTAATTTCAACTTGATACCTTCACGCATTCCTGAGAAAAAGGGCCTTGAAAAACAGACAGACGGATGGACAGACAACGAAGTGATCATTTATGTGTTCCGTTTTTTTCCTTTTGAGGTACGGAACCTTAAAAATAAACCAAATTAGGTTGTTAACTTAGAAAAATCCCTTCAAGTATTAGTTTGAGAATATTTTCCCAGTAAACAGGTACACATACCGAACAACTTAATTCACATAATTAATTAAGCTCTCTAAAACCAATAATTGAGGAAGTTCAACATTAACAGAACTTCCCAGTAACTTGAACTTGAGTGGTTTGTAGGTGGGCTAAACTACTGAGAAAACTGTTTTAATCATCTTCCCATGTCATTACTGGTGCTGGTAACGTTTCAATATAGCATAATCAGCCTTTAACTAATGATCCCACTGCTGGGACACAGACCTTCACTCTGTGAGGGGAGTGGGCCGTAACCCACCACGCGGGCCCAGTGCGGGTTGATAGATGTCACATGTCTTCGAATGTTTGATTCTTGGACATGCCGGTTTCCTCACGATGTTTTCCTTCACCGTTTTGAGAGCAGTGGTGATTAAATAATTTACAGAAAGTAATAAATCCTGTCAGGGTTCGAACCTACGACCTACGACTCGGTAAGTCGACTGAACGTCTTAAATTCGTGATTATGGTACCTTTTATAGACAAACCCAAGACGTGTCTCCAATAGTGATAACTCACTCATTTCAATCCAACAAACGTAAAATATCTATTTAATGTCTTCTATACAGTAATAAATCGACTTTATAATGTTTATGTTTATTAACTTATCACACGCATTAATCAAAATGTAAACAAGATATCAGAATACCTCACTATGATCAAGGAATATTCGCGAACCGTTGCAGGTATAGGATACATCTTGAGAAAACCGGCATGTCTTGGAACCAAACTATTGAAGAACTGTGCCATCCTTCAAATCGCACTGGACCCACTCCTTCTCACAGAGAGAAGGACTGCGTCCCAGCAGTGGGAAGATTATAAGTGGCTTTGGAGGTTAACATACGATGAAACTGAAAATTTACTTACCATCTTAAAGTAGTGAGACAACTTACTGTCGAATTTGTAAGGCTATAATATAAGAATCTACTAGCTCAATTTATATAATTTTCCACACACCCTCTCAAACACACACACTCACCTCCTTCACCTTACACACCCAGAGGACAGCAACCCTTTCATTCTTTTTATAAGTAAGTTTGTATTTAGTAATAAGCTGTTCGCTTTTGTTGGTAAGCTCATACTTGCATACCCAGTTCGAGGGCTTGAGGCGCTGCATGCTGAAACACAGGCTATAAACCTAGTTCGGCAGCAGATGCTAATAATTCACACATTTGTAATTGGTTTAGTTTTAAGCATAATTATAAGAGCTAAGTCAAATTGTGTAACATGTTTACTCTTCTTGTTCTATAGAGTCAATAAACTAAATGATCAAGACGTTCTTCGGGGCCTGCTGAAGTAATAACAAAAGAATTGCCCATGAAATTTATTCCGGAATTAATTCTTTAAATGATGGTGAAAGCTGCATCAACATCCATAATTGTGAACATAGAATAACAACGCGATCATACAGACAGACACGAATAGCGGCTTTAAGACGGAGATATATGACAGTGACCTTGAGTAGTTAGCTTGCGTGTTCTGTACGGAGCTCATGCAACGCGTCGTACGTTCAGCCAGTAATAGGACTCGCCCATCAAGGAGCGCTGTCCCCAATTTGATGCATTATTAATTTATTATACACAAAACAAAAGGTATTTTAATAAAACGCGTATACTAAAAGATCAATAATTAAATTATCTTTAAATTGGTGAAGGTTTCAGAAAAATACGCTGGCATGGTAGATTTTGCGCCAATCTCAGTTTTTTATCCGCGTTAGGCATAACTTTACAAATTAATTTCACAATGTAATATAAACATAATCTAATTTAACATATTTTTTTTTCAAATCATTAACACTACTCGTTTTGACGTGATCTTCAGTATAAAAAAATTTAAAGTCGGTTATCGTCGCCTTAATTGACAGAGCGAGCGAAGCGCCTCTGCTTCAAGTCTGGCAGAATTTTCTTTCCTCTGTCAGTTTGTCGGTGCACCTGTACAGGTCGTATTTTATAGCCGAATCTTGGTTTACAGGTTTTACGACTTTATATTTTTTTTGCCGTCAGGGATTTTTGATAAGAAGGGTACTTCCTCCAAAAAGGGGCAAAAAAGGGGCTACTGGATATCTCCGCTTTATGAGATCCGATTTCGATGGTTGTTTTTTTATTTGAAAGCTAGTACTGCTACCTTACTACCTTACTTGGTAGGTTACTTTAAGTTGGTCTCATGGAAATTTGGTAAAGATCTGATGAGGATCGTATAAATTGCTCACATTTAGAATTCTAACAGTGGAATCGGCCGTTTAACTACTAGGTAGGGATTGATGGAACACCTTCTTATCACAAAACTAGGCTGTAGCGTTACCTCTGCCAGTTAAAACCTATTAGTTATTTTTTCTAGGTGGCCTACAAATTTCTACTCTTAATTTTTTTACCACTTTTTTATTGTTGAATATGAGGCTTTTGCCTACTATGTTTGTGTGCAATTTATGTTACATAATTCATTGTAATGTGCGTTTTGTTTGTGCAGAATAAACAATTTTGCTTTCTTTCTTTTTTCTTTCCATGTTTTTATGTTTTTAAAAATATGGTATAGAATAATTATGAGTAAAAATATCCCGTTTTTTAAATAACTATAGTGGTATATTAATTGTTGCAAAAAAGTTTGTGCTCGCGAGGTCTACTTTACCAGAACTAGTATTTTATAATATGGTATAGATATAGATTCTGGTTTCTCAGAGGAGCTCGTGACTAAGTATTAACAGCCGCATGGGTCGATCCATCAGGTTAAGCTACGCTTGCCGGTGTTGGTCCGCGGATGGGTGACCATTTTTACATACCGAGACTCCTCCGTGCCTCGGAAAGCACGGTAAGACATTGATCCCGGCTGTCATTCGTGGATCTTTGGCAGTCTTTACTGGTCGTCAAAAGCCTGAAAGTCTGACAACCAGTCAGTGGAGATCAGATAGGCAGTCGCTTCATGTAAAATACGGCGGCCTAAAATGGACGCTTTGGCAGAATCATAATATGAAACTGCGTGCAATTCATAACCCGCAATTCATCTGTTTAACAGTTTGTATGGAGTTTCGTAAAATAGTCCACAAATATTATTAATTACTTTAATGAAGTCTAATGTCAACAAAGATCAGCTGTGAAACAGATGAATTGCGGAATGTATATTATGAATTGTACGCAGATCATAAATTATGATTCTGCTAAAGCGTCCATTTTAGACCCCCTGGTATTCAACTACATCTGGTTAGACTGGAAGCCGACCCCAACAAATTTAGGAAAAGATTCGGTAGATCGATTGAAAAATTCTGGTTTGGTTTCCGCATAATTTTAAGGGTTGTCGACTAATTAGATAAAGCACAATTTTTTATAACACACAATATGAAATGATGCAAATAAGTTTCCACACAAACGCACTATAACTATTGCCTACCAGTACCTTCGTAAATTCGAATCCATATTAATTAATAATTACAGCTATATTGAATGAAATCAATTAATTATATACAATATTGCGTGACATGGGCGCACTAAATCATAGGTAATGCATTAAAATTGATACGAATAGCGCAATATATTTTGTTAGCCGTTCAAACAGGCATTAAATGTGATGACAATTGAGATAAAATTCGTGTTGTGATGTGTATCTGATGACTTTTGACATAAGGGTGAGGTTATGGGTGAGTGGAGCGGACAGCGATGTTTGGAGGAAGTTTCAGAACAGTGGTAGACTTACGTGGACTTACGAGTAGTAGTAGGTCGAGGGTTTGAACCCAGATAAAGTAAACTTTGTGTAAATTATTTCGTCCCCACTGCTCTGAAAAACGGTGAAGGAAAACATCGTGACGAAACCGGCATGTCCTAGAAATAAAAAATCGAAGACATATAACATCCACCAACCCGCATTGAGCCCGCGTGGTGGATTACGGCCCACTCCCTCTACAGAAAGAGGAGGCCTGTGTCCCAGCAATGAGAACATTATAAGCTGATTATGTATGTTATCTAGAGGACCTTCTCAGTAATTATTCCACTCTGAAGTGATTACTAATAACTTTTTTTTTCTTTCCAGAAATAAGATTTTCGATAATATTAACTACTTTCCTTCAAAAGCTGGCAAAGCACAGGCGTTTTAAAAGCTTCAATGCTTTCCCAAAAAAAAAACGAGTGTGCTTTAGACTACACGACTGAAGTAAAACAGAAATCACCGTTCGCGTAACGCTAGCAAAAGAAGTTTCACTTAAAAAAATACCTATTAAGCGGGACGGCCCAAGGCGGTGACGCAGTGTGTTCCATGTTTAAAATTTAAACAACTTCGGTTCGCCTCGCCTGATCACACTTTTCGTAACGCTCTCGTCACGCATTCCCTAAGTCAAGCGTGCGTAAAGAAGTTTTGCTTCAAAAATTGTAAACAGACAATTTATGGTATCTATGTGATTACAAGTTTGAGCGTAAAATTAAATCGCTCCGCTACCGCTTATCAATGTAACTACTACCCGCCGTCAAAACTTAAAACACAACCAAACTTATGGGGAACGGAGGTCGGTGCGTGCACCACAGCTGATAAATGTGCTCTCTGATTCCATTATCACTATCAAAATTGATTCCACACGAAATTTATTATAATACCAACTCACAGTTCAAAGCTGTATGTTAAATTGTGGATGCAAACGTGAGAAACAACATGTTAAGCTCGATCGGATTTGTAATTCGAGTTTTATGTGTGAAAATGTTTTGAATTATGTATTTGTCGTTCACTGACATTTACTTAGTTACAGATAGATGTGTACCTGAAACGAATAGTGTTACAGTGAAGTTGTTTAAAGATATGGCGAAGAGTGAAGAGGTGTTGTGTAATCGTGCCATGCTAAGGCTCCCACGCGATGCGACAGCTCGACGGGGCTCTAACTTTAAGAACCAAGAACCAAGTCACGAACTTCCAAGAACTCCACGACCTCATTCCACCGGCCCCTTTCAGCCGGTCTATTCTACAAAAATCTCACCGTGAATATTTGGGTAAAGTGACCTTGAAATGAACTGTCATCCCACCCGACACTAAAGGTTGACAGCTCACTACAAACTCACTTCACTTCAGTTTTCACGGTGATATTTTTACAGAATACCACTACTGTTATCGGACATCTAGACGCACTGCAGGTTACCGTCCCTTCCTTGTTGCTATTCTACCAATTCGCACTAAGCGTTTCCAAATGTCTTTTATAATGCGCATAGCAAAAGAGTGGAACTCTCTACCTGCGTCTGTGTTTCCGAACGCATACAACCCTAATCTCTTCAAAGTTAGAGTGAACAGGCTTTTTCTTGGTAAGCTAACTCCATCGTCGACTTTGTATCTGTCACCTCTGCCCTAGACTAAGGTCAAGAGCAAACCCATCCTAAATAAATAAAAAATAAAAAAAACTTCTAATTATTAATTCACAGGTGTAATCTGACATGTGCTAGCTGTCACTTTGTGAAATAAGATGGTCATATTTATTGACTATTTGGGTATTTTAGGGAGCTGAAATACCCCTCACACGACGCTACCATATCTGCTGGAGTAGCACTAGTAGCGTAGTATAGTAGCAGGTGTAATACCGTAGGTCACAAAGTCAAAGTCAAAATATTTATTTCAGGCACTTTGCAACGTTAAAATTTACAAAAAAAAAATAGAATTGATTCTACTCGCCCCTTCCAAAAGGTAGTTTCGTATGGAGAAGAATGGGCAAGAAACTCTACAGTTACTCTTTTAAAATATTTTAAACATAAAAAAATATTTAAAACCACCAGACAGATTTTATCTAGCCAACATAATACTCACATTCACAGTCAGTTGCCTCTTTAAATCTTTAAATTTTATACAAAAATTTAATCAGTTACGTCACGTAAATCAGCTATAGTGTGCATCTAGCAGTGAACCTGATTTGGGGATCAGACTGGAACTAAAGGCTCGTACAGACTCGCCCGATATCGCGGGCGCGACAGGCACCGACAAAGAAGTTGTGCTACTACTCGTAGTGTCGTGTCGCGCCCGCGATATCGCACTAGTCTGGAGCCTTCGTTCGTACAGAGAATTTTCACTTCCTTCGTACACTGGTCTAGCACAATTTTTTTTTTTTTTTTACATTTTTCTCACATAATGTAAGCGACAAGAATAATGTACACAGGATTTTGTAATTAATCTTCATTTAAAAGATTGTCCTTAGAGTTTCTTGCCTGTTCTTCTCCATAGAGATCTACGTTTTGGAATGGGCAAATAGCTTCAACTGTCTGACTAACTGACCGACTCTTTGACAATTCAAAAGTGCCTGTAGTTGGTTTAATTGAAATAAATGCTTTGAGTTTGATTAACTACCAAAGAATATTAACTACACTCATAGTGAAATAAAGTGGAAAAATAAATCACCCAATTTCGGAATAAACAAGGCAAATTGAAACAAAATGGCTACGGTTTTAAATCTAATGGTTATTGATTACTATTCTGGAAACACGACTACTAAAAGGTACGATAATTCAATTACACACATCCGTTGTTAATATTTATATTGTCACCTACATACCGACTTCAATTATGAGGTGTTTAATATTAAAAACTTACCCAACCAGCTATGCATTGGAACAGTTACCAAATTGATCGCCATTTACACATTGTTATAGGCAATTTTATTCAAAAAACTGACCAGTAGTGGCTTATACAGCTTGTGTGAAGGAAGCTTAGCCTAGATATACATAGTTAACATTTGAATTAGGCAATGCAGTTCCTTTAAGAGTAATACGTACGGGTGTGGCGGATAAAGCATGGTTCAGATAATAATAATATTCTTTATTGTTTTCTCATAATCACAAACACAGTACAAAGTCAATGTAACACTTTATAGAGACTGGTGTCTATTGTAGGTAAAACCTGTATTACAGATCACCAGACTTACCCTCCATCGGACAACTCACTTATGACCTATCAAACATTGTATCAAACATTGAACATGCAGATTGTACAATTAATAATAAAAGTGAAACAAAATAGAAAATTAAAAACTAAAATAAAACAAATCTGATGGCAGAAGGGGCCTAATATTGATAGGAGGGTGAGTATGTGTGGATGTGTGTCTGTGAGCGTGAGTGTAACTGATGGTGTGATGGGTACGTGTGTGTCAAATGAATGTATATCGTTCCATGGTAGTAAACGCTACCTTAAGGGTTTTAAAAAATGTTCCGTTGAATTGTAATCAATGCCTTGAAGCCACGAACAAACTTTTTTCTTGCACTCAGTCCTAGAAAGAGGATAAATTAACAGCTGCTTGTTCATTTTATTATATAAATATGGACCCAGGAAACCGTAAAAATGATGTGCCAAACTGAATTTATATCCAATTGTCGTGCAGACATCGGTGGGTCTTCTCTTACCTGAGATTGTTTTGGGGTCATAATACAGATGAGAGATGTCAATTGTTTTTATTGGAGAGAACAACCTCGTGCATGATCATCATTATCATCAATATTCTCCTGCACTTAACGCTCGTACAGACTGGTTATCGCGAGCGTAACAGACAGTGACAAAGAATTTGTGCTACTAAAGTTGCGTCGCGCCCGCGATACCGAGCCAGGCTGTAGAAGCGTTTATCCCAATTTATTTGGGGTCGGCACAACATGTCCCTTTCTTCGACACTTCTCTATTAGCCGTCATCTCGGTAGTCACTCCCTTTCTAGCCATATCATCTTTGACACAGTCCATCCATCGTTTCTTTGGTCTTCCCCTATTAAAGCCATCGACATTCATGCTCAAAAGTTCCTCACGACATTTTCCTCATTCCTCCGCATCACATGCCCATACCATGATAGCTGATTTCTGCGAATTTTCAGTCACCGGTGGCACTTTCAGACTTCCTCTTATGTACTCATTTCTTATTCTATCCATTCGTGTTATACCATACGTCTCTCTTAGCATTCTCATCTCAGCTGCATGCAATTGCCTTTCATTCATCCCTTTTGTAGCCCAACATTCTGCTCCATACAAGACAGCACTAACCATTGTTTTATATATCTTCTCCTTAAGTTGTGCATGTTATGATAAGTTTCTAAAACTTCGTTGTGTATTTTTGTTCTGAAGATTTCTGTAGTTTTTTTTCTTATGAGGCCAGTTCGTAACGCCAACGAACTGGTGTGTTTCAACTACCAACTCCTAGGACTATAATAAAACTTTCTAAAATGTTTTCATAATTATTGTTCTTTTAGATTTAGCCTATTATTTCTGTCATACTTAATATATAAACTAGCTGCACCCCGTGGTTTCACCCGCGTAAGTATCGATCCCGTGGGAATATCGGGATAAAAAGTAGCCTATATGTTAATCCAGGGTGTCAGCTACCTCCATACAAAATTGTATTTAAATTGGTCTAGCCGTTTGAGCGTAAAGAAGTAACAAACACACACACTTACAAACTTTTGCCTTTATAATATTAGTGTGATTTAAATATGATGGCAGCCGTAATAACCACATACTGTTCTTCCTTTCAAGTCATGTCAAAAGGAACTGCTGCCAAAAACCACACTAAACATAATTTTTTCATTGCTGACACAACTCCGCTATAACTGCCACCCATTTAATTAATTCTATTACCTCCCAGAATACTGCCACAAAACTAAACGTGTTGTCTATTACTATGTTGGTACGGCAATAAAGAAATGTTCCCACACATATCTGCAGAAACCTGTGCTTGTGCGCATTCTCGACGTCCTGCACTAAGCTTTAAAGAATTCACTTTCTTACGTAGGGAAATAATTAGTCACTAATCTATGTTCAGTTCGTAAGCGTATGTTTGCGTAAATAGAATTAATAGGTACTGATTATGTAGTGTATTATGTGTTACTAAATATTTTCGTAATGAATGTGTCTTGTGAGTGAAAATAATATTATAATTATTAGTTTGGAGTATATTGTAATTATAGTGATGGATATGTGTTTCCGTTTCTGGTGTTAAGGCGCAGATATATGATTTTAGTGACTTTTAAATCTATTATTACGCCTTCGTATAATTCAATTAGGTTATGTAAAAAATATATGTTAAACTAGAATGCATACACATCAATTCATTAATCATATTGTATTGTTTTTTGTTAATGTGAGGACGTTGTAGGCTTAATGGACTGTAGATCTGTAGACCGTTTTCTATTTTGTTAAGTACTTACCTGGTACTTTTGAAGGGCCTACGCTGTCCTGTCATACTTATTAACACTGTAATTTGAAAACATTGTAAAAGCCAGTTTTTTTTTAAAAAGAGTAACCATGGAGTTTCTTGCCGGTTCTTCTCCATAGGAATCGACCAATTGGAACCGTGCACCTAGCTTCTGACGTTACGACGTTACATAAGTGCCCATGTAGGCTTATGTGAAATAAAAATATTTTTGATTTGAGTGAATATTTAAGTATTGTACTAAAATACTTTATGAAAAAAAATCAGGAAGTAACGTCTACCCAAAGCATAAAAAACGATATTACTTTCAAACTACTGAAGATATTTTCATGTTTTTTTTTTGTATGAATAGACTATTTTATTATCTTTAATTCTATCTGTGACTTTTTTCAAATATTCATATTTTTGTTAATAAAAATAAATATTCTTTAGAAACTTTAAGGCCAGCGCGGCGGAAGCGCGACGCGCATTTTTATGGCCAAGGTCAAAAGCGATTACCCGGCCCTTAATTTTTGGAGTTGATTGCACGCGTGGGGTTTTCTTTGATGAAGTGGTTTTCTTTAAAGACAGTAGGTCCTGTCTTCGTTTCGTCATTTAATAATGGCAACGATTAATATAATATAATTTTTTGTTCATCACTGTAGCGGCATCAACATCGCCACATGCGAACTACGCGTCACACTGACGTCACGCAAAATCCTGCATCGCGCAAGCAGAGTTTACCGCGCAACTAGCATATATAATCGTTGGGCAGTTGCCCACCAGATACAACATCCGTCTGGTCGGAGGAATCTCCCTTTTCTATAGAGAATGAGTGAACTTCACACCCTGTTCCTCATGCCTCTAAATCACTATCACCACTAGAATCTTTCTTCATTCATGTTAGTTTTTATTTTTGTTTGTTTTTATCAATACAGTGCTGCCTTGTATAATAAACTACCAAATAACATCAAAATGCAAAATCCATGTCAATATTTAAGAAACAATTAAAATTACATATGTTTAATAAAATGAGCGCACCCTAGTACATTTCATGCCACATTTAGTTGCGCGCGTTCCGTGTATGCTTACACGATTATTAGCGGGGTAATTTTAGGGTAATCGCTAATAATTGTATTTATATTACAATTATTAGCGATTACCCTACACTTTTACAATATTTTTGTTTGTTATAATTTCTTGCAAACACTGTACGTTGAATCAATAATGTTTTTAAGTTAGATATTAAATTAAAAATAATAATAATAAATTTAATTAATTTATTTAATTAAATTTCTTATGGGAAATAAAGACATCTCAAACCCGACAGTGGTTGTGGAGGTCAGATAGGCAGTCGCTCCATATAAAATACTGGTATTCAGCTGCATCCGGTTAGACTGGAATCTGACCCGAACATGGTTGGGAAAAGGCTAAGTGGACGATGATGACTTTCATGAGTAACTTAAATATCTTTCCTCTTGCTTTATGTGAGAGTGATTTTATCAGTGCATTTCATTCTTTATCAGCACAGAGATTCTCTGTTGAAAGTAGGATGATATAAAATTAAGTGTTTAGTGTGTGTTTTAATGTATGAACATCCTATGAACCGTGTTTCTTTTTTCCTGGGCATGGTTGGCGCAGTCGTTAAGCAATCGACTGCTGCACTGCATGTCGCGGGTTCGATTCCCACACGGAACAAATATTTGTATGACCTACAAGTATTTGTTCCGGGTCTGGCTGTTTGTGTATGTGAGTTTAAATGTTTGTAAAGCCACCCACAATACAGGAGAAATGCATAGTGTGGGGCAACGTTTTAAATAAAAACCTTTAACATCTAAAGCATAATCTTTAATCAAAACGAGCCAGAACCAGACCATTTCAGAGAACCATTATGATTATGATTTTCATGGCTTCCTTTTGGTGATACGTAAAAAATCTTAAGGTGATACGTAAAAAATAAATCATAGCGAACTGGGCATAATAAAGTGATAGAGCCAATTACTTCCAAATGCGAAAAAAAAGAGGGCAACAATGCGCTGGAACCAAAATAAAACAACTTAAGAACGCCAAACCAAATAAAATTTGTTTAAAAATAAATTAGGCTATGTATCAAAAATATTTTCAGTCAGAACTTATTACCTAATACAATGAAATTCCTTAGGATTTTAGGATAACAGAAAAAAATATAAAAGTGTGTTTTCGAAGTTAAATTCTATTGAGGAAATTTAACCTTTAGAAGGATGAGGAACATGGTGTAAAAGTTCACTCATCCTCCATGGAAAAGGGAGGATCCTCCGACCAGACGGGTGTTGTGTCTGGTGGGCAACTGCCCTACGGTTGATGTCTGGATGTTGTATATATGCTACTTGTGTGGTAAACTCTGCTTGCGCGATGCAGGATTTTGCGTGATGTCAGTGTGACGCGTAGTTCGCTTGTGGCGATGTCGATGCCGCTACAAACCCAATTGCGTTTTCCTTCAGTCCGAGTATTAATCAAAGAGCCAATAAACATATATCCTAAAATTAAATCCATACATGGTGTAATAGTGAAATAAATGGTTACGAAAAAGCCCTCAATTTATTTTGGTATCGCCTTATGTTACCTAGTGGTACCATTACCCACGTCCACTTTAAGCAAAACCTAGTAACTTTGTGCGCCAAATGGTCCATGCGGCACGATTCGAATTCCAAACAATGATTTAAATTCAGCGCGCCGATTGGTCGGCGGCGAGTGACGCGGGACAAAATACGCTGTAATTGGTGATTGACATGTGAGCGTTTCCTGATTGGTTGCGTACACTGTGAATGTCGTTGAGTTTGAAATGTGATAGAATTGTTGGAAATTCGGACCTTTACCTATTTTTCTTCTGCAAGTAAATGTACCTACATAGATTGCGTTGTTATGAAATAGCCTACTGTTTGAGGTGTTTATAACAACCCGTGTGATTCAATTAAAGTTTGGTAGACTTCAACCATTAGGTATTCACGATAATATAAACAAATGGCATAGCGTAACCTGTATATTTTCGAAGCAGATACTTTTAGCATGGCCATAAAATTAATCGGATTACTTAACGATTCTAGGTTTTTTATTACACGTTTTTTACTACGCTCAATATTGTTCAGTTTCTAACTTTCAATTTTAGCCTAGAATATTTTATCATCAATAAAAAGATATCCCATACCATAACTAAAAAATCAAAACTATACAAAAACCTTGTCAACTCTACAATTTCTATAGCCTAGGCTCTACTAAAGCGGTTGTATCATTATATTCAGCCTGTGAAGGCATCCAGCCTATGTAAGGTGAAATAATAGTGAGCCGTACTCTACCAAAACAGTACGAGCTAATCAGACTCTACCAGTGATGGATGACTGTTTCAAGGTGTGTAGAGATTTAGGAGTTATGTGCTTGAAATTAAAATGGCTCGGATATAATACCAGTCTTTTGGCAACAAGTTCGTATAAAATATAAAAGAAAAACGTGTTAATAAGGCTACAAGTACTTTTTTGCCCCGAACTTTTGGTTAAAGAGGATACTTCGGGAGGCTATCTTCAGGCCGATGGATCAAGTGCTTGGTTCAGATGCGGTACTCTTGGACACGGCGCGCATTGTTAAGAGATTCCCCCCTGGAGCCCTGACCTCAGAGAGTAAATATTCGTTTTTACCTAAATGACTTATGTTTATTTAAATGTGCCGTGTGGTGCCGGACGTAAAGAACAGCACAATCTTGAATATTTTTCATCAATCTTCTTTCCGTGGGATCCATAAAAGGCGACTAAGGGACTTACTAGAGAATGGGCTGCAGCGTCTTTATGTATTTTTAAGACCATAGTGCGATCACCAACCTGCCTACCAAGCGTGGCGATTATGGCAAACCCCCCTCAGTTTGGGGTAGGTCTATGTCCAGCAGTGGACGTCTTTTGGCTTTTTTTTTATGGGTGGTAAATTATCAAATAACTTCTACCGCTCTGGGCGGAGCGGGAGGACGTGTCAGACTTTTACGGACTAAAACCCACCCGTGTTCCTTCCGTTGCCTGTGTGTAAGGGCCACGATATCCCTTTTGGACAAACTTGCAACCCTGGCAGACATTAGCCCTAACGGACCCCGGCAGTTGGTGCTGACATCTCTTTGAGGCGCGCATGGAACACTACGTGCCGTCGTCGACTCGGGCCTGGTCCTTATCGGACGGCGAGCTACCCATCGCTCACCGTCCACAAGTCCGCGCCTAGGGTGGCCGGGAATCGGCCTGCGACTTCCGACGCCGGGGGCGTCTCCCGCGACTATTAGGGGCGTAAGGGCGCAAAATTTGCTTCTCCCTCACGCGTTCCGCCTCCTCCTTCGCGAGCATTACTGCTTCGCAGAAGGAGGTGACGGCCTCCCATGCACTCTCGCTCCGAACCATGGCGTGAACCAAGGCCAGACGCGAGAGTTCGCCGATCGCCTCCGTGAGGACACGGCGCGGTGCTCCGCCCAAGGCGGGCAGATCTCTACCGGACGTCTTTTGGCTGACATGACGATGATGTTGTTTGAATGCGTTTGTTCGTTTGGTGTTTGTGGCCACCTAATAAGTAAACCCATTTTTTGTATATAACTTTCGCTTTTCTTGTAGATTCTCTCATACCTATTAAATGCTCTTGTCCAAGCATAACCTATTATACATTAGTTTCCCGTATCAATTAGGGACTGACAACAAAAAACAAATAAATTCACAGCTAAAGGTTAGCAATAAATAATGACGTGTAAACAATAAAACAACAATATAACAAAACCATACATTGTGTAACGAATAAATAAATCAGAGGCGCCATTTGTCAAAGCAGACATGACACATTTATAAATTACGTTGTGAGTTTGTGAGCAGCTAAGATTTCAAACATTTACAATCGAATTAAATCGACGTCGCACATGGCAAAAGACGAGTCATCTATCATGGGATTTTACTTACAAACCTTATTTCAAATCCAACTTTAAAACACTCAAAATAAAGCACAATTTCCAACAGGGCTCACACCACCCTTCGTTAACAAAATGCATTATTAAACAGCGATTCCGTGACCCTATTCGAAAAGCATTAGATAGCGCATTATGTGTAATTTGCTTGTTTTAATTCAGTTTTGATTATAACAAAGTGTGCTACTTAATTATTCAATAAAGTCTTCACGGAAGCTCGCTTATTAGGCCCTTGTAGATTAAGGCGCGGTGTTACCTCAATATTCACAAAAACTGGTTTCTTGGATAGTCGAGTATGACGTAACGCAAGGAAAATATCCGACGCAAAAAATACAGTGGACAGAAAAGGGTTTATAGAAAATTTTTAACTAAATAGAATAGTAAAATATGGTTTGATATTCGCAATAAAAAATTGTGAAGTTACTTCACAAAAATACACTTTGGCGTCGAATATCTCTGTACTTTCAGCGAAGACAATTTTTTTTTTTAGGATTCTAATTGCATTAGCTTTGTTTTAAAACTTTAACCGGACAATTATTTAATATAATGTGTATATTCCGAATAATCTTAATAAAACCCGTAAAATAAATGCCAATTCGCAGCTTAGTCACATCGTCAACTCAATTGTTTATTCAATTTTCAACCTTATTTCAAGCGGTTGTGTGAGTGCAGTTGCAGCGTTTAAAATCGTAGTCAGTCCGCGCCTTAAGAGGGAACTGTGAGGTTGAGACTTGGAAACTGGTGATGTAGTGACACAATTTTTAAAGAGTATGCTTAGATGGTTTGGTCATGTTGAGAGGATGAATGAAAGGCGAAGGCAAGAAACTCCAAGGACACTCTTTTAAATCAAGATATTACAAAATCCTGGGTACATTATGCTTGTTGCTTCTATATGTGAGAACAATGTAAAAAAAAAATACTTATTTAAAAAACACAATACAAAATATAAGATTAAAAGATTACAAATAAGCCCTGGCAGTTAAAAGACCTGCAGTCTCAACTGACGGCGCCCGTTCACGAACATGACGCGTGGATCAGCACCATCCAGCGCAACCATTTCGTAGGGAACTGAATGATCCAACATATTTTTATTAATATTAGGTCAAATTTGTGAGTTTGTATGTAGGGAATAAGGTATGTAGGGTTGTATCTTTGGAACTACTGATTCGATTCCGAAAATTATTTCACTAATGGGAAGCTACAGTGTTGCCGAGGGTCATATTTTAAAACAAGAAAATTCACGCGGTTGAAGTCACGGGAAGAATGTAGTAAAAAATAAAGATGGCTAGACATCAAATAAAATAAAAACTGCATCAGTAACATTCTCGTTGCGGTTATTAGTTAAACGACTGGTGATTAGCTTAATCACCACACACAGAATAACGATGGATGCATCTGTTAAACCAAATAGGTACTACGGTGGTAGACAAACATAAATATATTTTTATTATAGCTTAAATGCGGGATTTTTATGCGGATGTGGAGGAAAATCAATTTTCGTGAAATGCAGAAAACTTGTAACTTTTGAATTTGTTTGTGTCCTATGGTTTTAAAATGCATTGAGTTAATAGCATGTTTAAATAAATGCGCAACAAATATTTATTTTGAATATTATACCTTATAACCAACATCGTAAATATTTATTTATAACTTCGTAATATAGCAAAAAAAAATCCTAATAGGCTTTGAAAAATGGGTTAAAATAATTTCCATACATTTTATTAGTGTCCTTTTCATTTCGTTACACATTACATTATTCATTATTTTTTTTCTGATGAACTTACCTGTTTAATTTTTATTTTAGTTCCTTCATATCAATAAAAATATTATATTATTTATGTGGTTCTCATAATACACCTTTTTTATTATATTTATTTACTCCAAATGTATTGTCTCTAAAAATAAATGTTTCGTTACTCAGGATTCGTTATGGGAAATTTAAAGTCGTACATTAAGTTTTAGAACGAATCCGTATTTTTTTTTAAGTTAGCCACATTACCTTCGAATGTCCTTTGACACATGTCAAACTGCAGCTATTTTGTTACGGCGGAGAAAGTGTGTGTTTCGGTGAGTATTCAATTTGCTTGTATACTTTATCAGGGTGATTAACGGTGATAAAGCAATATGTTTTATGCTTTAAAACTAGGTTTTCTGTAAAGGAAACTATTCACATGTTTCCAAAGATATTGTAATCCGCTGTAATATTAGTGGCTTTTCAAAAGCTATGAGATATAAACATTTTTAGGTTAGAAATTCTCAGATGTTCTTATCAATTTCGTTATTATTTCGGCACATTTCATATAAAACATACCATGTTCAAGTGGCACATGAAACCCTCAAACCTTCCTTATTGACTTTTTTTAGTTTTGTTTTTTGGCTTTCCTTGACCATATTGCGTGATCACACCTATAAAGTATCAGATTCGTTATTAATTTTATCAGTTTCTTTATTTCTCAGGTGCGTTGCTATTTGAGAATTAGTGACATATTTTCTGCATTTCACCTACACCTACACTTCCTCGAAAACTGGTTTATATCGCACTACGATTAGGTTCACAATGCAATGTATTTAACACGCGTGCAATTTTTTATTTTCCAACACGTGTGCGGCAATAAAAATTGCCACAGATAACTTATACCTATACTTAGTCCAAATTGGTTTAATGCCTCTATTCACACAGTCTCGCGCCAGAGACGGTCCTCTCTATTCGGAGGTGTTTTTTTTTTATCTCAGCAAAGATGCGTCTTTACGGCGTTAATATTTGTGGAATATTTAAATAATGTATGAATACCATGATTATTACAATAAAAAAAACGTTTATGAACAAATTAACATTTATTTGTGTTCTAAACTCAAAAATATTAGAATTTTCTATTTTTCATATTAGGATGTTTATCGGCTTTATAGATTTGCTTCTCCTTCAACCTGGCGAAAGCAAAGCGCGGAAAAAAATTAAATCTTAATTTCCTAAAATTCATGACAAAAAATATTTCGTTATTTTATTTTATTTCTTCAAAAGTGGATTGAAAAACGTCGTTTGATAAGCGCGACAAGTCGCCCCGGTATGTAGAAGCCTTTGAGAACTATGATTTGATGAGATAGGTTATCTACCTATCTCATCAAATCATAGTTCTTCCCACAAGCATGTCAGTTGACATGCTTGTGGGGGTGTCAGTAATGTAATTCTTGTACTGAAGAACTGGCAGATAAGGGTTGTTAATGAACATCCCGGCCATCCCTATAATCATGAAAATCAATGATGTTAGGTAATCTACTAGTCAGACCCCACACAAGACAGACAAGATACTGGCCAGATTTCGCACAAAGAATAATAAATGGTCAACAAAAACAAGGTATCACCTACCCATTGAACTAAATACCATCACATCAATCCATTACGTCAACCCTCAAATACATCGTCATGTATTTGTCAAAACAAACGCCACTACAACCCCGCGGGAGGGTTTAACCCTTCGTTGCGATATCAATTAATCGGCTCAATTTATGAATTATTACTTCGAAACAGGGGTTTGATATACGGCATATTAAATGAGATGGGTGCATAATGTATTTTGTCATGTTCAATGGAATTTTCATTGGTTTGTTTTTTTTTGTCGTTGTGCACTTTACAACTGTTTTGTTGAGTGCATCAATGGTCATTGGGGATTAAAAATATGATTTAACATTGTTTTTTAACCCACATGTGAAATAAAGGATGAAAAACAATAACTGGTCGTATAATCCAATATAATTAATAGTAATTCAAACATTTATAACACGAAACTTTCCATGATTTTCCTTCGCAAGTCTGTGTCGATCATTATAACCTTGGTGTTCCGTGAGGATAGAGTAATATTTTCTAGAGAAAAAAAACAGCCTATTAAAATAATGTATGAATAACAAATTACTCTCACACATGATCCCACAAAATAATTCATTAAAATTATAATAACACTAAAATTGCACTCACTCATAACGTTATCTATAAGAAACACTTTACGACCAAAAAAAGAGAAATCTATGAAGACTTAAACACCGGGAGCTATAAAGATTTGCATACAAATAGTTGATGGGAATAAATCATGCAGGACAGTAATCTGCGGCCATTTTGATGTACAGCAGCGCCATCTGTGTCAACTGAATGAGTTATTATACTGCTATTTTAGGGTTGACTCCTATTTTGTTTTGTGGGTTGTAAAACGACCGAGTGGTTTCGGGTTATTGTTTTAGATTAATTTTAGAAGACTGTGTTTTATTGAAATTTGTTTTTTTTAGTTGGACTTTGGTATCTATTTTAAAATAGCCTCATTTTTTATTATAAGAATAGCTATTCTATCTACTGTCTGTAATTCAAACTATGGTGGCTTTTTATGGTTTACGAGTACATAATTTAATATTAAGATATCCGGATATTAAAAAAAAATTTATAGCTACTAAATACCCACCTATAAAATACATGTTTATTTAAATACCTATTAATTTCTTAATGAATTTATAATTTAATTTGTCTAAGAAATCTATCCCGCAATGTCTGAAGACTAAGGTCTTTAACCAGTGTGTCCTGCCCATCATGACATACGGTGCCAAAACGTGGACACTGACAGTCGGGCTGGTCCACAAATTCAACGTCACCCAGCGCGCTATGGAGCGGGCTATGCTTGGAGTCTCTTTGAAGGATAAAATCAGGAATGAAATTATCCGGAAAAGAACCTGAGTTACCGACTGCAGGGTAAGCAAACTGAAGTGGCAATGGGCTGGCCATGTTTGTCAAAGGACCGATGGCCGATGGAACAGACGAGTCCTGCAGTGGAGACCGCGTATCGGCAAGCGTAGTGTGGGACGCCCCCCAGCTAGATGGACCGACAACCTTAAGAAGGTGGCTGGGTCAGATTGGATGCGGAACGCGGAAACAGGTGTTGTGGTGCAGCCTGGGAGAGGCCTATGTCCAGCCGTGGACTGCGATAGACTGAGTTGATTGAAGAAATCTAAACAAATATTATATTTATTTAATTGCCAAATAATGTCAAACAATCTAGGGGCACGGTAGTGCCCCCGCTAAGACGAGCCAAAAAAAGAACCTACCTTTTCTCGAAGCTTTATTTTCAAACCCTTATACCTCCCGGCCTGGTTAATATGCTAGAGACCTCAAATTCTCAGGATAAGATTTAGTTAGCAGACTTCTTATTAAACACACTAAACACACACATTGAGCTATTGCACGACACAAAATTAAAGACCAGTGACTTAATTTCTCACCATAACATAACCCCATAGGAGTGTCTGTGTGACGGCCGCGAAACGGCCAAGCCGTACATTTTGATCAAGATGAAACGTTTGTAGAACTAGGCCTTGTAGAATTAGGGGCTTGGCTCAACATTACTAATCTCTGAGACGTAAGAGTGCGCTGTTGATGCACTACTACTTATTGCTCATTAATAAGATCGCTGACTACACTAGCTCGCTGTTCGTTGTTAGCTCTGGACTGGCTGCGGCGGTCGCGCGCCTATAATATGCCTCTCGGTGCCTGTTCAGGGCTCCAGTGCGTACCCATAGGTACTGAGCGCCCTAATTACTCAGGATCCGGTATAGCAGTAAATCTATGTTTAAGGCGGAAATTTCTGAAAATGGTCAAAAATGTGGTTTTTTAAAGCAGTGTATCTCTTAAACCGTAAATCTTTTTTGCAAAACAAAAACAGTATGATATTTTCAAGTATTTTCTGCATATGGTGATTGAACTAAAAACATAATTAAATACATAAAAAAAATACATAATTTAACACATAAAATAACATTTTATCAGTGAAAGCATCATGTAAATCTTGACAACCTAGTTTAAATTTAATGTTTTTGGTGAGAATTCTCTTTATCGCCAACCCTACTAACTCAAAACGTAACATGATTTATAGGGCAACCCCTTAGAAGATTAACCCTTTATCCGGGGTCAAACGACACGAGCACGCGAGGTCGTGTAGCCCGACACTTATGATTTTGTTATTTATTGTCTTTCGTCCCGCTGTCCCGCTGCAACGCGATATTTCAATCTTTGGCAGTATGTTGTTTGGGCTAATTGGTAAGTTATGAAGGGGTGTGTCTTAATTAGAAAAGGATTTAGTTATGTGAAGATTTCTGTTTGTGAAGATTTGCATCACATTTTGATTTTAAGTATTCCCGTTTGAGCACCTATTTTTGGGCACTTATGCGTTGAGTACCAAAGGTATTCCAATTTGAGGGGAATTTCACTGGGGAACAATAAAAAATATTTAACTCCAAGAGGAAGTTGAGCACCACGCTAAAATATTGATTGGTGCTTAAATGGGATTATCTTTGGTGCTAAAAAAATAGGTGCTCAAACGGGAATACTTCTTTGATTTTACTTAACTTAATAATCATGTTCGATTGAAGGGCTCGTGGCTAAATAATACCATCCGCACGGGTCGATCAAAGGTTAAGCTACACTTCCCGCGGTCAATTTGTGGATGGATGACCATCGATTACATATCGAGAACCCTCCGTGCCTCAGAACGCAATCTAAGACGTTGGTCCCGGCTGTCATTCGTATATCTATGACAGTCGTTACGGGTAGTCAGGAGCCCAAAAGTCAGACAACTAGTTATCAAGGGTTATCGTGTTACCCAGTAACTGGGTTGTGAAGGTCAGATAGGCTTCCATGTAAAGTACTGGTAGTCAGCTGCATCCAGTTGGACTGGAAGCTGATCCCAACAAACATAGTGAGTTGGGAAAACGCTAAGCAGATTGACTTCTGTTTTATAAACCCTGTTGTCAAAGCCAAGTAAAAATTTTACTTTGAGAGTGCATCTATTACCATTAAACAACAAAAAATACCTAAGAAATTTTAGTTATTCATTTTGGATTAGAGATTTTCTCGGCTTCTTTTGTAAATAAAGTTTACAATTGCAAAAAAAACAACATGAAAATGTTTTCTGAGGTAGGATTTTTTTATTTTTATTTTATACAAATAAGACGCACATTGTTTATTTATTTTGGTTAACCAACAATTGTTTACAGAATACATTAACAATATTTTACATAATGATACATTTGTATGTGCAACAATCACTTACAGGCTAACACAACATGGTTTTACATAATAATACAAAGCCAGAAAGGATATAATATACAATTAAAGTTATTCAATAATTTTGGTGAATCACTATCGAATGAGCATAAAATAATGTTACTAGTCACAAAGCCTCGTATTCGACAACAAGAGAAAATAAAAAAAGTTTGTCAAAATTGTCTATTACAGTGCGTTCACTTCATTCACACTTGACGCGTGACGCGGAGGTAGCACTGAATTTTGCTGTCATGTGTCTATGACATTACTTCTGATGGCCTCTTTATAGTCATCATCATCATCATCAGCCCATAGCAGTCCAATGCTGGACATAGGCCTCTCCAATTGCACGCCATTCAGCTCGATTCTCGGCAACTCTCATCCAGTTGCCACCAGCCACCCTGCGAAGATCGTCGCTCCACCTAGCCTGAGGGCGTCCTACCTTACGTTTCCCGATTCGCGGTCTCCACTCAAGAACACGTCTACCCCAACGCTCATCGGTTCTACGGCTAATATGGCCGGCCCATTGCCACTTCAGCTTGCTTATTCTGTGGGCTATGTCGTCAACTTTGATTCTCTGCCGGGTCACCTCGTTCCGGATTCGATCCCTCAGAGAGACTCCAAGCATAGCCCGTTCCATAGCTCGCTGAGCGACCTTGAATTTATGGAACAGCCGTACCGTGAGTGTCCGCGTTTCGGCTCCGTAAGTCATAACAGGCAGGACGCACTGATTGAACACCTTCGTCTTTAGGCTATGTGGAATACGCGACGAGAAGACTCGACGAAGCTTCCCAAATGCTGCCCAGTATCTATCTTTGTTGAGTTGCACGATTACTGACAAATGCTTGCACTGATTGGACAAGTCCACTCAAATTTGTGTGGTTCTTTCCTCAAAAGACCATTTCAAACACGGATCTACATGGTCCTCACATGATCTGACCAAGATTATGTCTGGACTTTAAAATAGACTTTGACCCCTGAGTTTGTTTCGCCATTTCTTCTGAGGGGTAGTCAGATAGGAAATGTCGGCTACATCTATTTTTTTTTTATGTGACGTGTAAAAGTGATTCTAATATCCTATTTACAGAAAAAACGATTTCATTTCATTTCGATTTCATTTCTTAAATCTCTTTGGAACGCACTATACTTGATGTCAGGGCAAGGCACAGTAAAATAATATAGTTGCTTTGTCACTTTGGCAGTTAGCGGCAAATGATGGGTTGAACGAATGACAGTAATAGCGTGCTGCTCCTGCACATTAGGTAGTTTAGGTGCCTAATTTATACATGAAATCCTTATTATCCCTACTTAGAACGTCATTTTAATAATAGTCCATGAACGTCTAACACTAAACACAGACCGCCATACTTTTACACATTATGCATTATAACACAGCTCAGTGTTCCAGTCTAACGCAAGATATAATTAGAAAAACACCCCACGTAATGAGGAGTTTCATGAGCCAGGAGTTAAAACAAAACGATACTGCATCCTCTGCCGATGCCCCAGGGATAAAGCTTGAAGATGTACTCTTTTAATAACCGTTTCCACTCACTAGCCAACACAAATAGCTAAAAAGATTAGACGCATTGTACGGTTCGCAAAATATTTCTGCAATTTTTTTTTTCACTCGAATCTCAAGTATTTTCGCAAATGTCAGTTTTTCTTTGCAAAGATAAACTCAGGTAAATACATTTTTGAGTTAGTCCTAAAGGGATATCGTGGCCCTGGCACACAGGCAAATGAAGGAACGCGGGTGGGTTTTAGTCAGTAAAAGTCTGACACGCCCTCCCGCTCCGCCCAGAGCGGGAGAAGTTATATGATAATTTCCCACCCAAAAA